>JASJET010000400.1:0-390000 GCA_034092305.1 Diaprepes abbreviatus
AAGTATAGTACGAAAAATAATGTTTCTAAAAATTAAAAGCCCCTTAACAATGAATTTGTCGTTTGACATAATACTTTATGATTGTTACACGTTTTTGTAAAATACAAAAATTATTAAAAAGTCGTTCATTAAAATTACTAGGAATAATACAGAACCGTTCAATAACTGTATAATTTGACCACGAAATATTAATTTATCGTAAATAAACAATACTCAACCAAAATATTAAAACAAATTCTATAAATAAAGGGCATATATTTAAAAATCGATAATGGCAATTATTTTTACTTATACGTAAACAAACTAGTTTATATAATGTCCTATAATGTCTAATATTTTGAATGTTTATATAGGTATTTTTCAATAATATTTTTAATTAGCAGGATTCTGATAATCGAGCACTGGCTGATGAAAATTTGTCGTTAATTAGGTCGTATTTTTTTAAGGCAATGGGAAAAATGCTCTTTAAATAAATGCAGTTAGCTATCGGAGCGTCGTTCTAGACTTTTTATAGAATCAGTTGACCAATATAGATATCGAAGAACGTTGCTTTCAACAAAATGATGCTACATGTCACATAGCAGCAGAAATCATAACATTCTTTTGCCGAATAATTCTATGCTGCGTGAGAATAATAACATCAGCTGGTCACCAAGACGACTTTGAGCCTGCTACAATTCTTCCAGTGAAAGAATACCCGTGTGTCATCAGTAATGTTCGTTTGAATTAAATCAAAATTAATTAATCAACACAACGTTCATATAGAACTAGATAGCTGAAAATCATTGTTCTTGGGTTTAGACCGTTTCAAATTGGAATTATTATCCGACGTTTCGCCTACCATTGCACGGGGCATTTTCTGGAATCTTTACTCTACGAGATTAAAACACTGAATGATTCATTGAAATGGCAGTTCGACAACGTCCACATGCTAGCAACTAAGTTCTCAAATAAATTAATTTTTTTATTTTTAAAATATTTATCGTAATATGTAATATATATACAGGGTGATTCAAAAATCGATCACGAAACTTAAGGGGGGATTCTACTTGACAAAATAAGGGTAGAGCTTCATATAATTTTTTTTCAAAATGTCATTCGTTTTCGAGTTACAAGCCGTCCAAGTTCAAGTTTTTATTTTTTGTTTTTTGAATTACTCGCTTACAGGAAAACCGATTTGACTAATATTTGAAAGATAGGCTAAGTCTTCTGCGCTTCATCATTTTAGTAACAATTTACATTCATTGTTTGCCGCTAGAGAGCACTTTACCTACATTGAAAATTGTTTTTTTGTCATAATTTTTTAGTGTTGACAGCTACAGTAGTTTTTGGCATAATTTCTGAAAGACTGATGCCAGGCCTTTAAAAAAGGTGCTCTTTATTTACATCGCTAAACCCAACGGTTTAGACGTAAATCACCCTTAAAAATTAAGTGGTAAATTTACTTTTCTCATTTCATTACCGCCAGCTACCAGGTAAATAGCTATCAAAGTATACTAGAGCTGTCAGTTTAACATCAAATAAATTCGCTTTTTAAACTATTTAATTTATAATCTTAAAATAACTAATAATGGCTAATCAGTAAATATTCATATTATGGATTATTGCGATATACATTTAATTGATAAAAATTAATGAAACAGTACTAAACAAACTAAAAAAGATTCTCAAAATGTCCCCCATTTTCTTCCATACATTTCCTAACACTCTTCAAAAAATGTCGCCTAACTCGATGAAAAATTTCTGGTGTTTCTTTAATAATTTGGCACTTTTCGATTATCTTGAAGCGAAGATCCTCGACGTTGATTACTGGAATATCGTATACCAATTGTTTCAAATGACCCCAAAAGAAAAAATCCATAGGATTAAGGTCTGGTGACCTCGCTGCCCATGCCAATGGTCCACTTCGTCCTATCCATAGCTCAGGATACGTTGCATTCAAATACTGTCGGACACGTATACTAAAGTGGGGCGGAGCTCCGTCTTGGAGGATCCACATGTTGGCCCTTACTTCCAATGGCACATCTTCCAGATACAATGGGAGACGATTTTGGATAAAATCTAAGTATACGTCACCAGTTAATGGGCCATCAAAGAAATGAGGACCAATAAGGTAATCTCCTATTATCCCTGCCCACACATTTAGTGAAAATCTACGCTGATGTTTCGTTTCTACCACATTGTTTGGGTTCTCGTAAGTATATGTGTGGATGTTGTGTAGATTTGTTATGCCATCACGAGTGAAACCAGCTTCGTCAGTGAATAATATGACGCCAATTAATCGATTATCGTGTTCATACTTAGCTAGGATCTGATTGCACATTTCCAACCGTCTCGGCCGATCACCGTCATAAAGAGCCTGCACCTTTTTTGAATGAAACGGGTAGAGTTGTTCTTTTCTTAGTATCCTCCATGAACTAGCCTGACAGAGCCGCACTTCATTCCCAATTTTTCTAATACTAATACCTGGATTATCTTCAATAATTTCAAGCACTCTTTCTTCTTGTTGCACGTTTCTAGCAGTTCTAGGTCTTCCCCTATTTCCATTATAACTTTTAAAGGAACCACATTCCGCAAGCCTCCTGTACACACTGGAAAATGTTTGAGCATGAGGGATATTTCTTTCCGGATAACTCTCCATATAATATCTTCTTGCCAACTCTGCATTACCATTTGCTTTTCCATAACAAAAATGGATATCACAATATTCGATATTTGAATATTGGTGATTAGCCATTATTAGTTATTTTAAGATTATAAATTAAATAGTTTAAAAAGCGAATTTATTTGATGTTAAACTGACAGCTCTAGTATACTTTGATAGCTATTTACCTGGTAGCTGGTGGTAATGAAATGAGAAAAGTAAATTTACCACTTAATTTTTAAGGGTGATTTACGTCTAAACCGTTGGGTTTAGCGATGTAAATAAAGAGCACCTTTTTTAAAAGCCTGGCATCAGAAATTTCAGAAATTATGCCAAAAACTACTGTAGCTGTCAACACTAAAAAATTATGACAAAAAAACAATTTTCAATGTAGGTAAAGTGCCCTCTAGCGGCAAACAATCAATGTGAATTGTTACTAAAATGATGAAGCGCAGAAGACTTAGCCTATCTTTCAAATATTAGTCAAATCGGTTTTCCTGTAAGCGAGTAATTCAAAAAACAAAAAATAAAAACTTGAACTTGGACGGCTTGTAACTCGAAAACGAATGACATTTTGAAAAAAAATTATATGAAGCTCTACCCTTATTTTGTCAAGTAGAATCACCCCCTTAAGTTTCGTGATCGATTTTTGAATCACCCTGTGTATATATATATATATATATATATATATATATATATATATATATATATATATATATATATATATATATATATATATATATAATCATAACTTAAACCTAGTTAATATGTCATTAAGGTTTATATTATTTGCCTTCAGTCATGACAAATAATACGAAAATCTTTTTAAGATCACACACGGAGTGACTGGATTTTAGACACCGGTGACAGATTTGACGATAGAAGGGTGTGTGTTTACCATTAATAAACTATAAAACAATAATTAATAACTTTTATATGAAATGACCTTGTTTTAAATATCCTAAAATACAATATAAATAAAACGTGAATGACAGCTGCCAATAAAAGAATCGGAGAGCGAAAACAAGAATTATGACGCATGGGTATTCTTTAACTTGACCAATTATATATAGTGCGATGTTATCTAAAATTTTGACACAGGGATTACGTCATGTTTCAGGAACAGATGCGGTCATTTGAGTGATATTACCTTTCGTATGTAATTGTGATGAATTAATGTAAGTACTAAATACAAGAATACGTTGATGTTGACCCCAAACTGAATCACCCATTTTTATTTAACTTGAAAGTTTGTCGAACTGGTTTAATTATGTGTTCATTTAATTAGTATATGAGGATATTCCTAAAAAGAAAGACTCTCTGCATGAAGAAGTGAAATCCTCATAAAATGAATATTTCCTTAAATCAAGGTATACTTATTATCATATTGGTATCCATTCAAAAACATCGCAGAATGATGTTTTGGTTACCCGGTACATGTATTGGATGTTTATGCAATACGTCGATATGTGAATATTTTAAGTTTACTTTTTATAGACTATATGTACAAAATTGTACATAAACTCTAATTACACAATTATTTTTATTTAGATTATTTTATCATCGGTGTTTGTTTTGCCGGCCTTCTATAAAATTATATTATTAAACTAATAATAACACTATTGTTATATTTGCTTCTCCGATATGAAATTTTTTTATCTTCTAATGTAGTCATACTGTTTTATCATATAAAAGCGTTACGTATCACTTTACATTAGTAATTGTAACAGATTGCTTGAAAAAATATAAACAAGTATTTAGCATATAGGTAAAACGTTTGATATCCGTAATAGGCCCATCGAAAGAGAGGGAAAAAAAAGTGATTTTGCGAGACAAAAATATTATCAGGATACCGACTAAGCCATTACACTTAAAACAATCCTTCGTGATATTTTGTTTTCCACTCTTTACTATGATCCATTAATTTGTTATAAACAATGAAACCAAAAAATTACGCTTTTTTTTTTGTTTTTAACTTATAGTCTATTCAAGAACTAGATAGAGTAATAACTCGTTTTTGACCATTTTTTCTTCGCAAACTACCTGTGTTACTTAGTCCGGTGTCTTTGGCAAAATCTGTTTGACACATATTTTTTATAGGAATAAGTTAGAAATTTTATAATCAAAAATACTGGTCTATAATAATGGAATATTTGGGTTGGGTAAAAATAGATATTTGGAAGTGTGAAGTAGTGGAGGCAGCGCTGGTGGCGAAGGGAGTCCTATGTAATTTATAAATTCTTTTCACAGACCTTCTGATGCGAAATGAAAATAATAGGCTTGTAAAATGATACTTCTACTTTCAAAATCTGTCTATAAAATTAAAATTGAACGCGCTAAAAATTAAAAATGGCGATTGTGTAGAATCTAATGAATCAACAATACCTAGTTTTGGCATGCATAAAGTAATTTTAAATTACTATTATTCCGCGAAAAGCCAGCGCTACAACTTAAAAAATGGCGGAAATATTAATTTTTGAAAAAAAAACACTGAATATTTCTGTTTTTCTCCGTTACTGATTGCCGACCCAGAACTCATTGTGTTGGTATTTTTATTATCTACAACTAGCGACCCGCCCCGGCTTCGCACGGGTGCAATGCTGATACTAAATACACTACAGAAAAACTGTGACTATTTATTTTATTTTTACAACAATTATTACATCGGCCTCCGACGCGCTATTTATAGGCACGCTGCCGCCGCCCCGGTCGGCCAGTACCGCCGCAAGCGCTACTTCCCGCAATTTTAAATCTGTAATATCTTCGAAAATATTCATTTAAATCTTGTGCTGTAAAGGACCATATAGATCTATATTAAATCAACAATGTATTTAAGCTATTTAATTGGATAAGGATTATTGCTGTATTGGTTAAAATCGCTTCAAAATTTGCCATTATTTGTCGTAAAAAGTAAATGACAAAAAAATGTTATTGTGGGATATCCATGAGAGATAGACATATACCATCGCGGAGTTTTCTGTAGACCTTTTCAATGTGTACAAATAATTAGTACATTATTTTGATAAATCTCGTAGGGTTCAGCCTGCGTTTGCAATGTAAGCGGAAAAAAATATGATAATTAACGACATCACATTAGAAACCTCAAAAATAACAGTATTTCTCCACTATTTAATGGATGTTATTATACATATAAACCTTCCTCTTGAATCACTCTATCTATTGAAAAAAACCGCATCAAAATCCGGTGCGTAGTTTTAAAGATTTAAGCATACAAAGGGACATAGGGACAGAGAAAGCGACTTTGTTTTATACTATGTAGTGATTTATGTGTTTACATCATCGAGATTGCTTAATGAGTTTTGATTTTATAAGCAAAAAACGTAAGAAAAACAAAATTTTTTGGTTTTAATTGTTTATGACAAATTAATGGATCATAGTAGAAAGTGGAAAACATAACAAAATATCACTACGGATTATTTTTAGTGTGATACTATAGTCGGTATCCTGATAGTATTTTTGTCACTAAAAAATGTCATTTGATTGGCTTATAAAGTCTTAACTTTGAATCACTCTTAACTTGAATCACACCATTGGTTCCCAACCTTGTTTTAATCATGATCCTTTATCGATTTTTTAAAAATTTTTGCCTTTCCCAAAAAATAAAGGGCTTGAAAAAAGTTAACAAATGGGATGGGTTTTTTTTATTAAGTATTATAAGGCTCTGGATGGAATATTTGTATTATCTGATGCCATACGATTACGATGAACATTTGGAACTTACTGAGAAGAACAGTTACTTTAAAACGTAAGCATCGGACGTCACTAATTGTAAGGTTTTTTCAACAACCCATCGCCCATGGTATTACCAGGCACGTGTGTTAATACCAAGAAATTACAGTTACAAATTTCTATATTAGGCTACCCACCGATTCAACTTAACTTTGCACCTTGTACAGTTATTGTACGAAAACATGTTCACGGGAATCCCGAATAGCTTCGCACTTTTCAAATAGGCATATTAATTTACTTAAATCTAAAACTAGATTTAAATCTCTAAAATATCTCAAAAAAATAACCGGGATTTAATTTATTGTATTGGCCTACAATGTTGAGAGTCAATTTAATAATAAGGTCGTTCGTGATATTTTTTTTATAAAAAGTTATTATATTTAGATCGTATTGGGCAACAAATGTATTTAGTTTCCTTTTTAAATTAATTTAATTAAATTGATTACATATTGAAGTATGGGGAAATATCAAATTTTTACTTCCAGTCTGGAAATAAAGGAAACTTTTCAATCAGATGTGTATTTTTTTAAGTTGGTATAACTGTAAATAACAATCATGTTTATTTTGATGGCGCTAAACATTTTAGTAAACATGTTGCAGTGGTTTTATTTGGATGTTGTGAAATTGGTACATTTTTACACACACACACGAGAGGAATTTTATTATGCTATTAGAAACGTAGCAACTTGTTGAATTTCTTCTTCTTCTGTCGGTAAGACGATATCCTGTTATTTCCGGTTTGAACCTTTCTGAGATTACCAAGTCTAGCATTCTTTCCATCTTTTTGTGGGAATAGGTATTATTTATAGGTACATGATATTTATTTGCTGTTTGATTGTACAATGTTTGAAAACGGTTGGGGGTTGAAAACTGAAACGTTACATTGACGTGTGAATGTATGTTCCAAAAAAATATTTTAAATACATCGAGAATGTCTGCAGGTTTAACATTCTGGCGACATAGCTCGGAATTTAGATTTTATCTAGACAGTTATTTCTTGTGAGTTTTGCTTTTGGTTCGTTACAGCTTCACTGACGAGGCGACTAAGTGTGGTCGAAACGGAGTTGGATTTGCAGGAAATATACTGTATTTATTTTTTCTTTAGCGTCCTGAAGAAGAAAAACGGCAACTTTATAAGAGTGTTGCTGTGAAAAGTGCCACGAATTATTTCATCAAAATTATGATTAAATCTTGTAATAAATACATGTCTTATGTTATCAAAATACGTGAAGCATAACTGTTTTTTTCCACGTATTAATATATATTTTTTTAAGTAAGATAAGTAATCCTGAGTGATTATTAAGATCTAGTATGTTTTTACTGTTTTCACAACTGTATACAATCAGAGTTAATATTGAAACTGAAGTTTACATTTTAAACAAATAAATGAATCATATTTTCAGGTTGTGAACATAATAACTATTTTTTTAAGATAATAAATTTAATGATTACGATTTTATTGTTTTCTTGCAGTTAGGCTGCTTGATTGAACATTACTAGCCAGATTTACTAAGAATGTTTAAGACTTAGACCCGATCTAGTTGCCTTGGAAATTAGATTTTCTAGATGACCAGTTTTGTTTTTCTTATGGTACTGTTTTAATTGTATAGGTTGTTTAATCATTATAAATTTAGTCCGGGAGCCCGGTGGGTTTTTGTAGCCGATGAAGGGACATGGCTCCACCAAAGTTTTTTTATTTGTATTTTGATTCCCTGATTGCAAATATCCAAAAAATAGTTAGATAATTTGTTATAAACAAAAAAATTGTCAATAAATTGTTCATGTCAGATCTGTCATTTACAGTTTGTCTTTTTTTAATAGCTATCATTTCTTTTATTATTAATTTCTGCTAATTTTTGTCCTTACTGTTTTACTTTCTTTGAAGTTAGACAAGTGCCTTGCGTTATTTTCATGCCTTGTCAATACTGCAGTAGCACTTTTGGTACATTTATGTCCATGACTTTTTGCTGTGAGTCGTTTGTTGGATATTAACAGCCCGATTTATTAAAAAGGTTTAAATTTTAAACCGGAACTAGTTGTTATGGAAGTTAGGTCTTCCAGTTGGCCAGTTTTCTTTTACTTTTGATATTGTTATAATTTGTATCGTTTACAGTCAGTCAAAAAAGTCTACACACTACAATGTATGTTAACCTTTATAATAATAATCGTTACAAATCGCCTCCGTAAAATTTACTCAATTTGCTGGTTTAAAAATGAAATAAAATGAAATTTTATTTCTATATTTTTAAGATACCCTGGTATTTTTTATAAACATTTGCCAATTTGTAGAAAAGTGTAACAGTTGAACTTTAGTTTCTTTAGTCATGATCAAATGATTAGTTTTTCACTGCATGTAGCTCACCTAGTAAACTTAAATCGAAAAGACAAATACCGACTTTATTAAGTAATTTAAAAGTTAGGTATACGGTAGCTCGTGTAATTTTAAAGTTGGATTATTTATTTCGTCAGAAAATAAACACAGCTGCATGTTGCATTTACCGTTTGTGTAACCAGGATTGCAGTAAACATTTCTGATAACGATTTTAGCAAACTTAGTTTGATGTATTTTCCGTCATGTTAAATATGAGCAATATGTTTGTCTGGTAGTATCACAGTTGACTTTTTTTTGATAATGACTTTAGCAAAAAAGAAAAAAATTGTTGGGACGGGGCACTATGGAATATTTGGAACTAATTTTTCCGAAAATCAAATGTATAACTTGAGATAACGCTAATGAAATATATTTTTTTAATTATAGGTTATGCAATTGTGAACTTGGGAAAAATGTTTAAAAGTTCCATTGACTTTTATATCTCTATCGATTCTCTTCAGTTTTGTTATATTATTAGTGTGGTAGTATAAGCCAAAAATATAATAAAAAGAAGAATCGAGATAGATTCTACGTATATAAATACGCTCACGATGAATACATAAATATGAATTTTTTCAAAAAAGTTCGAACGTAGTTACGGGAATCTTTTAACATTTTTCCCAAATCCACAATTACATAAAATTTCTCATTGGCGTTATCCCAAGTGGCGATATTGTATTTAATTTTTGGAAATATTAGTTCCAAATATCCCTTAGTGTGATGCATAGTCAGTTACACATCTCTAAATTTGTTAAGTAATATTCATCACAGTAAATAGTCTACCCAAAATATCTCAGAGGCTAGAAGAGACCCTTTTCTTAAATTTTAGTAGTTTGCTTAGTTACAGCTGTGGTCAAAATAACAACAATATTTTATAAATAGTACATATCTTTTAATTACGATATTAAATTTATATGTATTTTTTATATCTTTAATTCCCCATATTATCGGAATTTATTTCCATAATGTCAATACAATTTTAATATGTGATTGTGCATCCTTTATTGGGAATAATAAGGCTTCACGTCAACCGGTTTTACAGTACATTTACATCGATGACTACTTGTAGTAGCGGCTGTTAAAAGCCACTTGAAAAAAAATTAAATAAGCGCGCTTGAAAGCGACTAGAATAATTCAAGCCAAGCCTAAATGAAATGGGGTTGACTTTACTAAAGTGACTTCAAAATACCATATGAACAGTTCAAGTTGGATTTTATAATTGCGGTGACCGTCAGAACATATGATTTTGGCATTCGTAGGTTTTGATTTAAGGTTATAAACCAAATATTTATTTATTTTGTATAGTATGAAAACTAAAGAAACTGTACAGTTTATTAGAGTTTATGACATAAATTCTTAAAAATGCTGAACAAATAGTATTTGTTAAACACGCCCGCGAAGTAACTGGTTTGAAAGTGGCTTGAGACTAAATTCAAATCACTGAAATAAAAGGATGGGTTCAAAACTAGTTTTAAAGCCTCTTCATTTTCAGTTCAGCTTAGGGGGTAACACCACTGTAACGGCCGAAAAGTAGGGCTAATTTTAACAATTTTTTTGGAAGTGTGAAGAGAAGTAGGAAAATTCTTTTGAGGGGATTCATTCAGCACCTATTGAGGTATGAAAAGAAATTTTTTATTGTTATTTTGATACAAAATGCCCTTGAGACGTTGTCGCAAAATGGAGATTTCGACGTTTTAAATTTTTTTTTGCCAAGCATTGGATATTGTTTTTGAATACCTAATAGTTCGTTTAAAGTAATAAAAAAATCGATTTTTTTTTTCAATCTGCTGCAGTGGTGTTTATCTCGACCTCGTAAGCGATTAATTGTACTATATTTTGCAACTGCTGTTATTTTGACCACAACTGTTAGACCGTTTTGACTAATGATAAATTTTGTTTCTGCTCTGTATACCGGAAGTTTATATCAAGTTCCTCATTGTAAATAGCACTTCTTATCTTTTAAACATTGTTTGAGCTCTACTTAAAATTGTATGCGCATCATTTACTATATTCTATCTTTTAATGTGTTCGGTAACTAATTTTTTTTATGAACAACTAATTCCGAAATAAACTAAGTTTGATAAAATGGCGTACAGAAAATGTTTGTGCTTTAGTCAACAAACTGAATTTTCTTTTCTATTAACAATTTTATATAAATTGTTCATTCCCATCTTATTACTTTTTTTAGGTTACCCACCTCACTCAGGTGCACCTTATCCACCAGCTGGCGGTACGCCTTATCCTCCCGGACCAGCACCAGGAGGCCCTCCTTATCCACCAGCAGGTAAGCTTTAAAGCTATAGATTGTATCATTTCGGAACTATCATTTTTTATCATTTTGTAATAATTAATCAGAGTCGTTTTAAAAACAAACAATGGGTATTTTATTATGCAGTATCACCCTTGGAATGAAAATAAAAAGATGTGTAACAACCAAATTTGTTGATAATTTTTAACTCTGAAACTTTTGAAGCCTTAACATGAGAGTTTTTCGAGACACTATAGCCGCTCCGCTTTCCTCATGGAACAAATACCACTGTTAGATTCCGTAAACTCAAAATTAGCAAAGCGAGTTGGTCCTTGAAATAAAATAGCTTAAGGAGGTCCATTCGCTACACATGAGTCAAATGAAGTGTAGTACCCAGTTAAATTAAAATACTAATAAATATATGATTTCAAAATAGTTAGTTTGCAGGGTGTTTATCATTGAAATAGAAAATATTATCAGCGTGTGATTTGGCAACGTTATGTTTTTACTGTTTATGTTTATAGCCGAGGCAGTAGTCTAATCTTACTCTTTCATAGTAAATAAGTTTACAAAATAGTAAAATGTTTACTCAAATGTAAACAATTTCGTCATATTATAGAGACTGTATGTTCATATCAATAACTGGTTGATATAAGTGAAATATATTGAGTTTGAATTGTGATTTACCTATATCTATAAGATATGTCGTTAAAGAGGAAATATTTGGGTTGGCAAGTGTTTTTTAGATAATTTTTTTGGTAAATAAGATCATCTTCAATTTTACATGTTAACCTGCAGTTAGCAGTAACCTGAACTAACTGTAATTAGCATGTAAAATCGAGGATGATCTTATTTAGCAAAAAAAAAATCTTTTATAATCAACAAAAAAAATATTCAGGTCAAGAGTAATCGAAACGTCCATAAATATGCATACCAGTTAAAAAATTTATTATGCAGTTTAATTAATAAAATGGAGCTTGCCCTCAAGAAAACCAAAACTTGAAAATGTATGCAAGCAAGTATGGTGATTTATCTATTTTTGGAAGGTGGTTTTATTTCTTGCGTGGGTTTTTTTTATTGCAATTTCATTCTTTATTTAAGGTTGTTGGTTTGTAGCTATTTTGTTTGAGGGCCTTTTTTATGTGTAATAATTCCTTTTCTTTTCCTTGGTTGTCGGTTAGACGAAGGGATCTTGATATTATGGTGTTGGCTACACCCTGTTTTTGTGAAGGGTGATGGTGAGAATCAGCATTGAAGTATCTATCCATGTGAGTTGGTTTTCGATATATTGTATGTCGCAAGTGTCATCCATTGACGTGGAAACGAGGACATATAGAAAGGGAAGCTAATTGTTTTCGTCAAGTTCCAGAGTGAACTGTATCTTCGGGTGGATCGAATAAGGAAACTCGTGGAAACAGTTGAGCTGTTGTTTGCCATAGAGCCATATTACAAATACATCATCCACATAGCGACACCAGAGATTGGGTGTCTTCGAGAGCTTTGATTTCGAAATATGTTATGAATAGATTTGTCACAGCTGGAGATAGTGATGAACCCATGGCATCAAATAGGAAATATGCGTTCTTACGGCAATGCCTGGTGAGATCCATAATGTGAGTTTGAAAATCCTTCCTTTGGGCCATCGGGTCGTGCTTCATCCATCGGTATGCTTGGATATAGGGATTTTAAGTCGAAGCTGTCATCCATGTCAATTCTTGTCGAGTGTAAAATTGTTAAGAACTGCTTCGAGGGAGCGGAGCCAACCTCCAATGAACCGATACGATCTGCGACCGCGTATAAGTTCATCTACAACCAGCAAGCACAGAAGATGCCAAATGGCAAAAACAACTTTGCAATATTCTTGAAAATAAACTAACCCGGCTGTAGAAAAAGATAAAATCAGCTTGATGGAATTAAAACCAAAGTGTCTGCTATTTTTATTACGAAAATAGCTAAATCTGGTATTTCATTAGTTTGTATTATTTCAAAATATGAATGTGTCAAAGTTTTCGTATTGAATGTATTTAAAGATCTGAAGTGCGCGCTCATGCAACGTTGCCAAACGTTTCGAATTCATTTTTATACAGATTAATCTTAAATTTCATGTCATATTTTTTATTGATATCTCAGTAAACCCCACTGTAAGCTAAATATTTTATTGTTTTATTGGAAAACAAGAGATTGGTATGTTTCAAAAAGTCAGTTTTTAATTTTTTCAACCTCGTCCAATCGACAAATGCCAAGTTCTTGATTTCCCATTAGAAATTTTTGAAAATTGATTTCTTAAAAATTTACTCACTAAAGTTAATTGAAGTTCTGCGTCTATTATGAAAACATTTACATTATGATCTGATATTTTTTATTTAATTGGGCCTCCTTAATAAAGATGCATTTTTTCAGTATTTCCAATGTTGATAATCAGACAGTACCAAATAACTATTTTACAAAGTCACAAATAGAATTAGCAGCTTTACAATACACTTTTTCATTTACAGGAGGCTATCCACCACAGCATGGATTCCAAAATCATCCTCCTCCTTATGACGTTGCAGTGTCACAGCCTCCCAATTTCCCACCACCACCACAAACTGAAGCATATGGAAAACAATCTCCCTACAATCCTCAATACCAAAGCTAAATGCTAAAAGTGTGGTTTCCTTGATAATGCTGTCGAAACGACACGGCTGGTACAGTCTGTTCCGCACGAGCATGCCTGTGAAATTTCGACAAGACCATGTGGCAATAAGTGACTTTTAGAAACACTGTAGTCGTATTTGTAGAAATGGTATCGAGATTTTAAAATTCTCAGACGAAAATCTTTTTGAACATGTGTAACCCTTTGTAAAGAATTGATTTGCTCGCCAACATTCGAGGCGCTGTCTTTTTTCTATTCACCAAAATGCGTGATTGTACTTAAGAGTAACGGAGTATTAACACTTTTACAAAGGCTAGTATATATTCAGAAAGTTCACGACACGCTCTTGTCGGGACAGACTGTACAGTAATACACTGATGATTTTATAGACATTTAAGCTCAAATAATATATGAGAAATGGTTCATTTAAAAAAAAAATAGGATATTTATAATTATAAGTATGTTTCTATTCCTGTTTAGCCGTCGAACTGTTAAATTGCATATTCATTATTTTAAACGTATAAACGAATTAGGTGTAATATCAGAATAGCCAACAAACAATAAAGAGGCGTTATAAGGATAAGAACGATACTTAATTAAAATCCTAAAATTATTGTTTAATTTTCATTACTTTCTTAATTGCTGAAATAATATAATCGCTTTCTTTTATTAAGCATTCAAAAAGAATATGGCTGACTAATTCCGTGGTAATTATTTCGATTACTCCTATTTCGAGGTTGCAGGACACGATTTTGACATTGATTTTCTTGTTTTCCCAGAAAACACAAAATAAAAAACTCTTCACTCAAAGTCATTATTATTTCTTGGAAAAACACCAAACTTGCTTGTCCATTAATGATAATACTAGTTAAAATATATTAAATGTATTTTAACTATTCGACTACTGTTGCACAAATTTTAACAAACATTTAAACAAAGAACTTGTATTTTCAACAAAAAAGCAGAAATACGGTTTGTAAACTTCGTCGAATTTATACAACTTGGCGACGGCGCTGGTGATGAAAAATTTAAAATGTGGGGCGACGTTGCAAGATGTTAAATATTTTCACGTAATAAACTTTTTTTAAAAGAACATAATAAAATTTGCCCAACTCGGTCAACAAAACAAACAACATATTTTATTTTTTTATAATGTCAAAACAAGAAGAAAATTAATCTTAATCAACTAAAATGTTTGGTTAGTTTGAGTTAGTTCAGTAAACCTAGATATGTCAATTAAAAAGTGTTATTGGCCAGCTGAGATAACTTAGAGGCGGGATAATCTCAGACAAGGGGGAATGTTGAGTAAGTGGGGACGTAGGTGGTGTAGTATTTTCTATCAAAAGTTGTGGCTATAAAATAACGAGATTATTGCCGTAAAACGATTTATTTTAAATTTATACTTATTTAATTATTATGACCTTCAATAGAAATCCCTCTTCTACCTCTACAGTGCTCCATGGGAATTTTCCATTGTTCAAAACGATGCTGGAAGTCTTCTGTAAGCTTTTTCATGATGCGTGGCACTTTTTTTTTCATAGCTTCAATGGATTAAAATCTTGTTCATTTTAATGCATATTGACCTTTGGGAACAGATAAAAGTCACTGGTTCAAGGTCAGACGAATAATGCAGATGTTCTAACATTGGGATATTATACTTAATTGAAAGCGTCTTGACAGAAAATGCAAAATAAGTCAGCGGGTTGTCTTGATGGAACACTCTTGGCTTTTCCTTCCACAATTTGGGTCGTTTTTTCCTTATTCTTTCACGGAATTCACCAAGAAACTCAAGGTAGTAGTGTTGCTTAATTGTTTGACCTTCAGGAATCGAGTGAAACTACACAATCTTGTGAATATCGAAAAAAAAACAACCGTCGGACTTGTACACGTGATAAACATTCATTGGCATGTATTTTTTTTAACAAAAGATTACTTTCAGTAGCGGATTTTTCAAATTTCATGTGAAATTTCACGACAATTTGTTTCTCTATTATTACACTTATCATTTTTTCGGAAAAACAAAAAACTGCTCTTATATAATCGAAAGTCACGTCCATACTGATTTGTCTATAGACACGGGAGGCGCTGCATTCGAAAGAGAAGGTTTCATGCTACACAACTGTCGATTGTTCACCTTGCGTACTAATTCTGTGGAAGCATCAGTCTCATTTTATAGCCACACTTTGTATGTGTATTTCATAGAAATCTTATTTATGCTATGGCAACAGCGCAAATTATCCTCCTGACATGTAATTAGCAATTTTGTTTTTAAAATTTTTAGTCCTTTTTTTTATATTTTCGATTAAAAAAAAGCAAGTTTTGTAAATTTGTGTATAAAATAGAAGCTGCCAAAAACGGGAAATTTATAGATTTAGGGGAAAAAATTAAATGGAAAGTGAAACTAGTTCTTTTGTGTTTTCTGGAAAACCAAGAGTAGAACTGTGTTCTTATATCATCTAGAAAGACCGTAATTTTCCTAGACTTTAGTTAATCGAAATAATTACAAATTCCATTTCTGCACCTAATATTGTCTTTAGAAAATCACCAAATAAGTTCCTTTTAACAGTCATCCGATCAAACAGATATTTTCACCACGCTCTTAAATATCTTAAAAGTTATTAGTGTAGTTCTTTAATATGTTTTCTTCATACCTAGACTTTTATTTTCAGTTGTCTCCAGATATATTCTAAATAGATTAAGTAACCTTAAGGCCATCATTATTGGGTGCATTGACCTCGTTTCTAACGCATTATTTTGATCCGATGTAGTTATATACGTTTGAAATTCATGTTATAAATGGTTCTGGTTAAAATTTTTATTGAATGCAACATTTCAACTCAACTCTTTGAAAGTTTCAGTTATAAAAAATACTTTCAAGTCGACAAATATTAATGGAGAAGAAAGTTACAAAAGTGAAGGGTATTTATTGTTGATTCAAGAAACATGTATGGTTCATAAATAAATAAATTCACGTTTTAACTCCATGTTGGGAATTATCAACTGGTTTGTACCATGCAATTCATCCATTTATACAATGAATTATATTTTTTAACTTTTACCAAGATTTTACAATTCTGAAATATACCAAGTTTTATACCTTTATTTTCAAAAATAACTGTACAGGGTGACAAAAATAAATAGTATAACAAACTTTAAGGGTGGATTGTGCTCATCAGGTTCCTATAAATGGTATTTTCGTGGCACCATAAATGCCATACCCAAGTAATGAAACGCATTTTTAATGTACTTATGGTAAAATTTCAAATTTAATGGTGCTAATATGATATAATTGGCATTTATGATGAGGATGTGAACAAATCATTTTGGGTGAACTATATAGTCTTCTTTTAAACCAATAGACTCATTCTTTTTCGAGACAATTGAAGTTGAATGTCTTTTGCTCCTTAAGACCGATGAGAAAATGCCATTTTGTAGGAATACATCCCTTTTAAGGGGAAAAATTGGGTTATAAAGATAAAATTTTTAATTCACAATGATACTTGTCCTAAAACATTCAACTTGAAATGGCTCGGAAACTTTTGGATCTGTCGATTTAAAAGATGAGTACCTGTTTGATCTAAAATTGATTATTCTTTTTAAGTTTTGAACTAAACATTTAGTATTCGATTTCCTCCATAACTACCCATTACGTATTAACACTATTATTAAATTCTAGGTAAGTTTTAGTAAATATTTTTTAAATACTAGTTTGGGTAAATGAAAAACCTTTTTTTTTTTCATTTGCTTTTGAAGTATCGTATTTGTTTACACCCTGTATAAAAATGTATTAAACACACTGAGAATAACTTGTATGATGGATAGAATTGATAGTGTATCAATAGGAATTGTTGTTCTCGTTAGTGTCTCTAGGTGGAGTAACATTTCTTCTAAGCTGTTTACATATTTCCTTTTCCAAGCACGAAATATCTTTATAACCTTTTAAATGAATGTTTCTTCGAATTAATAAATTAGTTTATGTCATAATATTTGCATTTCTAAAGATTGTTAAACCGTTGTAAAATAATAGAATTACAGTTAAATAATTTAATAAGTAGTTAAACATAATGCTTGCTATTTTTATAATTTCTGCTTCTAATTACTGTCGAGTATATAACTAGAAATGTGTTTCACTATGACATTATTAAAATAACAATTAAAACATATCACCTCATGTTGGTTTGTTAAAATCGTTTTTATGTTCTGACTATATCTGACGAGCTTAATTTGGAGCTTAACATTTTGAAGGCTAAGTTGCAATTTATAAACTTGAGAAATTAGGTTGTTTTTATTTCAATGATTATTCGGAACATTAGAAAGTTGCACTTTGCCCTTTATACTTGAGCTTAAGATGCTGGCTGTCTTTTGATGATTTTGAGTTGAACATAAAGTTGTTCTTCTACTTTTACTCAGTAAGACGTGGGCACAAAGATATTATATGGTAATGCTTCGAGTATTCTTTTCACGAACAAAGTTCCAAAGGGGAAATTCTTTGTAACAAGAAATACATAAGTACAAGAGACGCTCCCTTGAACAGATCAACTTATTGTTGATCTAGTACATGTATGAACAGCTCGATTGAAGTTATTTAAGCTCACAAATGAATCTGATATGTAATAATTTATCAGTATACATATTGGTGGTAGACAGCCATTTGCCTCATAATTAAAAGAGTGGTGCCCAACATGCAAAGTTTAGTATTCCCAGTTCTATAAACTGTATTACATAATACATAATTAAGTAAATGAATAATGAATTTGTTCATTAACAATGTATACACCCATAAAAGCTCCTCAGTAACTATGTTTCCCTCTTAAAGCAATATTTACTTCGAAAATGCATTTTCAAGACTATTTATAGGAACTTTGTTCGTAATTTGATGAGCACAATTTACCCATGAATTTTGTTATATCTCTTTTTAACATGCCGTATGTACAATACATAAGTTATTTTCACATGAATACATGGTGACCTTTAAAGGTCAAAGTCAACGTCATCAAAAATACTATAATTTTGTCCAGAATCTTTAATTTTCATGATTTATGCGAGGAACAGATTTTTGATAATTTAAATGACCTCTAGATCGTATGAAAACAAATAATTATTTAACAAGGAACGTAGATTTTTCCGTAGTTTCCATTTCTGCAATAAAAAAGAGGTCCCCATTTGAAAAAAACAACTTGACCTTGAAAGTCGAGATCAATGTCAAACTCAAGGTTTCTAAAAGGAGCTCAAGGAACAATCCTATAATTTTATATTAAAAGTTTTTTCCAGAAACCCTTAATTTTTGAGATTTTCAAGGATATCCGTAAAAATTGTAACTTTATGTTCATATATTTCAAAAACTATAGGTTTTTGAGCTCCGTGCGTATAAGACATTTTGTTCTACTACTCAAGAACTACATTTTCCTTGAGTTTAGAAAAATTTGACCAACAGCCATTTTTCATAACAATAACGATGGATTCTTTGTTCATGTACTTGATAACGCACAATTTTGACTATTATGTAACTTCATAAATATTCACTTTTTTTAAATTTTATCGCTATGCTTAAAAAAAAGCTTTTTCATTTTTGTTCATAAGAAACTTAGATGTGAATCGAAAAAAAAATATTTATAATATTTAGTTGTTACTTTAAAAAAAAAAGCTATTAAAAAAAAATAACTATATAACACTTATTATTCTTAAATTATAAATTTTAAATCATTTTTACACGCTTGCTTTTTTAATTCACCTATTTGTCTTTCCTAAACGCACAAGTAGTCCAGAACGATCTCACCGATCGTCAACTATGTGATTTCTACAATTTATGCTGGACAACTAGTACTATTACTCTCAACTACAAATCAAGTTTATAGACTACTCGTCAAAGCAGTGCTAGATAATTATATCTAGGAAGAAAACATAATTTAAAGATAATTTTAAGACCATCCTGTACATCATTTAACAATTGATAATAAGTTAATGTATTAAGAACTATTTTAAGCCAGTTGTAATCAAATGTTTGACCATGTTGTGCTCATATTATACATAGCTACCCAGTATAAATGGCGACCAGTTAAATAGTTTTGGGTAAAGGTCGGTTAAATAAGAGTGATGTCAACTTTACCAAGATTCCCGATATACTTCGTTGTTCGAAAGTGTAACTATTACTTTCTAACGTATCAACAATTTAATATTAGCGAATTTTTTCTTCTCTTCGTCATAGCGTTTTACATCCATCTTTGACAAAAGCTTCTCGAAATTCTTTCTTCGAATGATTCCTGTTTGTGGTAATATGTATTCGGTTGAACCTCGCTATTCGTTTGATATCTCTTTCCAACGCATATATGGTCTTCCTCTTTTGTTGTTTGATTTAGTGAGGGACTTTTGTTCTTTATAATATGACCCAGCTTTCCAAAGGCCATCCAGACTAACTTTGTTATTCTGTTCAATCCCTCCTTTTTACTCTTTTTCAGGTGTTATAAATACAGCAACTAAAAAGAGTTTATTAATATTTTTAGTCCTTCTAATACCATTTCAACGGTTATTTGTAGTAATTTGTTCTTATTCATACCTTAAGTGCTGTTATTACTTCTTTTTTTCTTATCTCGTCTAATTGTTCGCTGTGATAATTTATAAATTTTGTTTGCATACTTGTTATTATTTGTTTTATATCGATATTTCTAAAGTACTGTCTTTATATGACAGTTGATCTAAATTATTCATTATAACACTCCCCCATGTCTTCAACAGCGTCGCATAAAATTAAAGTATCATCAGTATACCTAATATTGTTAAAACCACATCATTCACTTGATACCTCATTTTGATTTTTCTCAAGTCTCTTTGAATAGTTGGTCAGCAGCTACGATAGGATACCTCTTGTCGGACTTTTCATTGAATTGCAATTTTGTTTTTATTGTTCTCGTTTATATTTATTACCACTGTTTAGTCTCTAATACAGTATTTAATTATCTTGATATCCTTACTATCCAGCTGACTTTGATGTAATAGTTCAGCTAATTTATCATGCTTAACTCTGTCGAAAGCCTGCTCGTAATCCATAAAACAAACCCCAACATCTTTGCGCTGGTATGGATATGTTTAAGTGGATTTTCCCATCATCGGCATCTAAAGAATCATCGAAGTGGAAAATGGAAAAATCGACAACTCTGTAAAATTATTTGATTATTCATGTTTGCGTTATAAGAAGGTTATAATATAAAAAGTTATCCGAAATCTCTGTAAAGTTGAAATTTCTCCTATTCCATTCAAGGTTCCATTCATGTTGGTTACGTTATATAATTTTATTTATAAATGTTAATACATACTAGTACATATATTTTAGTTTTTACCTCTTTACTTAAATGTATTTTGTATATAGCTTTTTACGATATCAGTGGCGAATTGGGAAATTCATTGTGATAGAGGTGAAATGATAATAAAGTTTGATTTAATAGGATGTTTTTTGGCAAATAGAGAGCCACGCGGTGTTGTTTAACTATAGGCTGATTTAAAAACAGAATAATCTTCGTTACATATCTGTAGTACACAACAAAAAACTTGTTTTTAAAAAGTTAAAAAAAAATAATATATTAATGTTTTTTCTTTGATGCACTAAGTTGTTATGTTGTGGTTGTAATAACAAAATAATTCAACTGAAGAGATGAGATAACATCAGTGTAAAAGCTTTTACCGAAATTTTGGTGGAAACGGTACCCATTTGAAAGTTATGTGTTAAAAACCCCATGCTTTTCTTTATATAATTTATTTGTAAAAATGCGGTTAAAACTTAAAGTTAATTCAATAAAAATTGAGGAAGTTATTTGTCGCGCAAAGTCGAAAAATGTTTTGAGAAAAACGCTAAAATTATCCCCATCCTCGTAAATATTCGCTGGTCGATACATTTTTGATGAGAATGCTCTAGTATCTTTTTTTTTATCCAAATACGCTACATCTTTATCGTTCGTCATTAAAATTTTGGCAAATATTTTCAAAACATTTATAGGGAGCGTTTTCCTGGGTTTTTAACGGTTGTACGTAGCCAAACACCCTCTATCTGTATTAATAATAAACTACTAGCTTAGACCTAAGGCTGGTAAGCCTTAGGTGTCTAAGCGATTACCCACTGAGCTCGCTACTGGAAGACTTGCCTTCGTTGTATCTTTATAAAGTCCAAAACACTGGTGATATTACGAGTGGGGTCAAGAAGTCCTTAAAAAAAGATAGAAAAACAATTTTTTTGAGGTAGATCTTTTTTTATTTTTCAACATAATCTCTTTTTAGCTCATTAAACTTCTCCAGGCGTCCCTCCAATTTTTTGAAGCCATCAGAAAAATATCATTTTGGAAGGTCTTCAAAATAGGCATTCGTTTCTGCCATGAACTCCTCATTCGACATGAATCATTGTCCGACAAGTCACTTTTTTAGGTTTGGAAATTAAAAGAAGTCACAGAGGGTCAAATCCGGAGAATACGGTGGATGTTGCAATAATTCGAACTTTAATTCCACAATTTTGGCCATCGAAACTGCACTCGTGCATTGTCTTGATGAAAAACGATTTTTTTTCTGTGCAAATGAGGACGTTTTTTGTGCACGGGACGTCCTGAGAGATATTCGTCTTTTTTTTTTGATGTACGGCCACGTTTGATCTCATTGATCCAATAGTTGCAAACACAAGTTATTCACTTCAATCGACGATAAAAATGAAACCACTCTACGAATATGGCTAAAACTTTAGCAGCACTTTAGTAAGAAAAGGCATTTGCTGCGAAAATATATATTTCGATGCCTCGCGCGCCATCCCTTGGATTTTCTAAGGATTTATTGACCCCCCCCCCCCCCTCGTATTTTTAAAGAACAAAACTATCGTTTAAAAAAATATATTTATTTTTTAAACTTCTATCCTGATGTTAACCCCTTAAATTCTGCATATAGTTTTTCTAAATTTATAAAGATTCAAATTTAAAACAAAATAAAGAAAATAGGCGAATAAGTGTGCCAAATTAAAATATTTAATAAAATTTCTCATCAAAAAAATAGGTAGTTCTTCGTTGTGGCTTTTTCTTTCGTAGTATTTTTTGTTTTATAAAATCCATACAAAACATCTAAAGATTTGTCTAAGTAGAAACGTAAGAAAGATTATAGATGTCATTGCATGGGCCTTTAGGAACAGAAAATTAACAAAAAAGAATATAGGGTTTCAATATGTGTCACTCAAAACGGTGTTACAGTTTGTTGCTGAGTAATTTACTTTGTAATAACAATAAGGAATAAAACTATTTATGTAAGCGTAGCTAGTTTTCTTCTGATACGCCCGTTCGCCACTGTAAGAGATTGTGATATCATACGCTACTAAAATGGGCCATTCTATGAAAATATAGCTAAAATTGTTAAAAAAAAAAGTTCGATTTTGTTATGAATTTCTAAAAATATTTTTAAGCACTTTAGATGAAAATAAATCTGACTCACAAAACACCTATTTAGAAAAGTAAGTGTAACGTTGAAAGCTTGTAAGAGATAAAGCGCCATCTATTAACTGTTTTCATACTTCGGGAAATTTAAATCTCTATTTATTGGTCGCATACTTTATTACAAATGCGACGTGAATGGAGCAAAGTATATGTCCTATATTTTTGTATTTTGGAGTTTGCTAACATGTAGTTCTTTACAATTTAAGAATATTTTGCTCAGTTTACAACATCGTTTATAAATTAAGTTAAAGTTATATTGTATACACGAAGTAACTATCTATGGTACATCTTTGAAATAAGTTTTAGTTTTTACTGTATTTTTCTACACTCGCAAGTCGTGTGTAATTTGGAACACCCATAAATATTTATAAAAACCTCTATCTCCAGTTCTGGTTTCTAAATAAATCAGTATGTCTTTTTAGGAATATTTTAAGTGCATTTATATTTTTTAAAACTATGACAATAAGTCGTGGTTATGTTGATTTAATAGAATGACCCAATATATTTTATTTATTGTTTTATATTTAAAAGTTTTCATTGAATGGTCTAAAAAAAGATTATGGAGTAATATTTTATGCTTATATTATTAAATGTATGTATGTAAAAGTGTTAAGACTGTACGTAACTATGTAAATTAAATTTAATAAATAAATATATTATTCTTTTTATCTGCGTGTATCAGTAGTTTTTATTTTCTCATCGAACAAGCATTAAGTGGCAACCGTTACTGGAGCTAACTCGACGGACTTTTGAGCACACCTTGTACTTGAATGGGAGAGAATCTTTCGTTGTCAAGAGAATTTGGCAAACTGAATTTTCCCTCGAGGCATCACGTATATAAAAAATAATTATTCTTTCAAATGGTTGCAACTTCAATAATAAATAACGTTTACGTACCAATATATAATGTACGGTAAAATTGGTGATTGCTAAAACTCTGCCAGCTAGTTTCCATTTCGATAGCTGGCAGCTAAATCGGTTGTCTTGACCCGGTGATAGCCTTGCAAATTCAAATAGCTGAATTACGTCTTTCCATAGCCTTGGAAAATTGTTTTCCAGGTTAATAAAGCCGATTTAATTGAGAGTTTAGAAAAATCACTAGCTGAGAAGCAACTAAAGAGAAACTGAAATCGTTCAAAGAAGGTATGTTTGATATAGAAATATCCGAGCAGTTACTTAGTTTGAAAAGAACTATTATGATATTGTCGCATGACAATGCAGCTTTTGAGCATGCGTTTTCTGTCAATAAAGAATATATTGGAGAAAATTAACAAGATTAATCTTTAATAGCACTAGGCATAATATTTGATAGGTTAAATGCAATGAACTATAGTGGATGACTTTCATGTTGATAAGAATTTACTTATGAATATAAAAATGGCTCATAGTCGGTATCAAGCTAACGTTGAAAAGCAAAAGGGTGAAAGTATCCACAATCAATCAGCAAAAAAGAAAGGCAGCTAAAATTAACGAGGTAGGATTGAAAACAAAAAAAATTATGGAAGAAGTTCATCAAAGAAACGCAGAAATTGAACAGGAATCATTAGAAGTGAAAGAGCTTTGATTATTTGGTAATCCTTGGAGAATGTGGAAACACACCATTTTCCGATGATTTTTTACATAGCTCCTATTTTTGGGTCGTTGAACACGAATAAAATTCATATTCACTCAGATAACTTGTATTTTCCGATCACTACCTTTAAATTTAGGGCATTTATAGTAAAATATACAAACACTACACAATATTTAATAATTTTTTAACAAAATTTACATAAATAACCTTGGAAAAATACAAATTTTTCATAAAACGTAGGAAAACCGTTGCCTTGTCGTTTTATACTGTTCCTAGGCATGCATGGTTGGTTGCAAACGATTTAAATTCAAACAAATGATGCGATGTCGCCACATTGACGTGGATTTTAAATTTCATTGGGATGGAAACCTTGATAGTTCAAATGCAATTAAATGTAGTCATTCCAGTATTATTGCGTAAAATATGGATAAAATCTTGATGGACAGTTATAAATTTATTTTAAGGAAAATCAGTCCGGGTTTGCGAAGAGTCGTGGGTCTTGCATTGCTTTGCAGAATACTACTGAGACCTGATAGGTGCAGTTGATTAAGGAAAGCGATAGCGTAATCGTATTTTTGGATTACTCGAATCCCTTTGATACACTGAGTGATCAAACGTTGAAGTATCTGTATAAATATGCACTCAAGCAAGTAATGTAATGTTTAACTACTTGGAGATAGGATGCAGGCTGTATTTTATGATGACGGCTTATCGGAACTTGTGGCTGTTACCAATGGCGTTCTTCATCACGTCAACATTATCCTGCATTTATATCTTTATTGCGATAATGCATAATTTCTGCAACTTTATTACCATTAATTATATTATTTCGTTCTTGTTCGTGTTGAACTTCGAAGCATTAAAGATAAAAAATTATATAAATATTTGCCAAAATTATGTATAATGTACAATGTGAGCTGTTTTATGATGGGTTTTTAATTTTGTCTCCTTATCTGCTTACAGGATTACTGAATGTCGGCAATAAAAAACTGGCTCTGCTTTATACGGTTTATTATGCAAATAAAATATAAATAACACTTAAATTAATAAAGTCTTCAATTACTTAAATACTAAACATATTATTTTATTGCATTTATACAGTACCTTTATAAAATAATCTCACTTATTTGTTTATATTGTACACAATTTTATTTTTTGCCAGTAATAGCTACAACGTATATTTTTGTTATTGAGTATTTAATTATATGTGTTATATTAGTTCAGATTACAGAAAAACATCACAGCTAAAATTCTGATCTGCAAAGAACAGGGAAATCGAAATGTGTAAAAACGAAATATCTAAAAAAAAGTATTTCTCTTTTTTTCGTCGTTGGACATTATCACTTTTCCTGGCATCACATTTTTGAAGTAAGAGTGGCATGTGACTTCAGATAATGATATATTACTAATTACATCATTTACAAACCACTCATGCAATCAAAAAACAAATGCTCTATCTTTGATTCAAAATTTTGGCATTCAGTATTTTTTGCGATCTAGAGTAATATTCTGTAAAAAAATGCAAATCAATTAATAATGAAATTTAATCCATGATTGAAATGAAATTAAAATTTTTGCCCAAAAACGAAATTTTAAAACTACTTATATTACTGTATACATGAATCCCATTTTTACCACTTTAAGAATAAGAATTCACTAAGATAATATTGAGATTAAACATACAACAAACACAATTAGAATCACACTTGCACTTAATAAATAAAATTTCTTCATAATATTTACATGGAATATCTTTATAATTTTATACATATATACATTTTAAGAGGCCTTAATTTTACCATTGTCTATAAGATTTTACATATTAAATTTGTTACATTTTTAAACAATTAAAAAAAAAAATAAAATCAAAGCAGATGCGCATTTTCTAAACAAACTGTAAAGAAAATGTTAATTTCAGCTGCAAATCATATTTAACGTTTAATTTCCAACCAAGTTCTCTTTAGCATAATGGAATGTATCAAACAATATTTTAAAAATAATTATTCTGGTAATTTTTACTTCACAGGCCTTTTAATATTTTACATAAAACTCAAGGTCCAATGTAACTAAGTAATATTCAGTTTGAATTTTAAGACTAGATTTTTTAACATAAATAGAATAGGTACTAAACTCTTTCTATTCTGGTTTTATTCGCTTCTATAACAAAGGACATATATACACCATTCATTAATAAATCTAGAATCTAGCAATTCCTCTGTTAGAAGTTCAAGGGACATAAGATATTTTTTAGTATTGTATTAATTTTAGAGGGCTCAGTTTTATCACTTTCTTATTTCTCTAAAATATTTTCCTTAAAAATCCATTTTTTTAGTAAAAAGTGGGATTATAAGGGGCTTGTTTTTGATATCGTTCTCCTGATTGATGATTTGGTATATATCCGTTTCCAATGTGGGGATTGTAAGACTCTTGTGGTTCATATGCTTCGTTGACAACGCCATTGGATGGGTACCTTTCTAATAGAGATAAATCTCTTAATATCACGTAATCGGCTCTGACTTCCACTTCTCTTGATGCAAAATCTGAAAGAGAAAATAATAATTACATAAAAAATTTAATAAATTGTTTAAAAATATAAACCAGTGAAAAATGTCCACAAAATAAGAAATATATTATTATCATTCTTGTTTACATAACCTTTGATTTGTGTTGTATTTATTTGAATCTTAATTAAGAATGCTTTTCTGTAGCTTACAGGTATTTTATATTATACAGGCTCATGAATCCAAGCTATAAACAAACTTTGGCATTACCAGGGTGGTCTGGAATGTTTGCTATTTGCTGGCATTAGTCAAGATCAATTTTGTGTGTTATCTGATGTTAGAAAATGGCTGATGTTTGTTTTGTGATATTATCAACATCTTACTGCCATCCTCCGGCCAGATTTAACTTTAAATGCAATATCCAAACACAAGTACGATAGGAATGGTGTCTGGGAAGATACCAACTAGAATCCCACTGACGAGTTTTATAGTTGGTACCGGGAGGAAACACCCACATTTTTAGAGAAATTCGTAATCCAATGTAGACAGTGCAGGTCTTTTCTAGGGTTTCCCTGCCAAATTACCCGATGAAGACGACTTAGCAAAGAGCTGTTCTTAATATGAAAGCGTGCCAGTCAAAAACAGTATAGAAATATTCAACGTGTAATCCCGACAGAGACAAATATAGCCCGAGAAAGAGAGAAATATAAATAAAAAAAAACTTATGAAAGAATCAGAAAGAAATCCGAATTATCTAGTATTATTAGGCACATACAGGGGCATTTCAATAAGTAATATTTCAAGCCCTACCGATTAGACTACAGCAGGGGCGGATCCAGCCTCTCTCTTTGGGGGGGGCGGTGATATCACAAAAGTACAGTATGGCAACAAAACAAGTTGTCAACGGGAGGGGAGGGGGGAGTGTAAGCAGCATACTCATTCCTAATAATAAAAGGCAGAATGGATTCTATTTTCCCGAACTCAAAGCTTTTGGGAGGGGGGGGGGCGATCGCAAGCATACAGACTCCTATACTCTATTCAAGAACTAGAGAGAGTAATAAAACTGTTACCGAAACCTCTAACGTACCTGATCCAGTGCCGCAGGTAATGAGAACTGCCGTAAATCTAATTATATTTCATTATATTTAAATATATTTTATAAATTTACTGCTGCAACATAGAATTTCTGATAGTTTAATTTAATTTTTGTCAGTGAGCGAAGTAAAACTTACAGTTTTTTATTAGCGATTTATCTTGTTTGCGCTTGTTTTTATATATTATTTGAGATTAGTGAGATACCCAAAAGATATGGCTTTCACCTCTATATTTATTCCAAAATCGTTAAACCAGGGCATTTTTTCCTCAACGAAAAACTTATTACGATGAATGTTTATGATGCCTTAAGATATCAATATCTAGATAATAATGTTAAAAGCTCTGTTGAGATATGTTCCAATATGACAGGTGTTGGAAAATCTACTATGTACGGAATACTGAAGGAGAAAAAACGACTGGAATTGTTAGTACTCCCAAACCACATTCGATCACAGGCAAACGTAAAACCTCGTTGGAAGAAGAGATGAAAACTGCAATTAAAGGGGTGGTATATACATTTTATTATGAGAAGCAGTTCCCAACCATCTACAAAATTCTAACTAAAATCATTGAAGATCGCGATTTACCTGAAATTAAAAGAACTGATCTCTGGAAATTGCTCAGAGAACTTAATTTTTGCTGGAAAAAACCAGATAGAAAATCTGTTCTTATAAATCGTCCAGAAACTGTCCGTTAGAGACGTAAATATCTCTCCCAAGTAAAAGGTAGAGTTGCTAGAAATAACACAATTAATAAAATTAGTAATTTAACTAAACTTTTGAAAGATTTTTTTGAATAAAGTTACTACGGAAAATTGGGAAAAAATCCATATAATAATAGAATAAAACAAAATGTGAGAACTCGATCTCATAATCGGTGAGACAGAGGAACCAATTATAATTAATTTTAGCGAAGATAGTTTCACTGACTTTGATTAGGAATTAGGTACGTAATGTTTACTTGTGTAAACACAATTTATTATTTAAATTTTTGTTTTTGTTGTATTTTATTGTTTAATGTTGTTTATATGTTTTTTTATTTTTTTATATATTTTTATTTTAGTGTGTCCCACTCTTTAATTTTATATATATTTAATTCTAATTAGCCGTAAGTTTTTTATTATTTTATTATTGTGTTTGTGTCTTTTTCTTAAGCGTGTAGAATTAACATGTTTATCTTATTTTTTTGAAGCTATCGTATTTCCATATATAAAAGTAAATTAAATTAAGATATCAGTACAATAGAAATAAAAATAAGTAGGTCTAATTTTAATTACAACATAAAAAAAGTAATTACATTTGAATCCCTTTTTAGTGTTTAATGGTAATTCTGCAGACGGTTTAAGAAATAAATAAACTGAAACGTCAAATACCCTAAAAATGTTTTTATTTAATGATAAAATGACCGATAGCCCCAAAAATATTTTATTATTATATCGACGAATTTATTTTTTTATATATGTTTAATTTTTTGTATTTTTGACAATGGATATTTTGTAAGTATTTAAATTATATATAAGAACACAGGTAGTTTGCGAAGAAAAAGGGTAAAAAATGATTTATTACTCTCTCTAATTCTTGAATAAACTATAGTATAAGAGGAAAAATCGGGTCCATTTTCCTAAACTCAAAGCTCTTGGGGGGGGGCGATCGCCCCCACCGCCCCCCCCTTGGATCCGCGCCTGGACTACAGTTTGTTTCTTACGCTGAGTTTATGTTCTTCTAACCTGGCCAATATTATTCTGTTAGTATGGCCCATACTTGTTTTACCGCAGGTGCCGCATACGATCTTTTATACGTCTCAATTTTCCAGATCAATTTTGTCTTTTGGGTTTCTTACAAATGAACTTATTGTTCTGTGTGGTTTGTAGGCTGTAGATATGTTATATGTCCGGAACAATCTGCCGATTCTATCTGCTGTGCCTTTGATGTTTGGAGTTTGGTGATTTGTCTATTCTCGGTAGGTGCTTTGTAGCCATTATCTTTGATGGCTTTTTTATGGGTGATAGCTCTTTTTCTTTTCCTTGGTTGCCGGTTAGATGGAGGGATCTTGATATTAGGGTGTATTTGTGGGGAATGATGGTAGGCATCAGCATTGAGGTTTTTGATATACTGTATGTTATAAGTGACCATCCATTGTTTTGGTCACTAGGAAGTCTAAGAACAGGAGCTTTTTTCCTTGAATTCCAAAGTGAATTGTATCTTCGAATGGATATAATTAATAAAATTATGGAGACCGTTGAGCTGTTGTTTGCCATGTAGCCATATTACACACAGATTATTCACGTAACTATACCAGAGTTTGGGTTTTGAGGTGGGATTTGGTTTCGAAATAGATCATAGCAGCACCTTCCTTTCTGAAATATGCGTTCTTAACATAATGTCATCAATATGTTTGGATACAGGGATTTTAAATCGAAGCTTGCAATGGTAGAACTATTCCGAGTTTTTCACTTAAGATGTGGCCTTCTCCACACGTGGTTGCATGAAGCCACCAAAGTATTTTTCTAGTTTATGAGTGGGGGAGTTATAACAGCTGACGATGGGTCTTAGAGGAGCCTGTTATTTACGGATCTTTGGAAGTCCGTAGAGTCTTGGGCACCTGCTGGATTTTTCCTGTGGTAGTAGTTTCTGTTTGACTATTCTATGAATGAGTTCATGATTTTGGTCTTAGTTATTTTTTAAGACATGAATTGAATTTTTTAAGATATTTATCATTTTTAAAATATGGTTTTCGATAGCCATGATGAAGGTTGCATTGCCTTTATCTGCTGGAAATATTATGATACTATCATTTTTGTCCAGGTATTTCGAAGCTGTTAATTCTCCTCTGCTGTGGTTCTGTTTCGGAGGATTCGACATTTTCAGAATTCTTGCCACATCTTGCCGTATCTGTCCAGCCTCGCGGTCTCCTTTAGGAGAAAGAATCGACTCGATTTATATAATAATTTTTTCCCAATCTTCTTAATCTTTTTTTAAGTTAGTGCGTAATTGAAACCTTTATTAAAGACTGTTTTTTCGTTTTTAGCTAGTTGGTGGTTGAATATAACGCTGCTGTTTCGCTGTTGGTTGTTGCATATTTGTTATCTTGCTTGTGGTATTTTTTTTTGTGGATTTAGTCCGCCAGTAGCACAAAGTTTCTATGCGGTCCTATAGCACAGAATGTATCAGGTTATTAAAAGACAGGTGAAGTTAGTAAAGTGCGTATTCTGGCGACGGTTCACTTTGGCAGTCAGGCCATTCCACGTCTGATCACCGAAGTTAACGACCGCTGAGCTCGGTTAGTACTTGGATGGGTAACCGCTGGGAAAGACCGAGTGACAGTAGTTTGTAAACCATTTTGATCTGTAGGCCCAGTCACTAAATGGTCTCCGTTACCGATGCTACTTTAATCCAAATAATTTAATTTATTTAGTTGTAACCCTTTGTATCATATTTCTTTTCTAAGAAGGACATTGCTAGATTTTTCCAATATTGAAAGGGATCTCCTGGTTATGGTGTGCACCTTGTTGTCTCTGTATCTTATTAATTTTACATACATATATATATATATATATATATATATATATATATATATATATATATAGCAATGTCCTTCTTAGAAAAGAAATATGATACAAGGACTGAAACAGAACTTTACAATCTCCACTTAGCTTTAACCCACAAAATCCATCATCTTCTGTGGAATGACATAGAAAAAGTATCCTGTTGGAGAACGGAATCAGACACTCAGCTTAAGGCAAGAAAACAACAGAAGAAATTTGAGGCACTACAAAAACGCAATACTGTCCACACACAGCAAACACTGGACTGCAAAAAAGTTGTCCACAACATCTCCAACCAACAGTTAACAGAATCCGAGAAATTAGTTCTGTCTAAAGGTTTTAACTTTGCCGTAACGCCAAAAACAGTCCCCTTAGAAGAGATAATTTCGAATATAGAAGCTGCCCTAGAAATATCCCTGAAGAAAATGCCGAACAAGCCAGACAAGACATAACACAAATTTTGAAATCAAGCCGGCCTCCCAACTCAAACTTAACGCGAGCTGAACATCAAGCCCTCTCATCCTTAAAAAAGAATAAGGAAATAACAATATTACCAGCAGATAAGGGAAATGTCACGGTTGTAATGAACACCAACGAATACATGCAAAAAATGTCAGAAATTCTCGAAGACGCCTCTTACAAACAAACCAACAGAGATCCAACGACGTACCTTGAAAAAACTACGAAAGCCAAGATTAAAGCCTCAAAACTAGATCCAGAAATTGAAAAATCTATAATACCAAGAGAAAAATCAAGCAGATGTCCAAAACTGTATGGCTTACCAAAAATACATGAAACAAATGCACCACTCAGACCAATAGTGAGCGCCATGGGATCTCCTACACAACAACTGGAAAAATATCTAGCAAGTATCATGCAACCAAGAGTCGAACTGGCTGATTCCTTTGTGAAAAACTCCGAGCATCTGACTAAAATGATCAACAACATTCACCTCGAAGAAAATGACATCTTAGCAAGCGTCGACATAAAATCACTATATTCAAGCATACCATTGGATGAGGCTTTGGACAAAATCGCCATGAACGAGGATTTTCCAGACTACACAATTGAACTTGCAGCACACTGCCTAAAGAACACATACTTCATGTTCAATAACCATATATACAAACAAACAGATGGCGCACCTATGGGGTCCTCGCTTTCACCAGTCATAACCAAACTTTTCATGATATATTTCGAACAAGAGGCACTGCAAAAGGCACCTTTAAAACCAAAATTTTGGAAACGCTATGTCGATGATATTTTTATAATATGGCCACATGGAAAAGAACACCTGGACGATTTCCTCATATATCTTAACAATATCCACCACAGAATCCAATTCACGCTAGAAATCGAACAAGAAAAGAAACTTCCTTTTTTGGACCCGCTATTAACTAGGAAACTCAACAACACCTTGGGCTTCAGCGTATATCGGAAACCCACACATACTGACCGATATCTCAATGCAGCGTCACATCATCATCCCTCTCAAAAGCAGGCAGTAGTCAACACATTAGTATCAAGGTCTCTCCGCCTAACAGAACCTGACACAAAACAAGACGAAATAAGACACATTTCAACAGCCCTAGAACGGAATGGTTTCTCACAAGCAGACATAAAGAAAGCCATAAAAAGACAAGAAAAGACTACAACAAAGACCAAAGACCAAGATCAAACAAGGAACAAAGCCATAATACCATACATAAAAGGAATAACAGACAGAATCGGAAGAATCTTAAGAAAACACAACATACAGCCCATATTTAAACCACAAAAAACAATAGCCAACATCCTGGGAAATCCCAAAGACAAGACCAACCTTGAAAATCATGGCGTTTACAGCATTCCATGTGCAGATTGTCATCAAACTTATATAGGACAAACAAACAGGCGCATATCAGCAAGAATCCAAGAACATAAAAATAGCCTCAAAAACAAACAGACAACCTCAGCCCTATTTCAACATCACCAAACAACCGGACATACCATCGATTTCGAGAAAACAAAAGAAATAGCACCAGTACAGAACTACAAGGTACGCGTCATAAGAGAGGCCCTAGAAATCGAAAAAGCGGGACAGCTAAATAAACGAGACGATGCTATAAATTTTTCATCTACATGGAAAACATTAATAAAAAATCAAGAAAGAAAACAACAAAAATAAACTAGTACACGAGAGACCTGCATACAAGAACAAAATATATCGCACTCGGGAGAGGGGAGGAGCCTACGAAGCCGCCCACCCAATCAGGCAGCGAGCCAACTAAACAAAACTTGAAATTCTTCAGAGGCCACCATCAGTTCTCAGCGAGTAACGAGACGAACCGCACTTGAAAATGCCAAATGAGATTTTGGCGAAACGTGAAAACGATTTTTTGAACGAACGGATTGAAACCCAGAATAACCAAACTATTCATATATATATATATATATATATATATATATATATATATATATATATATATATATATATATATATATATATATATATATATATATATAAGCACAGCAGAAGATGTCAAATGATATTTTGACGAAAAATTTACCAAGTTCCACAAGAAATAAATCGAATGTTCGAATGTATTCCTTTATCTGTAACTGATGCAAGTATGCGTTAAAAAGCTGATTTAGCGGAAAATTGAGTAAACAATTCTTAGAATATTACAACTGCTAAGTAGTTTCCTGTTCATTTCTTAGAAAACACTGATACATTAATCCTGTCAAAATAAACAAAAAAAAGTACAAACTTCAGAAAAATCCACGTAAAACTAGAAATTGCCACAAATCTTAAAAACACTATGACAAATAAAATTTCAAAAGTCACCAGTGATCCTTCTCAAGCTAAAAATTTTATTTAATGTCAAATTTCAAAAAATCGTTTCTATGTAAATATTTGTTAAGTGGCAAACGTTATCGGTAGAAATAGTTATTAAAAAGTTTGGAGTAGGAAAGATATCCGTGATTTTCTTGCATGAATGTATTGGCTAAGGTAACAGTAAAGGTTTCTCATCTCGTGCTTCAAAAAAAAAACTATACATCTTTTTTTTTTAACAATTAGATCAAAAAAACGATTTTTTTGATATTATGGAAAAAATACAGAATGTAGAGAAAAATAATGTACAATCGGTTTGTGCGTCTTGAAAAAATCTACAAAATGAATACTTAAATGTTAAAATTGCATCGTAAACAAAAAAGTTATTGCAAACAGAACGTCAAAATTAACATTTAACGAGCTGGCCAAAGTGAAGATATGCGGAAGAAGCACGACGGGAAGTCACGGTGGGGGAACTCATTTTCGCCCAGCAAAACCGAAAACGCACTTTCAATCAGAACTATGTCGAGAAAAAATATCAAGATTTTCACCATTTTATTTATGATTAATATTAAGATATCTACTTACGCTCATTTTTTTCGGAAATACTAATAATTGATTGTGTGAAAATTTCAAATCGATCACTTCATAATTACCTGAGATATTACGAGTTAAAGTGACAATTGTATTAAAAATTCGCATTACCAATAAATTGATAATTGTCGATATGTTCCAATATATAATTTTTGGTAAAAATAAACTATAGCTGTGTTTTAATATCGATTTCAATTGGTTTTCATCAGTTACTTCATCTTGGCTTTTTAAAGTTAAATATCGTTAATTTTCATAAAATTTAGCATTCATTTTTTTTTCATGTTTTTCTTTTCATAAAACCCTAATATTGTTAATGTTTAAATAACTTGGATCTATTTTATGAAAAATTATAAAAATTTATCAATATTCAACAATTTTTCCCATAATGTAGATAGTTTTACAGACGTCATTCTTCTATCTTAATTATCAATTATTTGATTTGTATGAAATTTCAATTGTTTATTGGCGTTTAGAAGATAAGAAATAGTAATTCTTGCCAAAGACGTAGAAAAAAATAATATAATAAACTCTAAATAGTATTTATCAAAATAAGAAATAAAAGTCTATAAACTTAGTCTACGATCCTTCAAAAGTAAATAAAACAAGTGGTTTTCTTTTACCCTATGAAAGTTATTTAATTTTGTAACCGGTGTTGAGGTAATATTGATGAGGGTGATGTGTACTTTTTATGAAAACTTTTTTACTCGTAACTTCGAAAAAAAAAAGAATAATTCTAGGTATAAAAGGTGCTCTTCTGTCAAGTCAGTAAACTTAACCGTTTTCGATATATTTGAATTTGACTATTTTAATGCACGTATAAATCTGCTCCTTATAGAAGTACTATACTCTGTCGATTTGAAAGACAAATGATATAAAAATTACATCAATAATGTGATATAGGGAGTTCGATATTTCCTTAGATTAATAAATTATTGTTGAGCGCTGGTACTGTGATTTTAAAGTAGTGCTTTGAACACGCCAATAATTTTGTGTGTAAATAAATACATGAAAAACCTATTTTTTCCTACATTTAATCTTTTACGCTACGTATTTAATAGTTATTTAAATCTGAGCCACTGGGGCTTTCACTAATGTAATCTGTAATTTTCAAGTTATTGTCACCATATCTACCCTAGAAGTTTGTTACACTATTTTTAGTACTACCCGTATATGAGAAAAATACACGATTTGTTCCTTTTTTCGTGAAAGAAATCTCCCAAAAATTTAGTTTAAGCATCTTTGATACGTCTGAAAATGATTTCCTGTGTTTTTGAATCATTAAATTATTTTTTTCTCATTTATTTTTTGATTGGTTTAAAACATGTTTTACATTTAACAGTTATTTAGTTCACTTCAAAATCACATCCCTATCGAGTAACCAAACATGAATAATCACAATTGTATCAAGCTAATTTATCACAAAAACAAATTGATTGAATTTTATCTCGCTAAAGTGTTGTGAGAATGTGACGTAAACTTAATAAAATTACTTTAAATCACAGTATTTATAGTTCGCCAACACCAATAAATACTTCGAAAAGGAAATCATTTCGCAAACAAATCTACATACTTAACGCTCTCGTTATCAACTAATCATGTGATTTAATCTGTAATTAGCGTGTTGTAAATCTTTTTGATTTTTACAAAAACAATTTATAATTTTAGAGGGCAATATTTTTCATATCGTGAGGATATTCACGAAAATACAATAAAAACGTGGAATTATAAAATAAAGGAAAGCTCACGTTATTTGTTCATGTTGATCCGAATTAAGTAAAATAAACAGATTTTCGTCTATCTAGACTTCCTTTGACGTTTTTTTTTTGACAACTGTAATTCGAAAACAAACAGGGCGATCTGTAGAGCTAAATTAAAAAGGATCATTATTTAAATAGAAATATTTACCAGAGTTTTATTTTTGGTTGTTTAAAAAAGAAACGGACTCGATTTTACCTCGTGTTTAATATCTATTTGTATTAACCAGGTAAACTTAAAAAAAGTTCCTGAATAAAATTCTACTTTAATTGTTATGCTGTTGCAGACGGCAGATCATAATACTGTTTAATTATTCATTTTCGACTCTGTATAATGTCATAGCTACTAGCCCTAACTTATTTGAAGCCAATAATTTTAAGCCACATGTGTCTGAATATTTAAATCAAAAATTCAAAGTTTAACAAACGAAACTATGAATAAACTATGCAATACTATATTTTATAAAGGATATTTTATGTTAAAAATGTGTTCAATTCTGTACATTTTTACGAAATAGTAGATATATGTTGGACTTCCATTGTCTTTATTTTCGCCTAATATTAAATCGGCAAGAAAGAATTTTTGGTTGTCACACATAGAGAGCGTTGTAGTTGTTCTGAAACACTTCTGTCAGTGTTAAGATGCGTATAAATATGGCGAGACGAGCGCGTGACGAGTATGCGACAAGCTTGCAACGAACTTTTTGATCGTTGCCGATTCGAACCCTTCTTCGACGCCCGGCGCCAAAAGAGATTTATAGCGTCTGTAAACCAATAAAGAGTAAAGAAATAAATATTTACATTTTGGTTGAAGTCCAGCACATCACGCAAATTTTTCAAGAATGTTTTAGTTAATAGAAATTGAGCGAAGAAAGTAAACCTGCCCTGCCATATGTGACGACGTAGAACAAATGTCCGCTACACTAATTTTATGCAGTGGAGTTTTATTATCGTCAAGTTTATTAAATAAAAGACGAAAACCTCGACGATCCTGCGTAAGGTCAGAATCGGAACTTTTAGCCAATTTTAATTTCCAACACTACAAAAATTTTACCAGTTTTAAATACTTATTAAACAAAATAGGACCAGTTATATTCAAAGAAGAAACATTTTTCCAGCATAAGTTCAATGGATTTTAATTAACAGTAGTATAATAGTGCTCGAAGCACAACATTTCCATTCAGATAAAAAATATTTTTGCCTTCTCTGTGGGATTTTTTAATGTCCTGCAAATATTGTCTTCTCTAAAATAGTATTTCCTCTGTATCACCTCCATTTTGACTCTCCCTAAAAGAAATTCATTTTTGTCAGCACTTTCTACAGATTGGTTTTTCCCATGCCAGGCACATTCTCGTCTTGTTTCACAACTTTCAAAACTTTATCAATACTTGCTTTTTATCTTCTAAGATATAATTCGTGAATGTATCTTCTTAATATGTTTTTGAAGCATTCGTATAATTTTTTCTTCTCGAAGACGGTTTAGGCTATCACAGAGTTCCACTTTTCCTTTCCTTAATTCACCTGTAAATTGTAGATTGGCTAAGTCCCGTTATGCAAGCACATTTCGAAAAGAACCTACGCACCCTCATCAGAGTTCTTAGTTGAAAAAATGAATTTTGCACATTTGAAAGTATTGTCTTGGAATTTAAATCCAAAACACCTATACAAAGTTTTCGAGTAAAAGTAGACATTTTCAACAGCAAGCACTGAAAGTTGTACGACAGTAACATAGCAAGGCCTTACACTTATACACATCTGTATTATACTTAAAAACGTCATTACTGTTAATTGCCCATTTAAAATGTATACTCTTAAACGTAATTATCTTTTAAGTATACTACTCTCTCCTCAAATATATATTTCAGACGCATACAATATGTACCCCTTACTTTATCCGAATTCGGAAAGCCGAATTATTTATGAAATATGTTCCGAGTATTGCTATGCTTTTGGTTTAAGGCTCTTTACAGGTACATAAATTTCTTGTGCATATAATTGTCATACTTTGTCTGACAATGAAGAACAAACGACACTTTTGTTAGTTTTATGCAGACGGGTTTTACCGTAAAAAACGAAAATATGGGCGATAATAGCGCACTACCTTGTATAAAAAAATATTACGGATTCAAACTTCTAGCAAATTCATAGTTCCAACATATTAGCGGATAATACAGAAATTTCATCAAAATCTCTTCGTTACATTTTGAATACATGTTAATCATAAGAAAAAAATATTTTCAGCAGCCCATTTCCATATGGCAAACGCACTCAAAATTTTCTTCTCGCTGGTTTGTGCAAATTTTCTGACACAATTTTATTTTATACATCCACGTCTTTTCTTTTCTAAAGTTTTTGTCTATAACTGACATAGATTGAAATTATTTGCAGGTTTCCTGTAAATTCAACATATTTTCTTTAGACCACTCCATATTCACTTATGAACAATTTTTAATCAATGCTAAGTGCTACATAAATTTCACTTCATTAACAAGGAAATAAGAAAATCTCGTGTCTTCAGTCTTGCTGTAAAGTAAATTTTTTCCAAAGAGCGTGTCATAAACCTGTCCCACTAGACTAAAAAATCCATTAAGTTCGCACCAAAAAATCGACAGAAAAGAATAGCTGTGAGTATCGGTCGAGCTACTCGAAAACAATAAAAATATAAAAAAATTGACTTCTTGAAACCAAACTGCATTTATTACCCTCCTTTGAAACCTGAAGACGATGGCCCTCGATAACAATACAAATCGGCAAAATTTTAAGCAGTCTCATTGGAAGTTCGAGGCATACTCGTCGCGCGCTCGTCACACGCTCGTCTCGTCATATTTATACGCACCTTTATGGTTTTTTTCTTTTTAACGTTAGATATCAGTCACATTTAGGTTACTTTAGAGACAACTTGTGCGGAATTTTGTTTGTAACTGGTAGTTTAAGGTCAATTTTGATATGAAAGCTGCTGAGGCTCTCACAAAAATATCGCACGGGCGAATTAGTTTAAAAAATTCCGTTTTGGAGATCATGGTCAATCTCTTAAAGTTAAATATGATCAGATCAAAGCCATAATTGAAGATAATCATCGTATAACTGTTCGAGAGATTGCAGAGAGGTTAAATATATCGCACACAACAATTGAAAATCACTTAAATTGTTTTGAATTCGCTAAGAAGCTGGGTATTTGGGCTCCATATGAATTGAGAGATTCACCTAATACAACCAACCAATGTTTGCCATATACATCTAAAGTGCAATGAAATTGACCTTTTTTTGAAAATAATCATCACTGGTGATGAAAAATGGGTCTTCTATAGTAACAATGTTCGGAAACGATCATGTTCCAAACGTGATGAACCAGCACAAACCACATCTATAGTTGAATTGCTTCCAAAAAATCATCCTGTCAATTTGCTGCAAGGAATTGTGTATTTGGAGCTGCTTTCAAGGGGTGAGACGATCAATTCAGATGATTACAATCAAAGAAAAATGGCCAGAACTGACAAATCGCAAAGAAATTGTGTTCCATGATGTTTAATGCCATAAAACAATAAAACAGTAAGTGGTAATAACAAAGGCATTCTTTTTTGTTTTCAAATATCTGTGCGATTTTCTAAAATACCCATTCCACTATTTATCTAATTTATTCACAGAAAAACGCACTTTTCCTGATAAAATGAAATGTGGTGTAAATATATCATTCTTGAAGAGAGGGGATTTGACTCTGAATCTCACAGATTGAAATATTATTTTAGTCTATTTTTATTTTCAAATGTTCTTATCTTGTTTTTAAAAGAAGTGATTAGAGAAAAGTCATATGCTTTAGAAGATAAGGTCATTGTATCTTTTGGATGACTTTACGTCAATCAAATTAAGAACGCTCTAAGATTAGCGTAAATGTCATCATACTCCGATTTACAATTTAACTAAAATTAATAATATTGTAAATATAATACTTCAAAATTGTGTAACAATAAGGAGATAAACTTTTTTAAAAATTGCCTAGACCTATTTCGCATTAGACGTATGTTTGTAATAAGATAACTTAAAGAACTACGTTCTATTTGAAAAACAATATTTCGTCATATGAAGTTATTTTTAAGGTTACACATCACGAAGATATCAAAGTACAGGAACTGTGCTTGCCATCAACTTCAAATTTGGACTAGTTATAAAACTTGAGTGTCTCTATTTAATTCAGGAGTCGAAACCAAAGAAATCTAGTTTTTCTATTTACTTTTAGGCAATTTTTTTCTGTAAGGTATTGTCATATATTATTTACTAATAAATATCTATTTACCTTAACATATTTATCTAAAAAACTACAATAAAACATTTTAGATAAAGTGGTATTTTTTTCAAATCATTATCTACCTTTTTAACATACGATTAACTTAAATACAAGTTTTAAATATTTTAATAACGACAATCTAAAGCTCAGAAATAAGTGGAAAAGTAAAGAGACACACAAATCCAACAAAAAACAGATAAAAATGTATTGATTTCAAGCCTCCGAGTAATGAGATCACAAATCAGCGCTGTGTCTTTGTTTTATAGGAGTTGTTGTATTCTCCGAGTCTTCTGGAATGTTACATACATGCCGACATTTATAAAAATAAATGCATGCCTCTCCCACTATCTCGGAAGTTTGTGCCTAAATTGTTTTGAAACGATTTGTTTTTTAAGGAAATTAACATGATATTAGTATAATCTTTCTGAGTAATCCATACTGTTGAATGTTACAGAATGTTCAGCGCGTCAGTTACACTCACACTTCACTAGTGTTAATGTTGCGTAGCCAACTAAAAACATTTGTAATCCCGTTTTTCGTCCGTCCTTTTGTCCATCCGCCTATCCGACAGTCTGTATGTTACATTTTAAAACTATACGTTTTGAATTTACTAACCGATGTGTAAAAAATATTTAGTGTGTCTCCGTATAGTATATATATATTTATTTATTTATTTATTTTATTTATTTATTTTTTTTTTTATTTATTTATCAATTTGTTTACATAACCAGTAAAATTATTACATCCACTACAATATCACAATAAACAATATTGCACCTAGATGCTGCAGCACCTGTATGTGCAAAAAAAAAAAAAAACAAAACAAATCATATCCTAAAATTACAGTGAAAGACATACATGGAAACACTTAATCAAGTAAAAAAAGTAAACAAAAAAATCAATATGAGTACAGTAAATAGATCCACACCAATACACAATTTAATTCTGACGTATCACTTTTTCAAATAAACGACTATTCTTTAAAATAAATTCTTTACTTATTCTATTAAAGGTTTTTAGTTTATCTATTTGACGGATTCCGGCTGGGAGAATATTGTAACATTTAGGAGCCAAATAATCAATAAATTTAAGATTCATTGTTTTTTTGTTCTCTGGCAATATTAAAAGTTTGTTCATATTTGCTCGAGTCGAGTAGCAATGATTTGTAAAATTCTTAAAATGCTTTGATTTGTGACAGTATGAACATATTAACTGTATGTACAAACACTTTATACTACATATATCCTGACTATACAACAGACATGATGGATAGGTTTTATTTCGCCTATATATAATTTTAATAATATATTTTTGTATAATATTTAATGGTCCCATATTACACTCATAAGCACCACCCCATACGATCAGACCATATCTTAAAAGCGATTCAACCAACGATTTATAAATTATTTCAAGTAGTTTGGTACTTAAGAATTCTCTCATAATGTAAAACTTACTAATTAATTTACGGATTTTATTTGCTAGATAACTAATGTGTTCATTCCATTTTAAAAACTGATCAATGATAATACCTAAATATTTGGTCTTAGTGACAGGAAGTATTTCTAACTTTGGATTGTCATTTATTATTAAGCTCTGAAAATCTGGCCTACCAGCTCGTGTTAAAGAGAATGCCATATAATTAGTTTTCCCTATATTGAGGGACAACTTTAGGGAGTCCAAGCAGTTTTTTATAATCTTAAAATCATTAATGGCAGTTGATCTTACCTCCTCCCAAGTATTTCCCGAAAATAAGATGGCCGTGTCATCGGCATAAGACAGTATTTTACCCCTAATATTAAGACAAAGTAATGAATTTATATAAGAAATAAATAAGACTGGACCCAAAATTGTCCCCTGTGGCACACCCATCAATATTTTTTGTGGTAAACTAATACTCCCATTGACCCTCACAAACTGATCCCTATTTGATAGGTAATTATTAAAAAGTTCCAGCCCTACACCCCGGACTCCATGGCATTCTAAAACGTTAAGGAGATTATAATGAGGAACAGTGTCAAAAGCCTTTGCTAAGTCAATAAATATAGCCATAACCTTCCTACCATTATTAAGGTTATCCGTGATATGCGAAGTAAGAGAGTACATTGCATCGGTAGTACTCAATCCCTCTAGAAACCCATACTGATTTTCAGAAATAATTTTATTTTCTTTCAAAAAACTGACAAGTCTCTTCTTCAGACACTTTTCAAATATCTTTGCAAAGTTATTAATTAAACTAATTGGACGGTAATTTTCTATTTTGTTCTTTGGACCGGATTTATGTATTGGGCATATTATTGTTTGTTTAAAGTGTGAAGGTGTTTGGCCCGTTTCAAATATAAGATTGATGATATGAGTCAAAGGTTTAACTATCTCCAAGTGTACAAATTTTATTAAACTCGCTCGAATCCCATCTTTACCCGGAGCTCCATTATTTTTGAGAGAATTTATTTGGACTATAATCTCATTCTCGGTCACAGGTTGTAAGTACATAGAATTTTTATTCGCTGTAGGAAGTGCAAAAGCAGTTACTGGATTATTAATTTTTTTTTCCATTTCAGAACCAACATTGATAAAATAATTATTGCAGAAATTAGCCATTGAAGTGTCATTATCAAAATTTTGGTTTTTACTGTCTACTATTGTTAATTTAGAATTTACTCTTTCTTTAGCTGCGTTTGAGGCACGTTCTATAATTTTATAAATTTCTTTGATATTACGATTATTGTTTTGAATTTGTTTTTTGTAGTAATCAAATTTTTGTTTTTTAATAAGTTTATTTAAATTATTTCTATAATTCTTGTATTCGTCTTCTAACTGAATATTGTGATTTCTTAATAGTTGTTTTTTTAATTTGTCCCTATGTTTAATTGAAATAATCAGACCAGTTGTGATCCATTCTTTTATTTTTTTGTGTCTCGGTTTAGTTACGTATTTTGTGGTGCAATCTTGTATAATTTCTGTAAAAGTGTTCATAAAGATGTTAGTTGCAACTTCAGTATCGTGCGAGTCGAACACTTTTCGCCAATCTTCGCCCGTCAGTCTGTCCTTCAGCTTTTTATAATTTAAAAATTCACAAGATTTTTCTGTATCCCTTACCGATATGAGTGTTTTATTACTTATATTTAACATAACTGGAAGGTGATCAGTTATATCAGTATCCAATCGGAAAGAATCTAAGTTGAAATTGTTTAGTTTCAATTTCTTTCTTACAAAAATATGATCAAGACATGATATATTTCGCGTAGGTGAGGTAATATAAGCTACAAAACCATATCTCCCCATTAATGAGAGGTATTCATTAACAAAATTCGAGTGATTATCTCTAATATTAATATTTACATCCCCTGTAAAAACCTCGATATCATCTAACAGACTATTTTCAAAATATTCTTTAAGATCATCATTAAACATATTTTCACCGATTGTGGGTGACTTATACACTGCCGAAATGCCAATATCTATATCCTTAATTTTAAGCTTGATTCTACTTATTTTTACTTCAGTGCTTTTTAATTTCATGTGAGTAACTTGTGCATTTAGATCTGTTTTCATGAATAATATAACTCCATCATTTCTGTTAACAGTTCCGTCATTATAGTAAGTCGTGTAACCTGGGATGTTATATGTATCTATAGAAGTCATTTTAAAAGATTCACTCAATACAAAAATGTCACAATAAAATAAATTAAACTGCTCTATAAATAACAAAAGATTGTCAAAATTTCTATTTATGCTTCTTATATTTAAATGAACTAAATTAAATGTCTTATCCTTTACTACAATATTCTCACTTAATACATTTTCGTCTACCAGCATATCGTCGATATCTCCATCCAGCGACTGTAGTTGTTCAAGTATTAACTCCTCCGGGGGTTGGAATCTAAATGTGATACATTAATGTGTGTATAATTTGTTAAATCAAAGACTCGACACGCTGATAGACTTTTCCCCATTAACTCTTTATAAGCCAGTCTCTTACAATCTACTTTCAGTTCCCTACTATACGATGCAATTTTGAATATAAAGTTTGGGAGTATAATTGATTGGTAAAACCTATACTGGAATCCCATTACCTGATAGCATCTGTGGATCCTAATTACCATAATCTATTTTACCTTTTAAAATTCCCAACAAATATTGATACGATGGGCACTCTGCATTGTTGGCTTCGTGGTCTATATTATGTTGGAGGTTATACTTTTTATTGGCCTTAATGCAATTGCTGCATCTTTTCTGCACTTTTAAACACTGTTGAATGTTATGATTTTCACTACAATATTCACAAACGGTTTCCTTTGTGCAATTACTATTTTTATGATAATGTTCCTGACACTTGAAACAGCGTTGTATATTCAAGTCCTCATACACAGGATATCGTTCCCATTGCATGTATATTTTTTTCCTGTCCATCAACTGATGAAACATTCTAGGAGAACATTCACCAAAAATTGTTTTTAAACCATTTTTATTGTTTTGTTTTATGTAAGTTATTTTCAGCTCTTCCTTTTCAAATAGGAAGTTATTCTGTTCCCGCAAACAAAGTTCAATCTGCTCTATCGTTAGTTCCCCCTTGTATCCTACGATTTTAAACCTCGGCAGCCTCATTTTAGTGATTTGTATATCGTATCCCTCAAGTTTATCCATTGCATCCATCTTCAATTTTTCAACATCACTCTTACTGAGACATTTCACGATAAGACCACCGTCTTTCATTCCACGAGTGTTTTTAATACCTATTTTTAGCTCTGTAGGTCTGATGTTATCTTGAAGATGTTTTTTAGTTATTTCAACATTCTGAGGCCTTTTGGGTTTTATTATCAAACTTGGAATGTTTTCTCTGTTTCTTGGTTCACTTTGCAGTACTTGTGCAAACGTTAATACGTTTTCTTGTGCTTTCTTTCTTTTATTCTCTTCTACATCTGTCTCAAGTTCTTCTATTTTCTGTCTTAATAAGTTAATAATTTCCTCCTTGCTGTTGATAATGGCCTTTTTATCATCAATAGTCTGCTGAAGTATCGAGAAAGTACTGAACTGTAAACATTTTTGACAGTAAAATTTTAGTGTTCTTCCTCCCTTAAGTTCCAGAACCTTAATTTCTGATGGGGATATTTTACCACATTTTACGCAATTAGACTTACTGCATCCATCGCAGGCAAACAATTTTAAATTTATAGTCTCTTTTTTGCTACATACATCACATTCCATTTTTATCACAAGCAGGGAAATCGGGCAGCTCGACTTGGCAGCGTCGCTGCAATTTGACCTCGATTGCTGCTATTCAAATATCAATGTAACGAATAAATCGTTGTAATTTGATAATTATTTATCCTTTAAAACTACAGTAAAGCAGTCACCTTTATTTGTAGCTCTTCCCTAGATGTTACTTAGCATCACTCAACGATTTTTCACTTTTAAAACACCAAAAATTTTCACTATTTGGTACGTTTCCACGAAATAACAAAACACACAATCTCACAGTGTTGCAATATATTAACCAATTCATATATATATATATATATATATATATATATATATATATATATATATATATATATATATATATATATATATATATACATAACAAAATAACGCAAGTTCGAAAAATGTCTTCCGTTGAGTACTTTAAATATACAACACCAAGTGCTATGTTTAGCAGGGCCGGATTTATATAAAGACAATCAGGGCACTAGCCCAGGTCCCCCACAATCTTGAATAGAAAGTTAAGTTTATTTATTCGTTAATGGAGTGCATAAAAATAAAACATTAAGAAAAAATATGAAATTGCAACAAGTTAATAAATAAATTTTAAATTCCTAAAAAGATTTTGATTACCCTAATAGAACAATCACATGATTTGTGAGCAAAAACCAAAGATATTTTAGATTAAAATTAGAAACTTACGAATAAGATATTGAAAATCTTCAAACTGAAGTAAAATAGTATTAGAGTAATGTGAAATAGGGCTGATTTGATTTATTATCAATTCTCAATTTTAAATATTTATTTATTTACTTACCAAAATCGGGTGGAAGGACAGTAAAAGGTACTAAGTAGATTTGATTTTTGGCTGATAAATTTGAAACGCTTCTTTGATATCTACGCGTCACATCCTCAGTCGTCCTCAATTCCACTGAAAAAATAGCTCAAGGTTAAATGTTGTATAAAAGGTTAAGAGCTTATTTGTTTGTTTTTTTTTATGTCAAAAAGTCTACATATCTAGACTTTATACTTATAAGATCATCGCCGAAATAATAAACTAAATTTAAAAAATTTATAATCTGTATACATAAGTATATCTCAATTTATGAAAAAAAAACAAGAAATTTGAAATAATACTTAATAGTCCTAGAAATTTTTTTTTGCTGCACGCCGTTATCTTATTTTGCTCCAAATATTACCAACTAATTTGCACCCATGGCTAAAATTTTCATAATTTGTGTTGTACTAAGAAGAATAAATTAGTTCAGGTTATCTCAAGGAAACAATATATGTAGATAATCGGGGAAGTGCAAGTAATTTGGTATACACAAAAAATTGTTAATAATTTAAAAAATTGTGTTTTTGTAAGCTATCATTTCCAGAAAATTTCTAGTTTTTGTCTGTGGTTTTCAGGTTTTAAGATTTTCACTCTGTCAAAATCTCAAAAACTGAAAATCACACACAAAAACGAGAAATTCTGAAAATGATAGCTATACAAAAAATGAACATGCAGTAAACGCCAAGGCAAACATCAATCAACTTAGCATAACATATAACAATCTTATAAAATAACAACTACTACTCTAACTTCAAGATGACACACGTGGTCATCTTTATTTTGTTATTTTACGAAATCTACGTTTCCAATATAATATATTACTCAATTGAATTCCACACAGTGAACGCAGTTTTTGTGAATTATTGTTGAAGGTAAATACCCAATATGTAAATAATTTGATAGTTTTATCAACAAAATACTCTATTGTTTTAACTACACACTGTATATTCTGACGAAGGTAAAATAAATCACCGAAATGTTAATCTTTAAAAATTTAAAATAATGAAAATATAACAGCACTATTACATTTTCATTCCATTTTTAACGGACCATAATCCCAAGAAAAACAATACAAATAAAAGATATTTTATTGAAGGTGCAAGATATATATATATATATATATATATATATATATATATATATATATATATATATATATTACACACTATTTTTGTTTTAAATTAATGAGATAGTTAGAATTTACTGTGTGGATAACCAAAAATATATAATAATTTTGCCATGAATGTAGATACATAATTTTACAGCTGTTAATGGATTTAGAAGTAAAAAAATTACCTTTTGATGGATACGGAGGGATAACATACACTGATGATGGAGCACAACTTGTGGTTGTTGTAGCAGAAGAAATCACTCTTCTTTTTATTATTCTGTGTCTTCTGCGTTTCTTTCTGCCTGTAAGTTAAAAAAACGCTGTTAAATAAAAATGTATATCGACTAGGACAGGGAAGGGATTTTGACTGGGCTATATCTCCACAAGTTTTTTGCTTTCGTGGAAAATTTCGAACTCTAGATTGGAAAATGATAATAAATAATAAAAGTATAGCAACACTTTGAAAATATGTACAAATTTCAATATTGTACTATCGTATACTAAAGAACTAATATTAACGCAAACTTTCAATTACTGATGGTACTATAATGCTACAAAAAAATCTCAAGATGATGCTTGAAGATCCACATTTAGAATTATCTAATTTTAAAAATTATGATTAGCTCACGGACCATTCCGAGAAGGCTGGTATATGCAAAAGTGTTTAGCAGACACCCTGCTAAAAAATCTCTTATTTCAGGAAAAAAATAGAGTCGCAAAATAATAGCAAGGTTACATTTTCACGTTAACAATTAACTTGGATATTCTCACGGGTGTGATGTGTAATTGAAAGTTTTCTGGCATTCTGGGTATGGGCTGAGTGTCCTCTCAGAACTGTAAGGCAACTGACGTTACGGTGAAATCTTATTCACCATATATATATATATATATATATATATATATATATATATATATATATATATATATATATGAATAGTTTCGTTATTTCGAGTTTCAATCCGCCCGTTCAAAATCGTTCTCACGACGTTTCGCCAAAATCTCATTTGGCATTTTCAAGTATGGCTTATCTTGTCACTCTCTTAGAACTGATAATGTCTGTTTTCGTTCCAATTTTGTTAAATTAGCTTGCTTCTTTTTGATTGGCGGAGAGGCCTTGTTGGCTCCTCCCCTCTACAAATTTCGATATATTTGTTTCTCTGTTGTAGAAACGAACGCGATCAGTACATCTGACCGACGTGTTCCGACGAGAAATGAGAATAAATATTAATTCCGAAATATAGTAAGTACGACGACGAGCGTCTGGAAAAGGTGTTAGCGGACCCATTGATGAGTGCACCTCTGGCACCAAGCACGAAACCCTAAAATTTTTAGGGGAATATTTGGTTTGTAATTCATAGTAGGGACCCTGAGATTACAACATATGGTAAAACTACTCTCCAGTATATTTGGTGATTTTATTATAGAAATCGAAAAGCGGGACAGCTAAATAAACGGGGGATGATACTTTAAATATTCCAACTACATAGAAAACAATAATAAAAAATCAAAGAACAAAACAACATAAAACACCAAATACGCGAGAGAGTAGCATACAAAACAGAGATCACCATCATAGTTCCAAACGAGTGACGAGACCAGTGGCGTGTGTTTATCCCAGAAAAAGGTTATAATTACATATTTTTATACGTAAAATACCACTTTATTATACCAAAAATAAAGTTCGGGGGAATCGCTGGTTACATATGGACTCATGATTCTTCACCCAACAGCTTCTACTACTACTAGTACTAATTTCATTCTGGTTCTTTCTCCAGAAGTGTGTGTGTTACAGGCTATTTCATCAGTTAAAACGCATCTAAAGGTAGAACCAAAGTAAATATTTATTCTTTGATGATAAAGCAACATTTCAGTTCACTAATTTTAAAAAATTATCAGGCTAGTATCCGTGAGAATTCGATAATATATAATCTATGAATAGAAAACGTACTTTAAGGGTCCACTTTAAAAGATTACGTGCTTGTAAGAAATAGAAAGAAAACATATCGGTATGATTTTATTTTTTGGGTACAAAATCCTGAGAAATATTAACTTTTTTTATTTCAAAAATGAATCTGCAGTAATTTTTATCTATCAAAGATAACTTATACCCGATCTTATCTATGCATGAGTAGCAATAAAACTGGGCCAATGACTCTCTTAGTGTAAATGAGGATTATTGATATATATTAATAAATTAACATCTTTCAAGGTTTTTTCTGCGAGTATCAACGATTATTTGAGAATCATGGGAAATCACTTACATTCGAAAAAAGACAAATGAAAAATTAAAGGACGGGACTTTATAAGACTCCATGCTCTTGGATCAAAAATATTCCTTGTTTCAAAATTAGTATTATTTGCTTTATGGGCACAAGCTCCCATTGTTACACGTGTCCCAATCAAAATTATCCCTAAATAAAGGTCAAGTTTTTGTTTATTATACTTATCTGTTATTGTATATATATTTGGAGTTTGCAAACATTATATTAAGAAATATATTGTGAAAGATTTTATATACATTTTTTATTATCAGATCATACGTTTTGTTTCAAGTGCATTTTTAAGATTTTTTTGTAACCTCTAATTTCAAAATCTAGTCACAAGTTGAGACCACTTGATATATTTGCGTCGTTTAGATTAACTTGTTATCAAAATGATACGGACAAAACTGAAGAGAAGGGGGATAACCTAAATTAAAATTGTTTCGACATACATAGAAAATGAAAACAATAAATAATACGACACAATACAGACAGAATGAATAATAACTTATCTTGCATATACCTAAAGAAAAATTTTATCTGGTTGACGTAAACCAACTATTTTTCGACAAATATAAACTTATCACTGGTCGAAAATGGTTTATAACGATATAAAACTTTTTCCTGCTGGAACTAACGTCGGATTTTAAGATTATGGAGCCCAGGACACAAATTGAGGGGGGGGGGGAAGCTCTTGAGGAAAATAAAAATTTATCGAATAAAATTTGCAAAATATTAAATTGTTAAAATATAATATATTAAACGACAAAGATTTATCCGGAAACAAAAATAGTAACAATACAATGCGTCCTTATGTAAATACGGCCCTGAGCCTTTTTGAATCATTATCACTGCGAGTCTCACCTCTTTGGTCCCTGATATTTATTCAACATACATTTACTTTAATAATTAATTAAAACCCTTATCATTCTTTTTGTTTCCTTTTTTCGAACCTATAAAGTGACTTGAAACAATAAGTGTTGTGTCATGTTTCTGAGAATTTCGAACAATTACTTCTTAATTAATATGTATTTAGGAACATTTAAATATTAAATATTGATAAAATGTTGTTAAACTTTAGCAAATTTAAAAAGGCCGTGTATATTTCTCAATAAAATACATACTTCAGAGACGACGTAATAAACTGTGCTAAAAACGAATGTGCTTCATCTATGAAAATATCTCTGAAAGAAAAAATAATAGAAAGCAATAAAATTTTTCTCTCTGCTCTTACACAAATGTTTACATGTGTCATCTCGCTGTTACTTCGTTACAGCGCCACTGATAAGACTGATATGAAGAGTGGAATTCGCAAATAATAAACCGTCTGCGCCTTTGTAAACGGTCTTAAGAAAAAATGCAACTTTTCCAAATACATAAACTGTGAGATTATAAATTTTTATTAATTTTTTACCACTCCGGGATATATTTAGATGTTTGTTTTGAGTGTTGATATAGATGATGTACGACATATATGTTAAATGCTAGTTTCTGGCGACTCGGTCAATATGACAGTGCTAAATCCGTTTCTGAGCCAAATACAGGTTATTTTGGATTATTTTCAGAACAAAATGACATAATTAACGTAGAAACACACTCCCAGTTTTAACTGTATTTATGCTAAGATTATCTTGTCTGCATATTATACATACTCGCCAATAACTAAGGACCATTTTTCTCCACACAATAGCAGTGGTGTCATCTGCAAACATGATGAATTGAGCATCAGGTGCGTAAACCGCAGATTATTTATTGTCATGCCATTAATTTTAATGCCCATGTCCAGATTACCAAGTGTCTTATTTACTATATCCTCCGAGTAGAGATTAAAGAGAATTGGTGAAAGTATCACACCCTTGACGAACACCTCTCTGTATTTCTATTTCTTCTGATGTTATGTCGTCTATTCGAATTGCTGCTTTTTGGCCATAGTATTGGTTTGAAATTATTGTCTCCGAGGTCTATCCTTCTCTTTACTAATGTTTCGATAAGTTGGTCATGTTTAACTTTATCAAAGGCTTTGTTGTAGTCTATAAAGCACAACGTGTTGGCCCTGATTTATATCTAGGCATCTTTGTGACAGGACATTAAGTGTAAACAGTGGCTCCCTTGTTCCTAGGCCTTTACGGAATCCAAATTGTGTATCGCCGATGTCTACATCTAATTTTCTGAATATTCTATTATGGACCATCCTCACAATGGTTTTCAAAGTGTGAACCATCAGACTTATTGTACGATAGTCAGAGCAATGCTTGGCATTTTTCTTTTTAGGTGGGGGTTATAAAAGTTGATAACCATTCATTTGATATTATTTCTGTTCTATACATGGTGTTGATTAATTCTACCAGAATATGAACCTGATTCTACTCTATCAATTTAAGAATGTCCACTGGTAATTGGTCCGGACCTGGAGCTTTTCCGTTCTTTAGCATGTTCGTTGGATATATCACTTCGTCTTTAATAATGTCCGGGCCTATCTCCCCTTTTATATTTTCAAGATTAGTTTGTCGTGTCTCATCTTCAAAGAGTTCTGTAATGTAGTTCTTCCATGTTTCGAAGGTTTGTGCTATCTCTGTGATTATCTTTCCGTTGTTATAAAATATATTGAGTTGCCAACAACCATAATAAAATATAATTGAGTTGTAAGAATTTAAAGAGTTAACTTAGAATTTTTTAGTCTTTTCGCGTATAATCTATATATATATATATATATATATATATATATATATATATATATATATATATATATATATATATATACCTGAATTGAATGGTTATCGAGATAATGACGATCAAAAATTAGTAAAACAAATTAATATTAGTACGAAAATAATCAGACCAACAGAAGCAAGTTTAAAGCCAAGACAACTCTTGTCAAAGTTCAACGTGGCTCTCTGCAACACTTTAGTTTTTTTCCATATATATTTTTGCTACTTACTATATATTACGATGACGTAAAGATAAAGAAAACACGTTCTGCCTCATACGTTTTAGTCTACATCAAATGACTGGAATTAAATTTAAATTAAAAAGGATTATGTTCTCGAATAAGTCTTTCAAATGGTTATGGATTATGATTAGTTATGATTTTTTTATCGTAATTTATTTTATCAGTATGATGTACGAAAATGACTAAACTATTTGGATTAATCCCCTGCACGCGAGTGATGAACGATTACCAACATTTTTCCTTAATACTTGCTCTATTTTTAAGTTTTTAGGTTTATAAAGGCTACATTTTTAAAATTCCTATGATTCGTACAAAAATACTAATTTATTTCATATATTGATAAGAAATTAATTTCGTATTTGTTGATAGTTTAATGCTTCGATTATATTAGTAGATTTAAACAGGTTTATTTGACCGTTATTTATGGTCTATGGAAAGGGTTAGAAATTACTACAAATACGAAATTTACAATTAATATCAATAAATAAAGGATTTAAAAACTTATTTTTATCGCTAAATATTGATAGATATTATTTTCATATTGACAATTTTAGTAATAATAATTTAGGCAACTACAAATTCATATTTTTACTTTATTCTAGAATTGACGTTCCGAGTAGCATGTTATACTAGTTTGAATAATGCCATTAGAAAAGGATAGCATAGAATCGGTGTGTCTACTAAGAAATAAAATATCTCCTAATGTTTATCAACATTATTCCAAATATAAATAAAAATATTATTATGTTACTCAGAATTCCAATAACCGATATGCTCATTTTACGGGGAAATTTATTGTTTGTTCCTTAGACCGGGAACTCTGTGGACTTTCGTAGCCAATGAAGATTATATATATATATATATATATATATATATATATATATATATATATATATATATATGTATTTATTTATTAATGATAAGCATTTAAACATAAAATAAATAATATAATGCAAAAATATTACTGTAATCTCGCAGATGTTTCCTCTCCAGTCTCATAAATTCCGTCTTCTTCATCTTCAGTGGTTTTTACGAAATACATTAATATCGGATCCGTATTTTTTATAGGTAATTTATTAAAAAGAGTCACGAGTTAAATACTTTAAAATATAACAGTCGAGATTTCACAATAAAAACTTTTAATCAAAAATTGCAAAGTAAATATGTTTAGTATTTTTTTAATTAAAAAGTCCCCAGAAAAGATAAATGTTTTTAGAGTTGGTAGTTTATAGTTATTTCTATGCGAACTAGCCCGAAGTTTTAAGGAAAATATCATAAAGAGTAGGTTACGTTGATAGAAAGAAATTTTCATTCTTTTTTATTTTCTATTTCTATCGTGTTACGGAGTTCGCGTGCAGGTTGCAACTTGTTAATGACGCTACTGTCTGTACTTTCGTTTTGTCGGTGCTCATGCGCATTTTCATAACATGTGACTTTCAAGCAGCAAATAATCTGAGAATAACCTTAAAATGTGAATATGAAAGTTTCCAAACATATATAATCAAAAAACCACAAAATAAGGGATATTTTGTGCAAGACACAATGAGTAAACATTGAGATTAAGTTGATTACCAAACGCGGGTTGTCAATTCACATATTTTATTCTGCGTCGATTTTCGCGCACTTTCTGCATTTTAGTCATAAAAATATAGAACAGGTTCTATATTTTTATGCCGAAAATTTTCACCAAAATTTTGACAATAATTCTTTGATGTGTAAAACAGCAAATTAGTTTTATGAAAATTTTCAACATAATTATCAGATAAATTTTGGCCATAATTCTTGTGTGTGTAAAACGGCTCTAAAACAGGTGTCGAATAAGCGAGGTTGCCGCTTTGCATAGGAGCATTGTGTTTTGTCGCTTTAATGCAACCGCTGATGAAGCTAAAATTTTACTTTACAAATTTGCATGCATTTAATTTAATACTTCAAACATTTTATTTAGTTGTAAATGACTTTAAATAAACTTTAATTCAATATAAGATGTGATTATTGAATGCGATTGATATAATTTTCATGTGCCACTTGACCAATTACATACAAAAAAAACTTTAAAAGTTAAAAATGAAAATCGAAAAAGTGAAAATAGTGATTTAAGTAAGAATAATATTGAGAAATGTAAAAAAGGTAAGTTTAGTAAAGAATCAATATTAACGTAATTATCGACGAGGCGTTCTAATAGTGTGATAGATACTAACAAATATATTAGGTGCGAGAAAATATCGTACAAAAGAAACTTTCACGTGCTGAAAAATTGTATACAGGTTCCCGATTTTTTTTAAAGATCACATTTACAAAATAAGTGTGTCATATATCATGCTCAATGCTTTGTATTGTATAAAGGAAAATATATGGAAAGTTTTAAATTTTAAAAAACTCAAGGATATTTACATGTCGAGCAAACGAGCAGCGAGCTCATCGGCGCCTGAATTAATTTAAAAATTATCCGTTTTGGGAAAAACCTCCCCAAACTACACAGAGTGTCGTATCGAATTTCAAAAAAATAAAAGTTCGTCACTGAACTTTTTTATTTGAAATTCGAAAAGCTTGTTACGTCTTTATAAACATTTTAATTTTGCTGTGACTAAAAACGCTACAGCAATTTTTCTTTCGTCGTTGGTGCCAGGACCAATGTTGTGTGCCTAATAAAGAGTTCTATAAAGTAGTACTTTTTTGGTGATTTTGAAAATCGTTCTTTTTTAGGCACATCTCGTATTTCCGTTATGCCATAATTTATCAAAAAGGTAAAGACTGGTTTTTATACAGTTTTTTACATAGAGTTCAGTGGCGTAGCCAGTTGTTTTCTAAAAAATTTTGATACATTAACCAAACATATGATTTTTTAAATAGGACACCCTATATATTATTTTAGATTTATTTTCAAAAATATATTATGTGTTTTCGCATGGAACGGCACTGCTTTTCGCTGATGATTTAAAATTTTTTAAGTGCATTAGATCTTTGCAGGATTGCATGGATTTGCAGTCTGATTTGGATGCATTTAGTGTATGGTGTACTACTAACAGATTGTACCTTAACATTGGAAAGTGCAAGACAGTCTGGTTCTGTAGAAAGAAGACTTTAATTGAGTACGATTATAAGATTAACGGTGTGTCTGTGGAAATGACCGATTCTATATCTGATGTTGGTGTAATATTGGACAGTTAACTTTTAAAGAGCATATACATAATATCACTAATAAGGGAATGAAATTCGTAGGGTTTGTTACACGAAATCTATCTTACTTTAACGATATTATTTGTCTTAAAAATGTTTATTGCAGTGTTGTGCGTTCTATATTAGAGTATGCCCCATCAATATGGTCGCATTTCTACAATGTACACAAATTGGAGCTAGAAAGGGTGCAGAAGCGCTTTTTAAGATTCGTAGCTTATAAATTAGGGGTTCCTAAAGAAAATATCAACTACCCTCATTTACTACTCCAATTAAATTTGAAGCCTCTTGAACATCGCAGAGAATACATCGACTTACTTTATCTATTTAAAATCGTTAATAGTATAATAAATTCTCCAGAACTACTAATGCGTATTGGTTTCAATGTGCCTCAGAGAAGTAGTCGATGGGTTGAAGTGTTCTCTGTGGATGTTCATAGAACCAACTACTCCACCTAAGCACCACTAAATAGAATGTGCATTTTAACTAATAAGTTATCCCGTGATCACGTTGATCTGGACATTTTTAACATGTCATTAAATAGTTTCAAAAAAATTTTTAAAGCGATATCTATAATACAAATTTTTACTTCTCACTATTCTACATGTGGTCTTAAATGTGAGCTTACTGTAGTTTAACGGATACTTTGGATTTGTTTGTTTATTGTTTAGTATTTTTTTTACCTATTTGGAAGCTTGTTTGTAAGTTGTAAAGTGTTGTAAATTTTTAAATGGTTTGACCGTTATTAAAATATTTATTTATTTATTTATTTTATTTTATTTTGAAAAACAAGGTCAGAATTCGATATTTTCAATAATTTACTTTATTTATAACAGTAGGCCATGGCCCATTTATAAGAAACAAGTGCAAAATTTTGACAATAATAATTATACCGAAGAATAGACACGTTAAAAGTTAATTTTAATGTTTTTTTTTATATTTTCAATTGTAAACACTTAATTATTATTACGTTTTTTACTTTAAATAATACTGATGTTATGAAACCAGAATTTTGAAATTTAATTGCAAAGAAACAATAACAAACAACATTATTTCATGAAATTAAAGTAACAAAAACAATAAGAAACACTGAAACTAAAAACAACCAAGAATTTTTTTAAAGATGGTTTTCAAAATGACAGCCGTTTTCTCAAATGCAATATCGTCATTGTTTTGTTATTCTTCTAACTGCATTTAAAAGAATCATGAAGAGTTTCGAAAGCCAAATCAATTGCCTCACGAAGTTTCTCTATAGGTTCATGGCGTGTCTTATACACTTGATTTTCCATAAAACCCCACAAAAAAACATCCAAAACGGAAAGATCGGGAGATCGTGAGGGCCGTCTCACTGGCCCATTGCTACCTATCCATTTTTGAGGGAAGTTATTGTCCAGAAATGGTCCTAACAGCCCAGAGTTGTAGCTCGGGGCACCGTCTTTTTGAAGATAAATGGAACTAAAGTGGACCAATAGAACATTTTCAAGCAATTCTGGAATAATTTCCTTAAAGATTTCTATGGTCCTACGTGCTGTGACACTTCTTTTAAACATCCTGTAGGGTATGTCTCGGTCCAAAAAAAAGACACCAATCCCGAAGGGCCCTTGTTGTGCCCTTTCGAAAATTAAATGGTGATTTCCGCACTTGAAACATAATATTCGTCAGACCAGATGACAAATCTGCTTAAAGATTCGTTAGTGCGGATTTGTTCTAAACACTATTGACAAAACGTTACTCCGCACTCATCATCTCCGGGGTGTAAATGTTGCACTGTTTTAAATTTATATGGATGGTATTTATGCTTTTTCAAAATTCTTTCAGCGTCATATACAGGACGATGAAGTTGTTGCCACTGCGTAATTTTTTTTTCCTTTTCTCTCCTTGTCTTATTTGATGTATGTTTTGGGACGCGGCTGAATAAAAGATTCGTGTTCAACTAAATTTCTTTTTAAACGAACGAATATGTCTGGAAAGGGTTGCTTTCTTTCTGGATACCTAACATGAACAAAAACGATCGCCAGATATGAGAAGTTATTTTAATGATAATGCTTTAAATACATTACCTATTGAAATATAATTCAGAAGCTTCTTGGGGACTTTCAGTGCTTTGTATAAAACATACTAACATACGCTACTTTTCATAATTATCATAAACGGCCATGGTAAATTCAAAAAAAAATAAATAAAAAGTAAAGTAAAAATACCTACATAACAAAAATATTTCATAAATAATAACAATCTGACAAAAGTGTGAAGTTTTTGATATCTGTCTTTTGTTTCTTATAAATTGGCCATGGCCTACTGTTACAAATAAAGTAAATTGTTAAAATATCGAATTTTGACATCGTTTTTAAAAATAAAATAAACACATTACATATTTTTGAAAAGCCTATATTATACTTAATCAATATCTAAAATAATATACAGGATGTCCAGTTTAAAAAAATCATCAGTTTGGTTAATATCTGAAAAACTAAACTTTTTAGAAAAATACTGACTACGCCACTGAATTCTACGTAAAAAACTCTATCAAAGGCAGTTTTTACCTTTTTGATAAATTAACGCATAACGCAAATACAAGATGTCCCTAAAAAACAAAGATTTTCAAAATCACCTTGTGGATTTAAAAACTAAGAGAGCCATGAGAAATTTGACAACGGAATCTTTCGTTTCGTTAAAAACTAGGACACTAAAGTGAAAACTGCAACTCTATCTTTGATGATAACTCCAATATCCCCTAAAAGTGTCGAAAATGAGACACCTAGAACAAGGTGCTAAATCTCATCAAGGCAACTAATTCACCTAGAACAAATGGTGACACAGTGAGTTTTAAGTATAAGAGCTCCTCAACCCTGGTTTACTATGTCACTCACTCACTCAATCAATGAAACAATACTGGACTTAGCTTGGCTGGACGGTTTGTCCGTTCTGCTTTCCATAGATTTATTCATTTACTTAGCACTTTTTCGAAGGGGGCGTCAAATTAAATTTTTACAGAAAACAGCTCCAAACTACACAAAGACACTCACACCTACCGTAAAAAGAAATGAAACACACACACACACACAAATCTAAAGCGATGTACACAATTCAATATGAAATAAAAATGAAATCAGTAAGAATACCAATTCACCTGGAATTATTTATTAAAAATAACCCTTTCAACCAATACGGCACCGACTTCAAAAAAGTTTCTAATTCATTTTTTTTGCAATTTTTTTTGTAAAAATAAACTATTGCAGGATATCGAAAAATAAAACCTAAATTATTCTCCCAGTAAAAAAAAAATGCCGCTCAATGTAGATGTTATTTACAAAACCAAGTAGTTTTTAATAATTATCATGCAATTTACACCAGTAAGGCAAATATGCAATTTTCGATATGGTTAATAAGTAGTATGGATTTTATAATAAAGTACTTACATATACATAGTAACACCAATAAAATAACTAAAATCACGGCACCACTCGAAAGTCCGATGACTGTTGGGTCGCTACCACCCGCATCGTTAGTAGTTGGTGGTGTGGTTCGGCTACTTGCCAGCTTTTGTACAATAAAAACTTTAGTGACCTCATTCTCTTTAACCTCCACATTCATTTCTAAAGTAACAGGTATATTTTATTCTCCGTACCTGCATCAGATTTTATCTTAAAAGTGATAAGAGTTAGTTAAGCTTGTGACCCTGCGAACTAAAAAATCGGTTTTGTCGCGATACTGGATCGTTCGCGGGTTTTAATTACTTATTAATTTATGTTATCGATAACAGGTAGATGTGGCGCGAGATAAAATATCATTTTAATTAGGATTATCAGTTAATTAATTAAAGGTATTTTTATTTTTGTCTTGTTCAGGAAAGTGCCTTAAATATGTGATGAATATACACATCCAATCTACTACTAAATTTGTCATAAAGCCTCTGAATTCGTGATATAGGATCTTTAATTCATTATAGTGCCAACAGCAAAAGAGACTCGTCCAATATAATAATCATTGTAATTATTATATAAAAAATTTCTCACTACACAAAAAGTTAAGTTACAAAGAAAGTAAAATTTTCGTACTGAGCTCCTTAAATAATATCATTAAACAAAGAGAGATAATCCATCAAAATAGAAACAAACAACACATTATAAACAACTCACAGAAGAACCAAAACAAGGAATAGAAATAGACGCAACAAAGGAAGGTTTATGGAGAATAAATAGCATAGAACCACACAAACAATAAATTCGTACAAAAACCACTTCCATGAGAAGCTCAAAATCAACAATGAAAAAGAAATGGATAAATAAACCATCCAACGTCAAGAGCTTACGTTAGGCTTTCTTCAAAGATTATTGTAAGCTTAGACGGAACATTTCCCATAATATTTGAAACGGATATTAGGTAATTACTGGAAGCTTTTATGAAAGCTTTCCTAAATATTGCTTGAACGATTCCAGAATGCTTTCGTGTAAGATAATAAATACCAAGTAGAAACTTGCAGGACCTTACATGCGTCTTGTCTTACGTTTACAAAGAGTCTTATGTTATGCTTTCCTGAAAGGTTATCGTAAGTTTAGAGGTAATCTTTCCATTAGTATTTTTCACGCACATTAGGTAATCACTAGAAGATTCCACGAAAGCTTTCAGAAATATTGATTGAAAGATTATAGAAAGCTTTTGTATGAAGTTATATATACCAAGTTGTTGCGGACATTTGGTAATTACCGCAGGATTTCACGAAAACTTTTTGTAAGGTTTCAAAACTGTCTCAAAAGCTTGCTGAAAGCCTTCTGCAATTTTTCATGCTTTGTGGGAAGTACTTACTTACACCATTTACCTATATAAATTGAAGTGATATGCTTTAAGTCATTGGAATAGTCCTTGAGTTTCTTTTTTACAGCTTTTACAAATTGCTCTACAACCAATCTATTTTCTTAACATAAAACTGCCACATATAGTGTTCATTCCTCCCAGCTATTTCAACGAAAATAATTATTTGAATAAAAACTACACCACTGCACTGAACCAGAACACAATCAGTAATATAACAAAATGGACACGAATTATTACCCCTTGACAACTTATAGACAAACAAGTAAATGAGTTCTGACAATAATTTTCTGGCAGTAAAAGCCGCTAAACTGCTAAAGACAGTTGTGACATAGCAAAAAACTTACGCAGTTTCCTATACAGTTATTTATGCTAAATAATAAATAAATAAAAAGTAGTTTAGCTTTTTAACTTGTTACCTTACCAAACAATGCAGTTCATGTTATCTGAAATTCTTAAGAAACTAGACATGAGAGGTGATACTTCACGTTATAGAAGAAACCAGGAAGAACGGAACACAAGAGATGATATTCCATGTTATAGCAGAAACCATATTGAGTGCTAGAGATGTGGACGAATGGACGCACAAGAAGAGACTGTCGGGTGGAATTAAGAAAGCATATAAAGTGCTACAGATGGGGATGGACTGGACACATGAGATTGGGCTGTCAAGTGCAATTAAGGTCTAATTCACCATCCGGAGACCGCATAGAAGAGAACCAAGAAAGATGAATGAGTGATACTTCACGTTATAGCCGAAACCAGATGGAATGCTACAGATGTGGACGAATTGGACACATGAAAAGAGACCGTCGGGTGCAATTAAGAGACCAGATAAAGTGCTGCAGATGTGGAGGAATTGGACACATAAGACGGGACTGTCGGGTGGAATAAAGAAGGCATATAAAGTGCTACAGATATGGACAAATTGGACACATGAGATGGGACTGTTAGATGTATTTAAGGTCTAGTTCACTATCAAGAGATTACATAGAAGAAAACCAGGAAAAATTACAACAGTACAATTTTAACATCAAATATAGACCAGGAAGAATGCATAACAAAGCAGATACCATGCCGATAAGACCATGTAAGGAAGAATACATGAAGAGTTTCCTATTCGGAGAGTCACTTTTGATGTTGATTGAAAGTGAAGTGCAGCTCAGATGAGAGAAGATCAACTTCGACTATAACGAAAAGTCGATGTTACTTCTATTATTATAACTATTGATACTGGTGCTACAGTATCTCTGACAGAGTCAAGCCTTGTTGATAGTAAAAAGAATTTAGATTTCTACCATTGCCAGAAAAGTAATGTTGAGAACTTTAACTGGATAAGCAGCTGATGTAAGTGGAGAAATGCAAGTTGAGCTTCAACTTGGAAGTTTAAAATTAAACCATTTAGTGTTAGTTGCCGACATAGAAGATGAGTTTATACTGGGAATCGACCAGATTTGTCAACAAGCCTTCGACAACAAGCTTACTATTCTAAAGTTTGGCATCGAAGAATTTATTCTGCTCCAGAGCCGTGATATCGAACCTATCGGAGGCATTACCGAGCAAACAACCAGAATAAGGGGAAGCATGGAGAAAATTATTTACAGAAGACTGTAGTTCAACACTCCAACAAATCGTGTAAATACCTGGTAGCAAAGGCAGTAGTCAATTCATATGACATCAAAGCTAACTCGGCAGGCTTCCAGCAAGGTGACAGAGTTTGGTTATGGAATCCACGGTGAAAGAAGGGCAAATCACCTAAGTTAATGCCATAACGGAAAGAATCATATGCTGTTCTGAAACGAATCACTGAGGCCAAAAAATGAAAATATTACATATCAACAGATTGGAGCCGTACCACTGATATTTCGAAGCTGATCGAGACGATCATAATTAGGAGGGGGCGGTGTTACGTACTACTAGGAAGAACTTATTGGTACGCCCTCGTATACAAATGTTTCGATGCGAGAGTCATCATTATTTAAATGTGCCGAAAGGAATATTGTATCATATTGTATTGTTCTAGATATATCTCATATTTTATGTTCTAGATTTATATAGCAAATTCTATAGGTATATAAATAGGGATAGGATATGAGCTTTAAATTAGTTTTATAGTGGTATTTGAATAGTGAAGATATTAAGAAATTGTAACAAGATAGTTGTGTTTTAGCAGTATTACGGAGTAGTTAATATAATTATTGGAAGTATTAGCGAAAAGTGATTTATTCTGCGAACCCAGAGAGCGATTTTTTAAAGAGACAAAACCGTAACATTCTTTATGTTTGGCTATGTTGAGAGTTATTTGAAAGCAATGCTCCATTATGTCTAGGCAGCCTACAGTGATCAGCATAGCAAGACAAGTATCATAGCTAATTTGAATAGGATCGCTATGATCAACAAATTAGCCTCGTCTTCAAAGACTGGGGGCAAATGAGAAAAATGCTTTCGATTGTTTGAATCTTTGAAAAGATATATGTAATAAAAATTTTTTATTTAATTTTCCTTTGTTGCTAATGAAAGTTTAAACATTATAGCAAAAGTATTGTCTTTAATAAACATTAAAATTTATAGTAATTATGATATTATATAATTTCTGATTCATTTACAAGGTTTTTCGCGGGAAGACACGTATGCTTAAGATAACTTTATACACACACTAATTAAAAAAAAATTTATTGCACCGTTATTCAAAAATGACATGTAATACTGACACAACACGTTAAATGGATCTAATAAATGATTTAATTGTTTCATAATTCGAGCTATACGTATAAAAGGTATACTATCTAAAAATATGACTTTATTCTAATCCATAATACGTCAATAAATATCAACATTAGATTTTTTTAAATATGCGTGAACTGTTAAGTCAAGTCAGTGATATCTTTGGCAACATATTGGTATCATACGAAGCAATATTGCAAATTATCAAGCGCAATATAAACAATTCATTCAGTAAGATTTTGTTATGATAAAAATATACGAAGAAAAGGTATTTTGGGCGTTATTTGCACTTTTATTTGTAGCTCTTCTAATACTGAGTAGTGCTAAATTGTGTCAAATGTGTAAGTATGTTTGTGGTATTTACAAAGTGTTAAATTAATATTTATATATTTTTCTTTTTCGTTTAGTAAGTGAACGATGCACTGACATCAGACTAGCTCGAGTAATTATAATAGACCAAGACGGTGGTATTACAGGTGAGTTAAAGGGTCCATATCACTATACAGACACACGAATTTGAGATTTTTTGTATTAATATAAAAACTACATATTACAACATAGAACAAATTAATAGAAAAAAATGTGAAGTTTTTAGTATTTTTAATCATGTTATTATTAATTTGATTGTTTGTCTGTCTGTTGGTTTGTTCGTTAAGTACAAATTTTGAAATTGATTTAACCTGACTTGACGATGAGCTAGAAACTTGACGTTTTAAACATAGCTCAGAAATTAATGACAATGCTACATTTTGACTTTGAAACTGACCTTGAACGTATATTTCAAGGTTGTTTCAAGATCAACCTTACTTTCGACTATTCGATTAAGCTAAAATTTGGTATATTTATGTAAACCCGACGACAATATATTATTACCTTGAAACTGACCTTGGACCTATATTTCAAGGACATTTCAAGCTGATATCTGGTACATATATACATAAGCACGATGACAATTTAAACTTAAGACTTTGAAATTGACCTTGAACGTATTTGTCAAAATCAGTTTAACGGTTAACTTCACTTCCGATTATCCAATCAACCTGAGATTTGGCACACATGTATAAACCCTATGACAATGTAACATTTTGACTTTGAAATTGACCTTAAACGTATATTTCAAGGTTGTTTCAAGGCGAACTTCATTTTTGACTATTCGATTAAGCCAAAATTTGGTGCATTTATGTAAACCCGACGACAATATAATATTATGACCTTGGATGTATATTTTAAGGTCATTTCAAGCTGAAATTTGGTGCATATATATAAACACGATGACAATGTAAACTTATGACATTGAAACTGACTTTTAAAGTATATTTCAAGATCAGTTTAAAGGTCAACTTCAGTTCCGATTATCCAATCAAGCTGAAATTTGGCATACACGTATAAACCGTATGACAATGCAATATTAGATATCTAATAAAGCTAAAATTTATTACACATATAAAAACCCAACGACAATGCAATATTATGACCTTGAACGTATATTTCAAAGTCAGCTTCACTTCTGATTACGGAATTGAGCTGAAATTTGGTATACGTATATATTTTGACCTTGAAACTAACCTCAAACGTAAATTTCAAGATCATTTCAAGGTCAATTTTGTTATTGTGATTTTTTAATGATTATGCAAATACTTGTGAGATTTAAAACGAAAAACGTAGAATTTAAAATTAATTTCTAGCAATAATGATAAAAAAAAAACATAATTTTGTCTCCGAGTGTATATCTTTAATAAAATATATTTGGTAATGGTGATTTCTACGAGGACAATTTGGGGGCATAGTAATAAATTACCATGTAAGAGATCCTGGCGTTAGATTTTTATCATTTATTTTTTTTAGTTATTAATACAAGTGAGACTGCTCCAGTAACGGATTGTCCAGAAGATTTGACAACCATCAAGCAGTCGTATAAAAACCTGGCACCACCACTTTACTCTACAATATCCAAAAGTAATAATTTATCTTCGTACGAGTTACCTCCTCCATATCCAACTAGTCATATTTAATTTTTTTATTAAATATAGTTTTATTTTAACTACGTAGTTTTATTTTAAGATATTATTTTATAAGTGGTCTAGAAATTATTATCGAGAAAAAAACTGCCAAGTGCTTATTTATTTTTCCTATATTTATATTTATGGAGCTTTAAAAGATAGTTTTATGAATTATCAAAATACTTGAACGAAAATTAAAAAAAAAATACAATATAAATATTGTTGAGAAAGTATTGAGTTATTTTGCTGAGAGAGAGCCTTTGAAATGGTATATATCTTTAGTACACCATCATCTAATAATACTCAATAGTGTTTAACAGCTGACTATCCTTAAATTGAGATATCAAAAGAACTGCTGATATTTCACCATTTAGTCAAATTATTAAAATTTTAAAATGAGTAAAATTTATGGAAAACAATTACGATAAAAACAAGAACGTGTCGCAGGCTTGTGAAAAAATGTGTGCTGTTTACGATAAAAGAATTTTCTTAAAAGCAGCAAACAAAAGCTGTTTCACTTGATCGTTCTAGAAATTTCGACATCAAAAATGCACCTCGCGCTAGTGGACTAATCATGTAAAAAGTCAAATAAATCGTGAAAAAAAAATTGTATATATACAAAATATTTATTATTATTCCGTTCTCCGTTTCTTAGACATCGATGATCACTCATTTTCGAAACATTTATCGGTTTCATTATTGTCATTACAATTATCATCATCATTATCACTCTCATCGTCATCATCATCACTCTCATCACTGATATGATTATCATCATCATCAACATCATCATTATTATCATAATCATAATTATTTTTCCTCATATTACTCTCATCGTCTTTGAAAGTAATATTACAATAATTCTCGATTCTCTTACAATATCATCGTCAAATGAAGTTTATTCTGCATCTCGGAAAATAATGATGCTATCAACAAATGTTGCTATTTGTTTCATGCTATAACTCCATAAATATTAATGGTACATTAAAAACCAATCTAATTTTTAATATTCCTAATTAATGGTATACTGTTGACCACTGTAACAATTTTTTCTCAATTTGAAAAGCATTTCAGTACGCTAAAATTATAATTATGCATAAAAAATATATAAACGTGCAACAATTTGTTTATTGCTATGTTTAACAATAATTTGATTACAAAAACATAGCATCCAATGTTCGAATTTGAAACGCCCGAGTCACGTATTTTTCTGCGCGCCGCAGGCTGAAAGAACGCCCCCCTCCACAGCTCACTTTCTGACTCTCAGAGTAGGTGTAACTTTAAGCTATTGCTACATCAACAATTTTGAAATAATTAAGTTGAAAACTGTTGCATACAATGTTTAGCGTCTCTCTATGAATTCCTACTTAAATAATCCCTTAATGTTAATAAACAACTCCGCAGCGATTTTTTGAAAAAAAAAACACATCTCAGCTGCTAGTGGTCGTACATAATTTTTTTTTTCAAAATATGCGTCAAAATCTCACTTACCGCGTCCACTTATCGGCATTTCGATATCAACAACTGTCGAAGCGTTATTCTATTTGTTTATAACGAAAAAACGAACCCCAATTTTGTTTATCTGTTTCAACAATTTAAGATCAACAATTCATTTCGTTCGTTGTTAGTATACGTACCCGCAGACCGCTGTACAACCACTAGACCGCTGAGAATCACTATCACTACATAGTATAAAACAAAGTCGCTTTCTCTGTCCCTATGTCCCTTTGTATGCTTAAATCTTTAAAACTACGCACCGGATTTTGATGCGGTTTTTTCAATAGATAGAGTGATTCAAGAGGAAGGTTTATATGTATAATAACATCCATTAAATAGTGGAGAAATACTGTTATTTTTGAGGTTTCTAATGTGATGTCGTTAATTATCATATTTTTTTCCGCTTACATTGCAAACGCAGGCTGAACCCTACGAGATTTATCAAAATAATGTACTAATTATTTGTACACATTGAAAAGGTCTACAGAAAACTCCGCGATGGTATATGTCTATCTCTCATGGATATCCCACAATAACATTTTTTTGTCATTTACTTTTTACGACAAATAATGGCAAATTTTGAAGCGATTTTAACCAATACAGCATTAATCCTTATCCAATTAAATAGCTTAAATACATTGTTGATTTAATATAGATCTATATGGTCCTTTACAGCACAAGATTTAAATGAATATTTTCGAAGATATTACAGATTTAAAATTGCGGGAAGTAGCGCTTGCGGCGGTACTGGCCGACCGGGGCGGCGGCAGCGTGCCTATAAATAGCGCGTCGGAGGCCGATGTAATAATTGTTGTAAAAAGAAAATAAATAGTCACAGTTTTTCTGTAGTGTATTTAGTATCAGCATTGCACCCGTGCGAAGCCGGGGCGGGTCGATAGTATATATATATATATATATATATATATATATATATATATATATATATATATATATATATATATATATATATATATATATATATATATGTATATATATATATATATATATATATATATATATATATATATATATATATATATATATATATATATATTTATTCAGTTCTCCGTTTCTTAGACATCGATGATCACTCATTTTCGAAACATTTATCGGTTTCATTATTGTCATTACAATTATCATCATCATTATCACTCTCATCGTCATCATCATTATTACTCTCATTATCATCATCATCATCACTCTCATCACTGACATGATTATCATCAACATCATCATTATTATCATAATCATAATTATTTTTCCTCATATTACTCTCATCGTCTTTGAAAGTAATATTACAATAATTCTCGATTCTCTTACAATATCATCGTCAAATGAAGTTTATTCTGCATCTCGGAAAATAATGATGCTATCAACAAATGCTGCTATTTGTTTTATGCTATATCTCGATAAATATTAATGGTACATTAAAAATCAATTTAATTTTTAATATTCCTAATTAATAGTAGTATACGGTTAACAACTGTAACAATTTTTTCGCAGTTTAAAAAGCACATATGTACGGTAAAATTATAATTATGCATAAAATGTATAAAAGTGCAACAATTTGTTTGTTGCTATGTTTAACAATAATTTGATTACAAAAATATATCATCTATTGTTCGAATTTGAAGCGTCCGAGTCACGTACTTTTCTGTGCGCCGCAGGCTGAAAGAACGCCCCCCTCCACAGCTCACTTTCTGACTCTCGGAGTAGCTGTAACTTTAAGCTATTGCTACATCAACAATTTTGATATAATTGAGTTGAAAACTGCTGCATACAATAGTTTAACATCCCTCTATGAATTCCTACTTAAATAATCCCTTAATGTTAATAAAAAAAACTCCGCAGCGAAACTCTATCTCAGCTTCGAGTGGTCGTACACAATTTTTTTTTCAAAATATGCGTCAAAATCTCAGATATCGCGTCTATTTATCAGCATTTCGATATCAACAATTGTTGAAGCGTTATTCTATTTATTTATAATGAAAAACGAACCCCAATTTTGTTTATCTGTTTCAACAATTTAAGATCACCAATTTATTTCGTTCCTTGTTAGTATAAGTCTGGAACTTTCATTTGCGTATCCACAGACCGCTGTACAACCTCTAGATCGCTGAGAATAAAAAATAAATAAAAAAAATATAAAAAGCTATAAACAAATTCATTGCGCAAAAAAATTATTGAATATTTCTACTAGAAATTTTGCCCATTTATTGTATGCAACAAAGGGCTCCTTTCAGTGTAGTATAAAGTTAATGCAATATATTTTTCTATTGTTTATAAACAATTGAAAAAACAGCCTTTTTGGCAGTTTTTTTTGCAATAACTAATAAACAAATTATTCGGGTGCTTTTTTTGTAGGTATTTTTAATGCACACAACTTTTGTTTGAATCTTTTTTATTGAAAAACAATAGCTTTTCCTAGAACTCGAAAAAACTATTTTCCACATCTTAATCGTTAAATAAAAAAATTTTCCCAAGAAAGAAAATGAAGGTTTTTACGTAATCAGAAATCTAGTAACAATAAATTTCAAAATTACCTCATATTGGGCCAACTCCGCCGGCCTATTTCTAGAAAGATTTAACAGACGAAGAAAAATGGATAAAATACGAGAATATCACTCGAAAAAGATGGTGAGTCACGATAACCACTTTCATGGCCCAGATTAATACCAAGAAGACGGTGGGATTACAAAATAATCTACTATTGTTAACAACTAATGCGATTGATACAAAAAATAGAACGAAAGCAGCCATAATTGAACAATAGAAAAGGCATCGTTGTCCTTCATGACAATGTCAGTCTGCACACATTTTTGACCTCTCTGAGAAAAATGAGAGAGGTTATCTGGGAAGTTCTGATGCATCCACCCTGTAGTCTTAAATTTGTACCGTCAGATTTTACTCTGCAAAACTATTTTGACGATGTAACGTTAACTTCATAAGAGGTATGTAAAAACCACTTGATTCAGGTTTTTTCTTCTAAATCACAGAAGTTTTACAGTGATGGAATAGTGACAAAAAATCACTGATCAAAACGCCATATATTCGGTTTAAATAAGTTCACTTTAATTGTGAAAAAAATTGTTAGAACTGTGGCAATAAACGACTCATTATTTCTTCAATAACCTATTATTTTATATCTATACTCAGTTTAATTAGGCACCGGATGTAGGTATTTCAGAAACACATACATTTAATGCCACTTCTAAAAATTAAACAAAAACCGATAATTTATCAATTTAGGAGCCTAAATTAATTAATTATTTCTACCGGATGCTAGAATCCCAGATAGCACAAGATTTCCATTGGATATCCAGAATAGGTACATATAATGTCCTGTATGTCCATGGACCGTTTATGGATGTCCATTAGATGTGATGACATGTAATCTATATGGACGTCCATATCTGGATGTCCAATGTAAGTCCATCAGACGTCCATTAATTAAATTTCGGGTTGTCGGTAAAATCGGATACTGCAATATCGGCCTGTAGAATTGTCATTTCTTAACCACAAAATATATTTTGTGCCCATTATTGTGTTGACGTCGAGCTAAAAAAGACCTTTGGAGTTTTAGTTGAGCTAAAATCAAGTGTACTTTTTATTTGAAGAAGATGTCACCGTTAAAGGTAAGTATAGTTATTTTTAATTTATTTTTTTTTAATTATACTTACAGACATGCCCGACGAAAAGCTGATAATTTAGTATCAAACTCGCACAAATTTGAAAGTGAACAAAATATTCAGTATCAAAACACGTATGTTAAAATATAGCTTTTGTAGCTATACTTTTTCATACAATCACTTATTTAAATGGAAATTACTACAAATAAGTGTAAATATTTTGATAGACCAATGAATTTTGTATCTTGGTGGTTAAAATGGAGCATAGATAGAATTGTAAATTTGTGTAATAATAAAATTGTAAATTTTGGAGAAATTTCTCTCTGACAAAGTCATTATTGAGTAATCAGTCTAATAAGATTGCTGGCATTAATAAATGTTATCAAAATTTATAATGGAATAAAAGCTATAGCAAATTTGAATAATTATATTAATTTTTTATGACTATTTTGGATTAAACGCTAGTACAAGTTTACATTGATGTGTATTTTTGTGCAGTATAATTGTTAAAAAATATATAATAAAGGTTTGACAGTTCGACTCTAGGTTTAGACTTATAATTTAATTTTTTTTAATTATTTTTAGATGAATTTTCCAAAGATTGGTCCAAATAAAATTCCTATGTGAAAGCCAATTTGTACCATATTAGAGAAGATATTCAGGTAATCTTAAATAGGGAAAAAACAACAAGTATCTACAAAGAATTTTCTGCATGAGTTCAACTATCCTTTTACCGAAGAAAATCATCAGCTGCCTCAAGTCACATAAAATCTTCAGGACAATTTAAACTTTAAAGATGTAGTAAGTTTATTACACTTCTCCTGAAATAAGAGCTGAAACTTATTCGAGTAATGCTTCTTTATATGTATGAGTCTATTGATAAAAAAAAAACTTAATTTTTTGAAAAAACAGAAAGTTTTTACTTAAGAAGTGCCCATTTGGATGTTTTTAAAAATGGCATAAGAACTTACTTACCTGTGGGGAATTTAAATAACGTTTTTTTTCCATACATGAGGAAACAATACTAAAATCAGTTTCATTTTACAGGATTATTTTATATATTTTTTTTTACGTTGATTCTTAAAGTCAAAAATATTCTTAGCTTAGCATATGTGGAATTAATATTTAATTATCTCAATAATGTAATATAATTTTAGGTTTTACAATTAGCGAAAATTGGAGGAAAGTACCTATGAACTTATTAAAAGATAATTTATTGTAACAATGACAGATAGCCTTTCCAAGAATTATACATATGATGGAACAGTAAAGTGCTTTTTAAAAGTTCACTATTTGTAGGTAAGTTACCACTTAAATATAAAAATTTGATGAAAAAAATGTCTCTGTTTTATTTGTCATACTCGTAAATAATAAGAATATATTGGGTGTCAGATTTCACACGTTAAACTCTAGATCCCCTTGTTCTGATAATACCCTGACAAAAAGTGTGTTAAAATTTTTTTTCTGGTCTGTTGGTTTAAGCACTCTAAGCAATTACGATACATTTAGTTTTATATATATATATATAGAGAGAGAGAGAGAGAGAGAGAGAGAGAGAGAACTTTCTTTTATTAATAAAATCTAAATTTCATTTTCAATTCCTACAAACATCTCTGACTTTAATAGGATCTTGAGTTTTCCAATTAATATTTCTGTTGTAATCGTTATCATTGTTTGTGGCTTTCTTATATTTTAATGTTTCTTGTTATGGAAAATTACTATGGAACATTAAGGCTTGAAACAGCCCCAACGAACAAGATTAAATACGACACTCGGAATTTGTTAACTATACAAAGCCATAAAATACTAACGTTGAACCTTATTAATTTTCAGCTGCGGTATAAGAATGGGGGGCCGATAAAAAACAGCCGAAGACGAGTTTAGACAATGGCTGAAGAGAATAAACGACAGAAATAAATCTAGAAAAAATAATCATTGTAACAATAAAGTCTTTATTTAAATAATTGGTATATTTTCTATTACCCAATTGAAATTGCACATATTACTATGGAACCAGATACCTTATTCATAGTGATCCTTCTATAGCTTGAACAATTTAAATCAATTCAAACTATATTTTGTAGCACTTGCAATTCGACTAATTATAAAATTTTATATTCTTATATAGTGTTGTATTAAAAACTTGACAATTGTAATCAATAAGTGTAATATGTGGATCCAGCTCCTGTTACCTGGTTCGCTCATGTAATTTATATCTGTTTAGTTTTTGGGACTAATAGGGCCATCTATGGTTACTTGTTATCGACGTTTTGATGACATAAGTGGTCTGTATCTTCAGAAGTGCAGATTAGTTAGGTACTGTAAGCTCTCGGACCCTAAGCAAATTCTGAAAATATCTACCATTCACGTTAGCGGAACGTCAAGAAGAGGGAACAATAGATTATGACCTATTAATCCAAAAAACACAATACCGTTGGATAATATGTCCATAATCGGGTCAAGAATGTACATTATATGGACATCCAAAATTAGTCCTATTAATATCCAAAAATGATCCATACCTGGACAATATATGGAATCCAAAAAGGCGTCCATGAGTGGGACAAACGTATAGTCTAGTGGATATCCATAGGATGTTGGTGGACAAATTCTGGACATCACATGGATACCCAGTATGTCCAGCTTTGGATAAACGATGGATATCCAGTGGACTGAAGTGTGCTATTTGGGAATATGTTTATTATTTGTTGGTTCAATTACTTACCAATATCTATTAGTTCTCTTTCTCGGGAACATCTTGGTAGCATTTTCCATTCACTAAGATTACGAAGATGATGTTTATGTACCGAAAAATTATTATTTATTGTATAAAATACTGAAAGTAGGATATTGTTACTATTTTAAAATTTCTTTTTATCCAATTAAAAGAAAACTTTCCTTTCTTCAAAACAACATTTTTCAGATTATTTAGTATCAAAGTTTCTTCAGCTTCATCACTATTTTGGCTTTGAAGCTTTGCTTAATTGGAGTATTATTATTGTAATCCATGATCAAAAAAATATATTAACTGACACCCTAAAATACCGGAAAAAAATACACTGTTCACAAAATATAAAAGAAGTAGTCAACACCAACAAAAATTACCGCTAAACGATGTACAGGGTGAGTCAACGATTGGATGAAATAGGTTTGTGCCTTTTCGGTGAAATTAACAAAGAAACTATATTTATTGTTTGATACAGTTTATTTTTACGCAGATTTTAAAAATATTTAGGACTCTACAGGGTGAGCCAAAAAACTAGGACAGCATAAAGTTGTATTTTTTTTAAATAGAACACCCTATATACGAATCGTATTTTCGATTTAGCTTATAATTTTAAATCTTTTTTATTAAGGGTTTACTATAACAAAACTTTATAGTTTCTGAGATAATTAAGTTTAAAGAAAAAAAGTCACATTTTCAAGCATCAATTCAATCCTAAATAACGTTTTCAATTTTGTGACAAATATATTCAAATTCGGAATTTAGCAAGGCCAAAGACAAGTTAACATAATTTTTACCTAATATTTGCAATAAAAGCTACAGGGTGTTGAACACATCGGCTCAAATTTGAACAAGTTTAAATGAATAAATATCTTTTTTTTTTTAAATGGTACACCCTGTATATTTTCATGTTATTTAATAGAGTAATAAAAATCCTAAAAGTTTTGTTCAATATCCTATACCTATTTATAATAGTTTTTGAGATATTTCAGTTTTTCTTATTTTCCATACTTTTTTACAGAAATAGTCTTCATTATCATAGTAGCCATGTAAAATAATAAAAAGAAACTACAGAAACAAACAGAATGTGGTTAAATATGATGAAATACATTATTCGTTATATTACAACGGCAATAGTTTAATTAAACATAATGTGAAAAAATTAACACAACAATAACGACAAGGCAAATACATATTTACTTTTATACTAAATTGAAACAAAAAAATTACCTATTAAATACTGAGATTAATTATTTCTTTTTAATAAGTGTTCGAATAAACGACCCTCTTGTGCAATGCACAAATTTAGCCTTTTTTGCAGATTTTCTCGGACCCTGGACAAAATTAGTGGCGTTATTGTTCTACAGGTATCCCTAATCCTGTTTCGCATATCTTCCACTGTTGTTGGTGGATTAACATCCACCTTATTTTTAATATAACCCCATAGGAAGAAATCTAATGGGGTGATGTCGCAAGACCTTGGTGGCCACTCAATGAAACCCCCACGTCCAATCCATTTTTGCGGATATCGTTGGTCCAAAAACGCACGAACTTCACGATGGTAATGCGGAGGCGCACCATCGTGCTGGAACCACATACTGTCGAGCTCATCCCTATCGAGACCTTGAAGCAGTTGGGATAGTTCTTCTTGTAGAAAGTTCAGGTAACTATAGCCATTTAGTGGTTCATTAAAAAAGTGGGGTCCAATAATTCGATTATGATGAATACCACAGCAAACATTTAATGACCAGTGGTTTTGATGTTGCACCTCTCTAATCCAAAATGGGTTTTCTGTGGCATAATAATGCATGTTGCGTCTATTTACGGCACCGTTACTTCTAAAAGTAGCTTCATCACTAAACATTACCTTGCATAATAAATTTGGATTTAATCGAATCTCCGCATTTATTGTACGACAAAAGTTTACACGACTTTCAAAATCCTGTCCATGCAATTCTTGGTGTAATTCCATGTGATATGGATGATACCTATATTTCTTGGTAGTACGATTAGCGGTGGATTGTGATGTTTCACATAATGCTGCTAACTGACGGCTACCAATATAAGGATTTACCTGAACATTTAACAATACTTGTAGTTCTTTTTCTTCATTAGTTACTGGTTTGTTGACCACTTTACGTTTTGGATAATCAACAGTACCAGAAGAATCTAATCTTTGCATTAAGTTTTGAAAAGTATGGGTATTAGGCTGGCGTCGATCAGGATACTTCATTTTGTAAATTCTTTGAGCAAGCAGGCAATTTTTTTGAGCCTCTCCTATTGTATAAATCATATCTATTAACTCATTCTTTGGAAAATTCATTTTACAATATAAGATGAATGCAAAAAAAACCAAACTACACTACATAAAAACCAAAAGAAGCGATTGCGGTTATAAATTTGACACACAGAAAAATGTTCTTTTACATTGTTTTTGCCATGGCTACTATGATAATGAAGACTATTTCTGTAAAAAAGTACGGAAAATAAGAAAAACTCATTATAAATAGGTATAGGATATATCGAACAAAACTTTTAGGGTTTTTTTACTCTATTAAATAACATGAAAATATACAGGGTGTACCATTTAAAAAAATATATATTTATTCATTTAAACTTGTTCAAATTTGAGCCGATGTGTTCAACACCCTGTAGCTTTTATTGCAAATATTAGGTAAAAATTATGTTAACTTGTCCTTGGCCTTGCTAAATTCCAAATTTGAATATATTTGTCACAAAATTGAAAACGTTATTTAGGATTGAATTGATGCTTGAAAATGTGACTTTTTTTCTTTAAACTTAATTATCTCAGAAACTATAAAGTTTTGTTATAGTAAACCCTTAATAAAAAAGATTTAAAATTATAAGCTAAATCGAAAATACGATTCGTATATAGGGTGTTCTATTTAAAAAAATACAACTTTATGCTGTCCTAGTTTTTTGGCTCACTCTGTAGAGTCCTAAATATTTTTAAAATCTGCGTAAAAATAAACTGTATCAAATAATAAATATAATTTCTTTGTTAATTTCACCGAAAAGGCACAAACCTACTTCATCCAATCGTTGACTCACCCTGTACAAATAGAAATCCAAATCAAATCTGGTGATTTGTGAATGTAAAATGTTGCAACCTTGGTATTGCCAACATAAAAGGCAATATACAAATTATAGGTAATAAAAATGTAAAGTGGTTTTTAATCCTGACATATACCCTAATTACGAAGACCAGCATTTTATTTGATCACATTTTATTTTTAAATTGTAAGCGGAAAAATAATTGTACTGATTTTTTATTTGCTGGTTCTTTTAGATTTTCCACTAGCATTTCCCTTGTCAGTTTGTTCCGTATCGGTGACAACTGGGTCTTCAGTGTTGATAGCTTGTTCTTCATCCGTGCTTTCTCGTCTTGTACCTTTGGGTTTAGCTCTAGCTTCCAGTTGTTCTTTTGTTATGAGATTTGGAGGTATAAGCGTGTCGGGGTCTACAGATAACTTTCTCTCATCGTCAGGTTCCTAAAATATAAGCAGATTATTATTTTTACTGTTTTGTTTTAAAATAAAGGTCTTTCAACAAGAACATAAATTTCGTATCGCGCCATTTTTGTTTGTCAATTTCCGGATCTACCATATTTGGTAGTTTCTTAAATGAAACAAAGAAGTGAGAAAATGCCGCATTTTCACTAAACTAATCCTTACACTACGATATAAAAATGCCTGGTTCATATTTCAAAATTTAACAATTAATATAAATTAAGGAGGGCAAATCAAAATCATTCATAAATATTCTAACCTAAAAGTAAACGTAAATTTTTTGCTTTTCAGTTGTGGTTGTTTAACAAATTTTATTCTTAAGTGTTTCGACTCTTTTATGACACATTTTTACTATTTGATTTGTTTATAATGTCAATATTTTTATGAACTTGTCAAAATTTTCGACAGCCGATAACATCCGAAAGCGGACACGAATTATGACGACTTTTTAAAAAGTTAAAAGTTAACCAACATCTTAGTTGATAGTATTATAGTTGTTAATTTTAAGTTGGGAATATAAACAGATGAAAATAAAATGTATCATTTAACTTGCAAATGAAAGTTGATAATTATATTCAGGAAATTGTTGCGGTGGTCCCATATCAATTTGGCCGAAATTGGTTCAGTAAAATCCAAGATGGTGCTAATAATATGGCGAACAAAATTGGTATAGAGGGGTTTTTAGAATCGTACATAATAAATTTAAAATTATTTTTTAAAAATTTAATATTTTGTGCAAAATTGGTAAGGGGGGGGGGGGGTGTAGGGTGTAAATTACGAGTTTAAAATTATTTTGAAAAATTTTAATATGGCGGTCTAAAATTTAATATTTCCGGATTATGTCTAAAATTGATATTAAAAGTTTTCAAGAGTGTAGATTAAAAGTTTAAAATCATTTAATTGAAATTCAATATGGCTTCCCCAATATGATGAAATTTGACGTTATTCACATTTTTTCAAAACTGTTATTAGAGGGTTTTCGGGATCGTAAGTTACGAATCTTAAGTTAATTTTTTACAATTTAATATGATATATACAATATGGGGAACTACCAATTTTACATTTTTTCGATTTTATTACTCAGGGCGGTACAAAAGTCAACAGACAATTCTAAATGTTCTCAACAAAAACAACCAAAGAAAGTGAGGTGATCAATCAAGGATCGGAAATCACAAAAGATGAAACAGAGACGGCATTAAACATCAACAAAGCAATAGGAAATGATGAAATCGGGAAGAAGACCATTAAACTAGACGGCGAAGTTATTCTTGAGAAAATATTTGACATTTTCAATCCATGTCGTTTTAATAGTAAAATTGTGGAAGATTGGAATAATATTTTATTAATACTATTTTATAAAAAAAAAAGTTCTGACAGATATAAAAAATTATAGAACCAAAGATGTGTTATCACAGTTATTCACCAAAATAATTACTGTAGTCAAAGTACTAATATGGCATTAGTAATAGGTCTGAGTGGTTCTGATTTATATCAGTGGATATCATGTTGCATAAAATCAAAGTCGGACTTCAAACTTCTTTCGCCATTTCACATACAATTATTCCACTTAATGACATCAAATAGATAGCGCAATAGGTTAAAGTATAAGAAAATCCAGTTTTTTTGTTTATTTGCACACAAAATTATTAAAGCATTCAAAGTACTACAATAAAATAATAATTTTTAACCTACTTCTAAAAGAAGGGGGGTCTCAATTCGTCGATGTATTTTTTTATATATGTACACCGATTACTCCGGAAGGGCGGCACCAATTTGAATGAAATTTTTTACGTTATGTTCAGGAAGTTGCTGCGGTAATCTCTTATTTTTTTGGACGAAATTGATGCAATAAAATCCAAGATGGCGGTGACAATATGGCGGCCAAAAAAAATTAATTTTTTCCAAAATTGATACGAGGGAACTTTCGGGGCCGTACATAATGAATTTGAAATTATTTAAAAAAAAATTCAATATGGCGGATCCAATATGGCGGACAAAAAAAATTAATTTTATCCGATTTTCTCCAAAATTGGCGTGGGGGAGCTTTCGGCGTCACACATAACGAAACCAAAATATTTTTAAAAAAATCAATATGGCGAATTCAATATGGCGAACAAAAAAATCAACTTTATCTGATTTTCTCCAAAATTGATATAGGGGAGTTTTCGGAGTCACACATAACGAATCTAAAATTATTTTTAAAAAATTCAATATGGCGGATCCAATATGGTGGATAAAAAATGAATTTTGTTCGATTTTTTTCAAAATTGATATGGGAGAGTTTTCGGGGTCGCATATAACGATTCTGAAATTATTTTAAAAAAATTCAATATGGCGTATCCAATATGGCGGATAAAATATTAATTCTGTCCGATTGTTTTCAAAATTGATATGGGGGAGTTTTTGGGATCACACGTTATGAATCTAAAATTATTTAAAAAAAAAATATGCCGGATCCAAGATGGCGGATTAAAGTTTCTATATCTCTCGATTTTGTCAAAAATCAGTATTAGAGGATTTTTGTTAATGTTAATTACGAATTTAAACTATTCTTTGAAAAATTCAATCTGGAGTACTAAAAATTTTACATTTCTCGTTTTTGTCCAAAACTGATATAGGGGGTTATTGAGGGTATAAATTATGAATTTAAAGGTATTTTTTTCAGGATTCAGTATGGCGAATGCAAGATTGCGGACTAAAAATTTTACAGTTTTCGATTTTGTTCAAAGGTGGGACTGAATCGTTTTGGAGGATATAAATAGAGAATATAAAATTAATTTAAGACAATCTAATATGTCAGATGCAATATGACGGTCTAGACTAAAAATTTGATATTTTTCCACGTTTGTCCAAAATTGATATTGGAGGGGGGGGGGGTTCTTGGGGTGTATATTACGGTCTTAAATTCAAGCTTAATCTGCAGTATAAAATATGTGGGACTAAAAAATTTGCATATCTCAAATACTTTAAATGTCGGTTTCGGGGCGCTTAGATTACGAATCTAAAGTTAATTTCTTAAAATTGAAGATAACGGATTTACTATGGTAGACTAAATATTTGTTTGATACAATTTCATTCAAAACTGGTATTTGAGGAATTCTCAGAATCAAAATATTTTAAGTTGTTCATTTTAGTGTGGTTTACAACTTTGGATAAAATGGATACCTGCGTAATACTTAGTTCAAACAATTTATGGATATCATAACGAATTCAAAACCAAAAATCGAAAATCAAAATTTTTATAAAAAAAATTGAATCGATTTAAAAAAAAACACTAAAAAGCGAAAAATAAGAATATAAATATTTATATTGTCACATAGGGAAAAATATAAAAACATAATATTTCATAAATTGGCATTTCCCAATTTTACTAATCTTTTATTTTAAATTTAAACAATAACAATCGCGTTACCTTTCATAATTTTATAACCTTTTAATTATGAAATGTTATGTTTATTTACTGGTCATCGATCGTGCAAATTCACCAAGTCAGCAAGGTCGATTTCCGAGTCATAATGAACCGAGGTTGTAAGAAGGCGTATCGTTGACTTGATGAAAAAAGAAACAAAACAGGATAAATAGGACGGACATGTATAGGGTTCAATCGGTTGAATCGGTTCAATCAGTTCAATTAGTCAGTCGTGAGTCATAAGGGTCAGTTAATCCGATGCAGATCAGTCAGTTAGTAGTGAATTGTTGATTGCCCAAAAAATGAGTGAAGCGAAGATCCCAAGCGTGTCCCAGTCTACAGTAGGTCAACAAATAGTAGAACCCTAGTGACAACCCTTGTCAAGAGTGCCAAGATGAATATAATCTTAATGTAAGTTAAAAAATTAATTATAATTATGTACAGGGTGAGTCAACGATTGGATGAAGTAGGTTTGTGCCTTTTCGGTGAAATTAACAAAGAAACTATATTTATTGTTTGATACAGTTTATTTTTACGCAGATTTTAAAAATATTTAGGCCTCTACAGGGTGAGCCAAAAAACTAGGACAGCATAAAGTTGTATTTTTTAAATAGAACACCCTATATACGAATCGTATTTTCGATTTAGCTTATAATTTTAAATCTTTTTTATTAAGGGTTTACTATAACAAAACTTTATAGTTTCTGAGATAATTAAGTTTAAAGAAAAAAAGTCACATTTTCAAGCATCAATTCAATCTTAAATAACGTTTTCAATTTTGTGACAAATATATTCAAATTTGGAATTTAGCAAAGCCAAGGACAAGTTAACATAATTTTTACCTAATATTTGCAATAAAAGCTACAGGGTGTTGAACACATCGGTTCAAATTTGAACAAGTTTAAATGAATAAATATCTTTTTTTTTTAAATGGTACACCCTGTATATTTTCATGTTTTTTAATAGAGTAATAAAAATCCTAAAAGTTTTGTTCAATATATCCTATACCTATTTATAATAGTTTTTGAGATATTTCAGTTTTTCTTATTTTCCATACTTTTTTACAGAAATAGTCTTCATTATCATAGTAGCCATGGCAAAAACAATGTAAAAGAAAATTTTTCTGTGTGTCAAATTTATAACCGCAATCGCTTCTTTTGGTTTTTATGTAGTGTAGTTTGGTTTTTTTTGCATTCATCTTATATTGTAAAATGAATTTTCCAAAGAATGAGTTAATAGATATGATTTATACAATAGGAGAGGCTCAAAAAAATTGCCTTCTTGCTCAAAGAATTTACAAAATGAAGTATCCTGATCGACGCCAGCCTAATACCCATACTTTTCAAAACTTAATGCAAAGATTTGATTCTTCTGGTACTGTTGATTATCCAAAACGTAAAGTGGTCAACAAACCAGTAACTAATGAAGAAAAAGAACTACAAGTATTGTTAAATGTTATATTAAAAATAAGGTGTATGTTAATCCACCAACAACAGTGGAAGATATGCGAAACAGGATTAGGGATACCTGTAGAACAATAACGCCACTAATTTTGTCCAGGGTCCGAGAAAATCTGCAAAAAAGACTAAATTTGTGCATTGCACAAGAGGGTCGTTAATTCGAACACTTATTAAAAAGAAATAATTAATCTCAGTATTTAATAGGTAATTTTTTTGTTTCAATTTAGTATAAAAGTAAATATGTATTTGCCTTGTTATTATTGTTGTGTTAATTTTTTCACATTATGTTTAATTAAACTATTGCCGTTGTAATATAACGAATAATGTATTTCATCATATTTAACCACATTCTGTTTGTTTCTGTAGTTTCTTTTTATTATTTTACATGGCTACTATGATAATGAAGACTATTTCTGTAAAAAAGTATGGAAAATTATAAAAACTGAAATATCTCAAAAACTATTATAAATAGGTATAGGATATATTGAACAAAACTTTTAGGGTTTTTATTACTCTATTAAATAACATGAAAATATACAGGGTGTACCATTTAAAAAAAAAGATATTTATTCATTTAAACTTGTTCAAATTTGAGCCGATGTGTTCAACACCCTGTAGCTTTTATTGCAAATATTAGGTAAAAATTATGTTAACTTGTCCTTGGCCTTGCTAAATTCCAAATTTGAATATATTTGTCACAAAATTGAAAACGTTATTTAAGATTGAATTGATGCTTGAAAATGTGACTTTTTTTCTTTAAACTTAATTATCTCAGAAACTATAAAGTTTTGTTATAGTAAACCCTTAATAAAAAAGATTTAAAATTATAAGCTAAATCGAAAATACGATTCGTATATAGGGTGTTCTATTTAAAAAAATACAACTTTATGCTGTCCTAGTTTTTTGGCTCACCCTGTAGAGTCCTAAATATTTTTAAAATCTGCGTAAAAATAAACTGTATCAAACAATAAATATAGTTTCTTTGTAAATTTCACCGAAAAGGCACAAACTTATTTCATCCAATCGTTGACTCACCCTGTACAGTCCGAAATGTTTAATGTCGACTATTTTGAATAAATTATTTTTTTTATATATAATCTAAAGTTAAAGAGTTCATTTAGAGTGTAATCTCTGAAGATCAAATCCCCAAATGCTACGTCTCTAGTCACACCTTAAAAATGGGCGTAACAATATCATATTGAAATTATTGAAGTCGGCGCTAAATTACTTCTAAATGACACAAATAACATGAGATACATACAAACTATGATGAGAAAGGAATTACAAATAAAGTATTTCTCAATCTTTTCATCTGAATCATACTAGTTTGGCACCGACTTCAAACTTTTTAATTTCATATAAAAATTTATATTATTTTTTTTTTATAAAAATTCTATTTTTTTTTTAAATGAAGTCATACATTAATTTTTGTTGATTTCTTGACATTTTTGCAAAAAAATAAAGCCTGGTGGGGCCGAGTTTTCTTCTAAAAAAGAGGCTCAAACTTTAAAAATGTAACTTTATGTGTTTCTAGCTAGTTATGGATTCCAAAAATGCATTATCAAATAATTTTGTGCAACTTTGTCAGAATTGGAAATAACTTTATTTTATCTGGAATTATCCAAACATAAACAAAAATATTGTAAACCCGGTTTATTTTCGTTTACCGAAATTTCCAGCAATATAATTAACTTTCTAATCCCTTGTAGTAAACAAAATTTCCGGTTGTAAAACACAATTGTTATTTTAATTTTCTTTCATGGATTTTTTAATCCAGAACTCTTACTAATCAATCCATTATCGCTGTCAAGAAATCGTTACAAATTATTGGTTTTTCAGTGGTAATTAGATATAATTAATACTTACTTATTAATACTTACAGATACGATGGATTTTCTATCTTTTTCTTTACTAGATCCCGCTTGATCCTCTTCGAAAGTAAACCATGCATCTTGCTTTATTCCGCTTATCCGTATCCGGCTTTTAAGCGGTGCCAAAATTTTATTTATGAGTGATTTACAGGACGAAGCAACTTTTGGATCTTTCGGAAAAACCACTTTGCTCGATACTTGCTACAAGGAAAACATATAATTGTAAGTATATAATGCATTTGTTTTTACCCGAGACATAGGGTTTTAAATAAAACCCCTACTGGGGATATTTTTACTAAAACAATTCTTAGAAACTCAAGAATAGAAAACAAATAAAAAACACTTCAATTAAAAAAAAAATACCATTTTAACTCTCTCGTATTTATTATTATTAGTCACCATTCAGATAGATAAATATATTGACATCTCTGTCAGTAATAATAACATCAAGGCTATTTACTACTAGCAGTTACCCGACGCGCCTTCGCTCACGGGGTAGTGATGAACAGTTTTAGGAGGCTAATACATTACGCTGCAATAATTAATTTCCTTTTTTCGCTACTATTCTGCTTCTATTTATAATATCAAACTGAAATAAATTTTATACTATTTTTGCAAATATATATTAACGAATCTTGAACAAATTTTACGCCATAGTCTTAGCGTTTAACTTTTTTCTGGTCAGTTCAGGTTAGGTTTTTTTATTTTGACACTTTTTCAGGAAGAAATTTCGAAAAATGTAGAATTTACTTTTTTAATGACTTCTAAAAGAAGGAGGTTCTCAATTCGTCGACTATGTATTTTTTATATATGTACATCGATTACTCCAGAACGACTGCACCGATCTGAATAAAATTTTTTACGTTATGTTCAGGAGGTTGCTGCGGTGGTCTCATATTTTTTTGGATGAAATTGGTGCAGTAAAATCCAAGATGGCGGACAAAAAAAATTATTTTGTCCGATTTTCTCCGAAATTGGTATTAGTGACTTTTCGGGGACGCGCATAACTAATCTGAAATTATTTTTTTTTTAATTCAATATGGCGAATCCAATATGGCGGATAAAAAAAATTAATTTTGTTCGGTTTTCTCCAAAATTAGCAAGAGGGAGTTTTCGCTCTCGTACACAACGAATCTGACATTATTTTTAAAACATTCAATATGGCGGATCCAATATGGTGGATCCAATATGGCGGACAAAAAATTTAATTTTGAGTAATTTTCACCAAAATTGGTGTGGGGGAGTTTTCGGGGTCGCACGTAACGAACACAAAATATTTTTTAAAAATTCAATATGGCAGATCTAATATGGCGGCCAGGAAAACAAATTTTGTCCGATGGCGGATCCGATATGGCGGACGAAAAAGTCAATTTTATCCGATTTTCCCCAAAATTGGTATGGGGAAGTTTTCAGGGTCGCACATAACGAATCTAAAATTATTTTTAAAAAATTCAATGTCAGGCGAAAAAATCAATTTTGTCCGATTTTCTCCAAAATTGGTATAGGGGAGTTTTCGGGATCGCACATCACGAATCTCAAAATATTTTTTTTATAAATTCAAAATGGCGTATCCAATATGATGGATAAAAATTAATTTTGTCCGATTTTTTCAAAATTGATATGAAGGAAATTTTAGGATCGCAAATAACGAATCTGAAATTATTAAAAAAAAAATAAATATGGGGATCCAGGATGGCGGATTAAAGATTCTACATCTCTCGATTTTGTCTAAAATCAATATTGGGGGATTTTTGTTAGTGTTAGTTAAGAATTTAAAATAATTTTTTTGAAAAACTCAATGAATATGGCGTTCTAAGTATTTTACATTTTTCGATTTCCTCCAAAACTGATATAGGGGGTCCTTGAAGATATAAATTATGGATTTAAAAGTATTTTTTCAGGATTCAATATGGCCAATCCAATATAACGGACTAAAAGTTTTACATTCTTCGATTTTTTGCAAAGGTGAGACTGAATCGTTGTTGATGATGTAATTTGCGAATATAAAATTATTTTAAGAAAATCTAATATGTTGGATGCGATATGACGGTCTAGAAATTTTGAATTTCTGGATTTCATCTGAAATTGGTATTAGGGGACTTTGAAGGGTTTAGATTTAGATTAGATTAAGACGTTAAAATTATTTTTTGAAATTCGATATGGCGGACCAATATGGTGGGTTGAAAATTTTACTTTATTTGTATTTTTTCAGATTTGGTATTAGGGGGTTTACGAGGGTACGAATATGTAGTTAATTTTTTACAAATATTAGGTTGATAAGATACAATATGAGAGACTGAAAATTTTACTTTATTAGAAACACCTTTTCTAATAACTTTTTCGATATTTTGAGATATAACCCCACTTTTGAATTTTTTTGGAAAAAAGTTAAAATTTGACAGGTAATGCTAATCTCGTGACTACTAGTTTTTTGGTTAATTTTTCATATCGATCGAAGTAGAAATTGATGCCAAAATCAAATTTAAAATCAAGCTATTATTTAAAAAAATCCCATATGATGCGGACTTTACTAGTCACACTATATATATATATATATATATATATATATATATATATATATATATATATATATATATATATATATATATATATATATGAAGTAGAATGCGAACAGTAAATGCAAACCTCGTTCCAACCATATCCTTTCCGTGTTAGAGGTTGCACAGTTTGAACAAATTGCTAAGGAACACAATTTATCCTATTCCACCACCATCGAGATGATGGCCTACCTGTACCACCATACCGAGAAGAAAGTTAAAACTTACCCTCCCCGCCACAGTGATACGGCAGAGGTACATGTTTCGTCTCTATAGACTCATCAGGGTACCGACATGCACCTGGCTGTGCCAAGGACAGATCAGAAGGAATCATGCAAATACTGAACGCGGCTTCGCCGACCTCCCGCCAAATGGCGTATATATGTTTATGCGGCTTTCACGGATACCTCCGTGTGAGATGCAATGGCAGTGGATATATCCACATTATGCCGTTGTAGTGCTGAAATCACATTCAGCTGTTCGCATTTTACTTCACTTATGTACGGAGTTGCATATAGTTGTACGTTTTGCTGAATGTGATTTCAGCACTACAACGGCATAATGTGGATATATCCACTGCCATTGCATCTCACACGGAGGTATCCGTGAAAGCCGCATAAACATATATATATATATATATATATATATATATATATATATATATATATATATATATATATATATATATATATATATATATATATATATATATATATATATATATATATAAATTACGAATCTGAAATTATTTAAGAAAATTAAATATGGCAGATCCAAGATGGCTGATTAAAGATTCTACATCTCTAGAATTTGTCTAAAATCAGTATTGGGGGATTTTTGTTGATGTTAATTACGAATTCAAAATATTTTTTTCGAAAAACTCAATCTAGCGGGTTGAATATGGCGCTGTAAAAATTTTACAGTTTTCGATTTTCTCCAAAACTGATATAGGGGGTTCTTGAGGGTGTAAGTTATGAATTTAAAAGTATTTTTTCAGGAGTCAATATATATATATATATATATATATATATATATATATATATATATATATATATATATATATCCAAATTGATGAGATGATATTTGTTTATATGGTAAAAAACACATTGCGATTAATCCCAGTATGCGTCGGAGAGAAAAATCACAAAATATTTTTTTTTATTTTACAAAAGCAACTTTTTTAATTATTAACAATTTTTTTGTTTATAACAGTTTACCTGACAATTTTTTTTTAATTCACCTTCGATATTCCTAATCAGGAGGTCAAAATAGATATAAAAAACTTTAATGGAATCATGTCAATTCACGAAAACCCACTGGGCTCCTCGATTATATACTAGCAAAAACTTTGAAAAGTGCCCTCAATAAAAAAAAAGTCTAAGAGATATCCTGGCTTCGCATGTGCCACATAGAAGAACCAAACCCGGAAATGATGTATTTTAAAAAGACCTTATATAACTAATCTTTAGACTTACTTTTATCAATTCTTTGTAGTTGCTGTCATCAAATGGTAATCTTCCAAATACCATGGCAAATAAAACGACGCCCATAGACCACACGTCTGCGTACTGAGGTTGATAGGGTATTCCCCGAAGTATCTCGGGCGAGGCATACGCATAGCTTCCACAGAAAGTTTCGCTTAAGTTTGGCTGGGAATTTTTCGGTTTCATTTGGCCTCTTGCGAAACCAAAATCGGATAGTTTGATGTTCCAATCATGATCCATCAACATATTTTCGCACTTAATGTCTCTAATAAAAAACATGATATAATAGCGTTGTTAAGATGCGATCTCGACGATGTCCTAAATATTTAATAATCGATATTCATTTTCAACTAAGTTAGAAAATCTTATAGTCTATTCAAGAACTAGAGAGAGTAATAAATAATTTTTAATCCTTTTTTTCTTCGTAAACTACCTGTGTTCTTAAGTCCGGTGTCTTTGGCAAAATCTGTTAGACACATTATTTTTTATAGAAATGGGTTAGAAATTTTATAATTAAAAATACCGGTCTATAATAATGGACTATTTGGGTTGGATAACAATAGATATTTGAAAGTGTGAAGTGTTAAAAAGGATTTTATCATTGTAATAGGCGTTGGAAGGGGGTTTATTTTATCACTAAGTATTTATGGCATAGAATATCATTTCGGTTCTAAGCTCAAAACAGAACTAAGTTGTTATAATAATATTATTTTATTTCTAATGATTCTTTAATAATTCATATACATTACAAAATAGAGATAATTTTGCCATATATTTTTATTTTTAACATAGAAACCGTTTTAGGCACATTCAAACTAAAATGTAGCCTTATTGTCTCAAAAAATTTTAAGTTATAATTTAAATACTTATAAAATGCCCATTATCATTAATACAAGAAGTTAAACATACAAAAAAAAATAAATTCGTCCATATAATAATAACATATTTTTAGGTTTATCGGTCATTTTATTATTAATTAAAAACACTTTTAGGGCATTTGACGTTTCAGTTTATTTATTTCTCAAACCATCTGCAGAATTATAATTAAACACTAAAACTGGATTCAATGTAATTATATATTATAGTTAAAATTAGACTTACTTGTTTTTATTTCTATTGCACTGACATCTTAATTTAATTTACTTTATTATATGGAAATCCGATAACCCAAAAAAAATGCAATAATAAAATAATAAAAAAAATTACGGCTAATTAGACTTAAATATATATAAAATTAAAGAATGAGACACACTAAAATAAAAATATATAAAAAAGTTAAAAATATATAAACAACTTTAAAATTTAAATAATAAATTGTGTTTACACTGGTAAAGATTACGTATCTAATTCGTAATCAAAATTAGAGGAGCTATCTTCGCTCAAATTAATTATAATATAACATTTTGTTTTATTCTTCTATTATATGATCCACACATTTTTTCCAATTTTCCGCAGTAACTTTATTAAAAAAATGCATTCAAAAGTTCAGTTAAATCACTAATTTTGCAACTTACGTTATTTCTAGCAACTCTATTTTTACTTGAGCCTATATCGCGATGTTGCTGAATTGTTCGGAGATATTTCCTTCTTCAACGGACAGTTTTCGGACGAACTATAAGAATTGATTTCCTGTCTGGTTTTTCCCAGCAAAAATTAAGTTCTCTGAGCAATTTCTAGAGCTGAGTTCTTTTAATTTCAGATAAATCCCGATCTTCATTGATTTTAGTTAGAATTTTGTCGACAGTTGGGATCTGCTTCTTATTGCAGTTTTCTTCTCTTCTTTCAACGGGGTTTTTCGTCTTCCTGTGACCTTGGGAGCACTAACAATTCCAGTCGTATTTTTCTCCTTCAGCATTCGGTAAACAGGAGATTTTCCAACTTCTCATTTTCGAACACATCTCAACCGAGCTTTTAACATTATTATTTGGATATTCATGACTTAAGGCATCATAACCATTCATCGTAATAAGTTTTTCGTTGAGAAAAAAATGCTCTGTTTAGTAATTTTGGAATAACTATAGAAGTAGAAGCCATATCTTTTGAGTATCTCACTAATCCTAAATAATATAAAAAACAACGCAGACAAGATAAATTATTAAAGACACACTGTAAGGTGTACTTGGCTCACCGACAGAAATTAAACTAAATTATGAAATATTTTATTGTTGCAGTAAATTTATAAAACTTATAATATTTAAATATAATTAGATTTATGGCAGTCATCAGTTACGTGCGGCACTGAAGCAGGTACGTCCGAGGTTTCGGTGACAGTTTTATTACTCTCTCTAGTTCTTGAATAGAGTATAATTAGTATCTCTTATAGCGGACACTCTGCCAATCTTCACCCTCTCGACCCAGACCATTTTTGATTCGAGTTGCGTCTATGATAGTTTAAATGGCGGTTTTTAATTGCAGAAATGTAAAGGATGGGAAAATTTAGCATTCGGTGCTATTAATAACTTGGGGGGAGGGGTAAATATAATCTGAAGGTCAAATATGGCTTTCCGGTGAATTAGTAAAAATTTTTGTTACTAAAGATGCACAAAATGAAACGTGACAGCTCAAAGTGGCTTTGAAGTTCACCTTAATAATGACCCTTAAGGGCATTCCAAGGTCAAGTTGTTTCTTTTTTTAAATGGAAACGTATATTTTTTATAACAACCATAGAAAGTGAAGAAAATTCTGCATCTAATGATATAAATAACTTCAAGGCTACTTGAAGGTAATCATTATAAGAATCGGTGAATTAATTTAAAAAATCTGTTTATAATGAGGAAACTAAGCAATATGGATACAATTTTGAATACGAAGGTTGCAGAAAATTGAACGACTCATCTCATTGTGATCTTGCAGTTGATCTTGGAACGACCCATAGGGTTATTTTAGAATTAAGTTGTGTTCTTAATGGAAACGTATAGTGGGGATGTCTGACAGCTGATTCATGGGACCTTTCAATTAATGAGCCAAGTAGTGTGAATGCGCTGTCACTCATTGAGTGAGCGTTAACACTACAGTGTTCTCAATTGCTAATCTTCGCCACCACATTGAAACCATCAACCCTATTTGTATTTCGTCCTAGCCTCAAATGTCTACAGTCGGATTCATTAGTAAGGCTACAATTGTTGTGGCGGAGCCTACCTAAAACGCCATGATCAGGGATCTTAGTTCCATTTATATATAAATATAACCTTTATTTAGATACTCAAAAATATTGTTATGAACGACTAAAAGAAACTTATTGGTACACCCTCATATACAAATATTCCGATGCGATGAGTAATTTTTATTATAATGTGGGGAAAGAATAATATGTCTCATATTTTATGTTCTAGATTTGTATAGGAAATTCTATAGGTATATAGATAAGAGTTTTAGGAGAGTTGTTGTATAGTTGCATTTGAATAGTGAAGATATTAAGAACTAGTAATTAGATGATTATAATTTAGCTGTGTTAAAAAGTGGTTAATATAGTATTGGAAGTAATTTAGTGAAAAGGTGTTTTGTTCTGCGAATCCAGTGAGCGATTTTAAAGAGAGAAAACCGTAACAATATAATAAAACAACAAAATTATTCCGAAATAATGTGTGTTATGTTACCAAGCAAATTTGATCTTCTTAACTTAAAATAAGTATATAACTATGATAGAACCGTATAACACATTAGAAAAAATATAAATAAATGAAGATTGCGAACTGGAATCTATATAACAATAACATAAATAATAAGTAATATATAATAAGACATAAGAAATGAGACATAAAAACTAAATTAACTGAATTAAAGTCCATCTTACAGGTGCATGATTACAGTTAACTCAAAATCAGCCCCAAAATTAACAAGGTTAACAACTGTTAAGGAATTCTAATATAATGTGTTTGAGACAGGCACTTATCCTATTTTTTAATAAATATTATGTTATATCCTACCTATGAACAACTCCACGTTCATGACAATACTCGATAGCACTAACAAGCTGTCTGAACCATTTTCTAGATCTGTTTTCATCAATATACTGATCTTTTCTTATTATATCAAGTAAGCTACCATTTTCGGCAAACTCCATTATGATGTAGACCCTTAAAATATCTGTAATTGTTATTTACGTGATATTACAAGATTTGTTGGGAAAGAATTCGCAAAATCCTAAAAACATTTTCCATGATTTGTTTCTTAATATTTTTATACTAAAATTAGGCTTAGCAGCTGAAATTACAGAAATACAATATTTTTTGCTTTCGACATAACGTATTTTATAGAGCACAATGTTTCAAACGCGAAAAATATTGTTTACTTCTGTAATTTTTAGGAAATAAATTTTAATTAACTTGGAAAAGTTTTGACGGTAAGACGAAAAACGAAATAGCTTTTATTATGTCTAGTATATAAAATATTATAACGTATGTATCAGTAATTAACAGAATTCACATCGATGTATGTGGAGATGGAGATGTGTGCACGGTGCCTAAAAGATCTAGTCCCCCCCCCTCTTCTGCTGCTAAGTCGGCCGACTAAAGTAAGTCCTTCAAAGCTATTTCTCTCAAGAAAGTTAAAACATGAAACGGCTTTAGATCAAAGGTGGATTCAGCTTCTCCCTTTGTGGGGGGGGGGGGGCGGTGATGTCACAAAAGTCCAGTATGACAAGCAAAAGCAAGTTGTCGACGGAGGGAGAGATACTAGCAACATTCCCATTTCTAGTGTAAAAGGTAGGGTCGGGTCTATTTTTTTGAATTCGAAACTTTTGGGGGGGGGCGAACGCAAGAAAAAACAATTTGTCGACGAGAGGGAGGGGGAGATACCAGCCGCATACACATTCCTAGTATAAGAGGCAGAATCGGGTCTATTTTCCTGAACTCGAAGCTCTTGGGAGGAGCGATTGCAAGAAAAAACAGGTTGTCGATGGGAGAGTGAGATACCAGCAGCATACATATTCCTAGTATAAAAGACAGAATCGGGTCTATTTTTCTGAATTCGAAGCTCTTGGGGGGGGGGGGGGTAGATGATCATAAGAAAAAACAAGTCACCGGGGGGAGATGCCAGCAGCATCAATTCAAGAACTCAAAAAAAAACTCTGAATTCGTGAAATCCATCAGCCTCTTCTACCAAAACATGCATTAACAAATTTCATATTTTTTATATATATATATATATATATATATATATATATATATATATATATATATATATATATATATATATATATATATATATATATATATATATAATGTGTAATTCCAATTCTTAATGAAATAATCATTTGAAATTTTCCTTAAAAACTTAAGATAAAAATCATTTTTACCTATGCGTTGTTTCAATGGCTTGTAGAAACCTTATTAAATTGGGATGCCTAAGCCCCTTAACAACTTCTATTTCTCGTGGTAGGAATTTTTTTAGGTAATCCGCTGGAGCTGAAAATTTGCTGACAATTTTTATAGCTACGTGACCCTCGTGTCGATCGCTATGGGCCATCTAAAAAATACAATTGTTTATCCTAAATGCCAAATTTTCGAAATTGTAACTTTTCTAATAGTTTATCAACATTTGTTCACAAGTTATCAATAAAATAATACCTACATATATGTTGTATCAAAAATATAACCAATGTTGTATATTATCCTGTTAATCTGTAAAATGATCCGCAATAAATAATTCCTAGAACTTAATATTTCTTTATCCCAAAGGATACACAGGTGTTTAGTAGAAACGCTGACTGTACTCAAATTACAATAACACTCTATTCAAATATCAAGTCTGGGAATGCAAGCATTGCTCAACCGTATCCTGTTAATTTCCAAAGAAAACTGATATGGCTTGGGAACGGACAAATTGCGTCTTAACCAAGCATATAAATACCTGTATTCGATTTGCGCTTTTTAGTAAATGAGCATCCAAGCTAGTGAGTAACCAAAAATAACAGTATGTATTGAGCAAAGCAATAGCCATAAACAATCTTGTAAACATTACGCATCTTAAGTAAATCAAAATTAAGTTATAGTGTTAGTCAAAAAGTCAACGTGTAAATCAAATTGTAAAAAGAGAGTCAAACTCAAAATAAATATTGTAGGCAGTGCTGCTACAAAAAAGTATTATTTTTAAAAAGCCCTACCATTAGTCCACAATCTAACATATATAACTAGAGTTATAAGTTGTTATATAACTTGTGCAAGAGTATGTTGCATAACTAACTGTTACTGGAATAACTCATGCAAATAAAGTTTCTGTATATAGTCACTAACAATTGTTAACGTAGAAAATTTTCTATCTATTTTTTTTAACTCGATTCGGTTTTGCTATTTGTAAAACAGCTACTTTATTACAAATAAGACTCAATGAAAATTAAACTCATACATCACTATTTTATTTATTTCGCTCTCCACGGAAGAAACCAGTATTTATTATTTATTTAAATATAAGTTGGTAGTGCAGTTTTAACACGAACGTCTAGATATTATCTCTAAAGTGAAAAATATCGTTTCTTTACCTTGTAATTTCAAATTTTGATCGTCTAATATATCAGTTAAATAAACTATTCTTTGGATCCATGTCTTATAATTAAAGTGTGTCAAAAACTCATGTTTTCCTTTCATTTCGAAAAACTATTTTATTTCGTTTTTCAATTCAAAGACCCGGCCAACAACATTGCCTTTTGATAACTAACGGACCGGTGTATAAAAAAGAAGAACTTAGTGATGAGTTCCTATGTTTGCGCTTATGAAGAGAGAGAATTAGTGTTAGATTCGCAAGAAATTATCTCTATATTTCTCCTTTAACTGTGAAAACTGTAACATTTTAATAAATTACTCAAAAAGTAATATTTTAATTTGTCTTTTTTAAATAGTGTGTTTTTAATTTACAAATAAAATAAATATTAGCAAATGCGCGAAATCAATTTTAACTGACTTCAATATTTTCCACAAGTAAATAGTTTTTGCATAAAGTTGTAAGTAATAAAAGAATATAATTTAAACCGATAAATTTTATAAACTATTCTATAATATATTTCCAAGAGGATTCAGGGAAAATATTTCCAATAGAGTTAAAAATTTTAAAAAATATTAATAAGAAAATTTTTTGCCCACAACTTTTGATAAGAACGAAATGTTTTTATCCAGTTTTTAGTATGTTGTAGGAGATTACTCACTACCCACTTACACGGACAGTAGCATAGGATCCAGTCCCAATAGTTTTTCCCAGATAGTATCCATGAGTTTCTAAAACTGTGGGTTTTTTATCTTTTGCAGTGTCATTTGCCACTTGAGTGGCATGAGCAGTCTCAGCAACTGGTAACTGATGAATACTACTAACAGGGGAAGGCATACTTTGCATTCGCTGATCATTTTACATTGAATTTAAAAATAACAACATTTTGATATTGCTACAAAAAATTTAATCAGACAGCTGCCAATAATCAAAATGACACTGTCGATAATGTAATTTTATTTAATTTCTTCTACGTCTATGGTTAATACTATGCTTGATTAAATGTATTTACAGTCTACGTACACTTAAGGAGGTATTTTTCAAGGTCACTTGCGCCATATTAATCTATTATTTTGACAAAAATTCGACGTTTTTAAAAAGGTTAGACTCAAAAAGGAAAAAGGATTCTTATCTAAAACTTACAAAAAATGCTTTGCACAGAAAAAAACATACTTTATTAATTTAAAGCACCCAAGTTTCCATCTTTCAAAAAATGCAATGATTTTTTAAATCATTTGAAAACGAGTCAACATTTCACAAATTTTATTGAAGTATCCTTGTATTTTTGAAAACACTTCCATGTAAAAAATTACAACCAACAGAAATTTATTTTTAAAGTCTAAGCGTTTATAAAAAACGAGTAAAATGTAACAAATCATAATTCCCGGGTTCGTTCATGATCTATTCAAAAACTGTAATTATTGTGATATGAAGCAGCTGATATTGGTGTTCTCTTTTTACTTTCACTCAACAGCAGAAGACATTCGATCATTAAGTAATAACTGATGTAGAACGTTTCTGTTAGGATTCTGGAAGTCGATTTAGTTCAGCCTTTTTGGCGCAGAACTCACTGGTGAAAAATGGATGGAAATATGGGTTGTATTCTTTAGAATAATTATCAAATGATCAAAGTGAAAAAAGTGAATTTGTCATTGGGTCGAAGTGATCATGATTACTTCATGTGATACAACTAAAAGTGATAATGACTAAAAAGAATAGCCCTATCGTCATTTTATTCAAACTGAAATAATTTCTTGTTATACATAAATAGTTCATTTATTCTTCCTTTCCTACTTTATAAAAAACTTTATGCCTACAATTCTAGACTTTAAACATTTTATTCAGTTTCAAACAACTTTAAATATACATTAATTCAATATAAGATGTGCTTATTGAATGCGATTGATCTAATTTTTAGATGTATCAAGTATCACATGACCAATGAATGTTATAAAAAATATACACATAAAAAACATTGGAAATGAAGATTAAAAAAGAGAAAATAGTGATCTAAGTAAAGATGATATTGAAGAATGTAAAAACGTTAAGCTTAGACAAGAATCAATATCAATGTAATATCGAGGAACTCTAATAGTTATGTGATAGATACTAACAAATATATTATTTGCGAGAAAACATTGTACAAAGGAAAGTACATCAGGATGGAATCATGGGCACGTGTTAAAAAATTATATACAACTTCCCGATTAATTAGAGATCCCATTTACAACAAACTTGTATTAACCTGAACTAACCTTTTTTGTTCCAGGGTATTAATTCTTTCACCAGAATGTTTATTAGCTTGGAAAATCAAGATTAAAATGTGTTTAAAGTATTAATGCCACGATCAGTGAAAGCTCACTAGGTGAGCGCCTGTAAACACACTTTCACTTTTCTTCATACATGGCGGCACGTACGTTATAACTGATGAAAGGCTATTTGTTTATATAATTAAAAAACAATAAAAACATTACATTTTCTCATTGCGATTAATGCCAGCTTGTAGTCTTGACTATCAATTACTGGGTGCAGAATTTGAAAATATTTATTTAATCAGAAGTTCTTCATATTGAAAACGGACTAAAAACGCCAATTTTCAAATGTTTGACGTTTTTTTAACCAAAAACTATGCGTAAAAGGTCTAACTTCTGTGACAACTAGATTGAATTTAAACTTTTAACTTTTTTGAACGATACGACGTACAGTTGATTGTTCAACTCAATTTAATTTTTATTGATCAGTTATTTATTCAAAATCGAAGTTTTAAAGATATAAATACCAAAGAAGATTCATATTAATTATTGTGAATAATCTTTGTAAATACACCGCCATTCATAATAGAATTTTACGATGGCAACATTGTTTGCGGCTAAAAATGGGTCTGTCTTCATATCTCATGAAAATGATCAGGTTTGCCACAAGCAAAAAGAAAGTCAAATATAGAGCCATAAAAAATCCTAAATAAAAGGCGGGAATAATGATTTTTCTCCGTCAAAAAACGATTTGCCATTGTCATTAATTTTATATCATAATTTTCATATTAACCTTAAAAAATTGTCAATACAAATTTAATTTTACATACTATTAATTAATAATAATTATATTTATAGTTACTTTATGGTTAATTTATAAAAAATGTAAAACTGACATACTCTTGCATCAGCCTTTAGACTGCCTTGAAATTATGATATCGATTTTCATTCTGTGATCGTTTCTCACGCCCAAATAAGCTGTGCACCTACGAGTCATTCCGTTACTATACTGCAGCGAGATAAGAAGGAACATTAATTAAGATAATTCAACATAATGGATAAGAATAAATTAGAAATATCCGGTAAAATAGGCTTAGAACCTGTAGCTACATCTTATAAGCCCATACCAGAAAAAGATATGGAAGGTGAGTTTAAAAACATGCTTTTTTAATGAACTTTTATTTAATGACTTTTTCCTTTTCAATTTATTTTATGTAGAATAACTGCTAAGTTCTTAAAATAAGGTTCTGTAGAAATTCACCATGTGTGTGTGCTATGATTCTTTACACATAAGGCAAGAAATCCTAATTTATTTTTGCTTTTAATATTTTTATAGTTAAAAAAATCATGAAGTTGGGTTTATGCACTAAAATTACAGAAACAAATGAAATATAATGTTTTTTTCTGGATTTTTTTTGCAAATAAACCAGTTATGTTTTTTTTTTAACTTAAAAAATATTAAAGCAAAAAACCTTTGTTCATTAAGAAACCATCTAATTTGTGTTTCTAATTAAAAATAAAAGGAAGCTTACATTATAGATTTTATATATCAAAGTTAATTGAAGCTGATTTTCTTGGGAAACTTCCACCCCTCTTTTATTAATCTTGTTCTGAACATTTTAATTTAATCCTTAATGAGAAAAGTAGTTTCATAATACAGTATATTCCACTTTTCTAAAGCTTTGGTTTTGATTAAAATCAATTTACAAACTTGGTTAGATAAAAGCAATACACTTATTATTTTATGGGTGTTTCTAATCGAGCAAGGATTTTATTTACCTTCAGTGTTGCCTAGGGCTCTCAACTGACAATCAAATCTTGTAATTGCATTTTAATTCGCTTCTTATTATTCAATAAAGCTAAAATTTGGTACACATGTATCAACCTGCTGTGCAATAGTATGGTACTATTGAGATGATTTGATAATTGAGACAGAAGGTGGCTACAGTATCTTGTACCTAACAGACATAGCCCTACCAAGTTTGGGTTCGTTAGATGCATCTCGATGACTACTTGTATCCAAGGTCACAGGAACTACACAATGCTGAACGGAGTCCCACTGACTCTGGGCTAGTTTCATTGATCTTTTTATTCAAGTTTGTACCATGTTGAGGTCTGAATCGTACTCCTACCCATGTCATAGTGTGCTGTACGTCTTGAAAACTAAGATGTGAAAAATAAAGTAAATAAAAAAATTTAAAAAAAACTGTTTTATTTTCATGAAAGTTGTGGCACTAAAAGGTATAAAATAACTTTTTTAATATTCCACACTGCATTACCATATTATAAGGTGTAAAACTCTAAAGTTATAGTAAATTATGTCAACCAATATAAAACTATGATAAAAAAATATATGAAAATTAGTTTGATAATTTATTTTGGTTATAAGATCGTAGGCGCACTGATTTATTACCGATTGATTAAAAAGTGATTAATGTAGATAATTCTCAATTTGAGAAACTCTCACTCTTATCTGACTCCTAAATTAAAATACAGTTAGCAATTGATAGCACAATTTGAGTCATACAAAACAAGCGCCCACGATTTTATTACCCAAAATAAATTATCAAATCTAAAAATGAATGTATTGTATATCACTATTTTGCATATATTTTTTTTACGGTATTTTTTATATTGGTTGGCATAATATATAGAAGCTCGAACAAAACATTACGAGAATCGTATAACAAAGTCGGACAATAAATCTAAGTGTATGTAGACAATATGCAAAGAAATTAATGGGACAGAAACTAATCGCGAATTAAAAATAGAGGGTTCGCCTGAGATTATTGCTAAGAATTATAATGACTTTTTACTCTCAGTTGTGCCGAACTTACTAAATAGCTTAATCAAGGTTCCTTTTAGTAGCAATATAAAAAATTTTACAAAATCTATATTCTTAAATCCTGTAACATCTGATGAGATTTGTGAAATAGCTCAAAAACTAAAAAATAAGCACAGTAAGGGAATAGATGAAATTCCGACAAGTTTAATCAAAATATCGGCTACTGAGTTAAAAAATGTGTTGTGTTATGTTATAAATAACTCCTTTACGTTTGGAATATTCCCTACTAATTTAAAGATAGCTTTAATTAAACCATGCTACAAAAAAGGTGACCCTGAAATAATGGACAACTACAGACCTATTAGTTTATTACCGGGGTTTTCAAAGATTTTTGAATATGCAATGTACACCAGATTAATTCGTTTTTTTAATCAAAATAACTTATTTAGTCATTATCAACATGGATATTTAAAGGGAAATTCAACCCAAACGGCAATTTTCGATTTTGTTAAGAATATTCTTGAGCACTTGGAAAATGGAAAAATAGCTCTCGGTATGCTACTGGATCTATCCAAAGCATATGATTGTCTGGATAGGGACTTATTAACCTTTAAATTGGAAAAATATGGTATAAGAGGAAATGCGTTAAAATGGTTCAAATCATATATAAACAATAGAAGGCAATCAGTGACAGTAACAAAAAATTGTAAAACTGAATATTCGAAAATCTTGCCTAATGACATAGGAATAGCACAGGGAAGTGTATTGGGTCCAATCCTGTTTATAATTTTCGTAAATGACCTGTACCTGCTGATGGATTCGTCTGATCGGCATGTTGTAAAATATGTGGATGATACGAGTCTAGTTGTTGGGGGCAAAAACTTGCAAGAGCTAAAGTTCAAGGCAAAAGAATTTTTTGATGAAGTCACTGATTGGTTTATTACAAATAGATTAATTTTAAATAAAGAAAAAACAAATGTCCTTTTGTTCAGAACCAAACAATCTAAAATTGTCAAGCCAACACATATGGAATTTGATAACAACAATTTAGAAATTATGCAACATACAAAATTTTTGGGCGTTTACATAGATGAACATCTGGATTGGTCATATCAAATCTCTACCTTAATAAAAAAATTAAATTCCATATGTTACGGTATAAGAGTAATAAGTAAATATATGAATGAAAAATCTCTTAAAATATTATATTTTGCTAATTTCGAATCGGTTCTTAAATACGGAATTATCTTTTGGGGAAGGAAGAGCATGATGGAAAATATTTTTATAGTCCAGAAAAGATTAGTAAGAATTATAAAAAACATGAATATCGATGTTTAGAAATAACGGTATTATGACGGTTTATGCTGTATATATTTATGAAAGTCTAATGTTTATTTTTCGCAATAAAACTTTGTTTGAAGCCAAAACAGAAAACAAATACAACACTAGAACATTAGATTATAAATATGTAGCACACAGACTTACACTTACTGAGCAAGCACCTCTTTACATGTGTGTCAAACTGTTTAATGCGCTGCCAAACCAAGTAAAAAGTATAAACACCATAAAAACATTTAAGGTACAAATTAGAAAAATTCTAATAGAGTTAGAACCATATAGTTTAGGAGATTTTTGTCCAGATCTGTAGTTGTGATTTAGATTGACGTCATTTCATTTCATGTACCTATATGATTTGAAATAAAGAGTGTATTTATTTATTTATTTATTTATACTAAAAATATGATAATGCAGTGTGCAAGAATTTGAAAATTATTTTATACAGTTTAGCAGAACATGATCTTTCAGGATGTTTTCAATATACATTCTTTCATGAAAATAAAATCATTTCTCTTAAAAAATATATATATATTTATTTTATTTCTATTAAGGTTCAAACCTATATTGTGAACCAACTTTCTCAACGGGAAATTGTTACTAGATAGAGACATACCCATACAATATAATTTCTTGTCTATAGTATTTAAGGCTATAAAATTCTTTATTTTAAATAATGTTTGGCTTTAATCATCTTTGTAGCAAGAAACCAAATTACAATAATGAAAAGTAACTTATCTCTAAAAATATGTAAAATATTGTCAAATAGTACTTTTATAACAATAGTGCACACTGGAGGAATTTCACTCTCTTGTCTAAACTAATATTAATATATATATATATATATATATATATATATATATATATATATATATATATATATATATATATATATATATATATATATATATATATATGGACAAAATTATTTGATATTTATATCCTCAATTTCTCTTTAAAAAAATAAATTGTGATAAATTAAGTAAACACTTTTTACTGGAAACAGTTTATTTTACAAATTTTAAGTGACCAATACTAATTTATTAAAGGTGAAAAAAATTAATGTCTAATAATTTTTATGAAAATTAAAGTAATGTGCCATAGACAAACTAACAAGTGAATAAAATACTATATGTTATCGGGACCCAAAGGAGAGTGGACAATGGTGATTTTCGGAGTGCGAACTATACACATCACTTGCGTTTGAACAACATAAATATGTGCACTGTGCTGGTGTTCAGTGATTTTGTATTAAAAAAAACTAGTAGACCTGGATGTTGGCATGGGTGCTGGCCCTGACGGGACTCCTCCAGTATTCGTGAGACACTGGCTATATCACTGACTGCAATATACAGATGTTCTCTTGAATCAGGAGTCTTTCCTTCGGTGTGGAAGTCCACTTTTGTAACACCTTTATTCAGAGGTGGAGATCGTTCTGACACACTTAACTACCGCACTATATCTGGCTTGTCGTGCTTTGGTAAGGTCTTGGAGTCGCTGGTTACAGATGATAGTTCTTTCGCGTTCCGTGGAGTCATTTCGGAATATCAGCACGGATTTCAGTCTGGTAAATCATGTCAGACTAATTTGGCAGTTTATTCTAACTTTCAGAGTGCCACCCTTTGTGTTTCATTGCAAGTCGACTCAATTTACTTTGACTTCAGAAAGGCTTCTGATAACTCAATTTTGATTAACGTGCGATTTTTTTATTAAGTATCAAAAAAACGGATAAGTGTTGTACACTTTCACCTTTTGTGCTCTTGACCGGCAGTAGGGTTCCGCATTATGTAAAATTCTACACCTAGTTTTCTACTCTCAATCTCTATCGGTGTAAGCGATAATACCGTTTGTTGGCATTCTATGTTTCTATCGCCTATACTTCGAGCTTTTTCAGATATCATACTATCCAAATGCAAAACATTAGTTTAAATTTAGTGATATCTAGTAACTATTTATTTTTATTAGCTGTCAGTGTCAATATTTGTCAGTTTTTTCACTAGTGCGCGTTTGATAGGCTAGAAGTTGTGGATAGGCTATTTAATTTCTGTGCAACACTGCCAAATGACATGACACTTTGTTTTACCGTTTGGCTTAGTTGCGGGTTCTGCCTGAAATCCCATTTTTCTGCTAATATGTTCATAAATTTACTTTATCAAGTGTATAAAATGTATAAAAAAATTTTGTTGGGTTGTTTATTTTTCATTTCAAAACAAGAAATAAGGTTAGATTATGTGATTTAATAGTAGAACACGATAGGTGTCGACACCTCACTTTCTATATCAGGCGACTAATTTGCAATATAGAATAAGAGACGTGTAAAATTAAAACTACTAATAGAATTCTATATGACGCAGAATCCAGTTATCTTCATACAATATATTTGTATCCTGAATACCTCTCTTGAGACATTTTGCAATATTTTTTTTCCTATAGCTTTCGACATAAAGAGCTACAATTTGTGTCGCTTTAGCTTCATTAAAATGTCTAACTGATGAAATACTGTTGTTTTAAATTGAGAAAAAAGCACACGCGAGTCACTATTACTCACTTATTTTACCAAAAATAACTTGATTTTTAAATTCTATAAGGATTTTTATAATATAAAGCGGTAGTGAGAAAACTCATCGATTTGACCGACAAATTACACCGATCATGTGATATAGATAATTTGAAATTTCCCTAAATTAGTAAATATTTGTCGTTTGCCATGTTATCTAAAAGTCGCTGAGATTTTAAATTCATTATAGTGTTTTGAATTCGTTAATTATTTTTTTATGTAAATAAAAAATAAAATAAAAACCTTGATTTTTTCTATACTTTAATTTTTTACTTTATCCATTTAATGTCTTTAAGTTGAAAGCTTGATCCTGAAATTTATACCAACGTGATACCAAATAAGCAATATTTCGTGACATTCATGTTGACGATCCGCCACTGGTTTTTTGATTTTAAATATTGATTTATTTAAACGTATAGTAGGGCCCTCCCATGAACATGAATGAGTTGCATCACCAGCATGCATACCTAAACCAGTTTTATAAATAAAACAAGTGGTGCATTTTTGCAGAGGACGCGCTTTCTCGACCCAAATCGCTCGTTAAAGTAAAAGCCAGTCCAGAAGCGGACGGTGCCCATGAAAAGATGTTAGCCGCTGAAGATCAGGTGCCGGAAGTAGTGGTTTATAATAATGAGAAGAGCCCGCAAAATGGGGATGCCAAACTTGATATTGGTGAGTTTGTTTTCTACATTTTTCTTTAAGATTTATAGTTTAGTTCACAAGTGCCATTTTACCAAAAACCTGCCCTCCAAGTCTGAAAATTATGGTTAAGGTGTCATTCGATTCGTAATGGCATCTAGAAAGTTTATGAAAATTTTGGAGAGGGACCGGCGAAAATCGTAAAAGTTACAAATGAGTAAAAAAAAAGTGCTTTGGTTTTTTGCAAATATTACAGACACTTTAACAATAAAAATTATTTTAACCGATTAAATATGAATATTAAGGGGAAAAAAATGGATATTATCTAGATACATGAATAAACAATAATTCGTTGAAAAAAAATTTTTACCCCAATTTTTCAATTAACTATTTAATTTTTACTAATTGGAAGTATGAAACATAAAAATCCAGATAATTTGTAAACTAAAAACTTGGGATTTTTCACTTTTTAGAGCTATTCTTTGAAGGCTTTAGAAAAGATCCCAGTTAAAAAGTAAAAAAATATATTATTATATAGCTTTTAGCCATCAAAAAAAAAATCGAAACAATTCAAAAAAAAATCACATTATTTTATTTACATTTGTAATTTTTTAATTTTTCCTACGAGGGTCTTTTCTAAAGCCTTCAAGAATAGCTCCAAGAAGTGAAAAAAAAAAATTAGTTTACAAATTATCTGGGTTTTGATGTTAACTTTCAATTAACAAAAATTAACTAGGTAACAAAAGCATACTTAACTGAAAAATTTGGGTAAATTTTTTTAAACAGATTATTGTTTATTCATGTATCTAAATAATACCCAATTTTTTTCCTTAATATTCAAATTTAATCGGTTAAAATAATTTTTATTGTTAAAGTGTCTGATTCGGTCAGCGCGCGCGGGAGCATCACTACCCGTTTTAAGCCTAATTTTCACCCCAAAATTAAAACTATTAATATTGTCGGTACAGTTTCGAGTGGTGGGATTTTTTTTTTAGGAAATTTCCCGCTCTTTAAGGATCTTTTTTGACATTTCAAATATCTCAAATAGTTTTTGAGATATTTGCAAAAAACCAAAGCACTTTTTTTTACTGGATTATTAATTATGTGTTTTGTTTTAAGTATTATACATTAATATCACTACATTACATCACATCCTTAGTATTTTGAATGTTTTAGCGCAAAAATAGAATTCAAGGAAGTTAAATTTTTTGCTTTTAAAAAATATATAAAAGGAAAAAAAGTAGTCAGAATTGGGTGCACTAATTTGTACATTTTTTTCTAATTTTGCAGTGAAATATACATATTTATTTTTCAGTTAGTTAGCTATTATTTTTTATAAAGTATTAACAGTTCAATAAATTCATTCATATGTATTCATAAGTGTAAAATAATTTCAAAACAAAAAAATACATGAATATATGGAAAATAAAACCAAAACATCAGTTTTAAGAGCTTAAAATCAGTCAGATATTCATTAATTGTGTAAAATAATTTTGCAAGAAGATGCCACTTTAATGATTTTTTCAAAACGAGGAAAATGTGATTTCAAAATTTGTTAAAAATGTAGCTACTAAAGCAACAGAGTCTTTTTCTAAGTAGTCAATCTATGACTTCAAAACGTTATCATTATTTTGTGTTTCATAAGTGTGGGAATTAGTAACTAACGGAAATTCGGTAATGTGCTCCATGATTAGAATACTAGGAAGTGGTAGAATTATTTATTTTTAAAAATTTTCCCACGGGTTTCAGTTAAGCTTAATGAAAATATCTGTCAGAATAGTAGACAGATGATTTATTTTGATGTTAAGATATTCTGTAGATTAAGGATTACAAAGTAGGACGTTTTTGATTTCTTCGCTGCGTGTTCCAAATGTATTTTTCATGTGAAGTGATTATCGACATAAAACCTTAAAAATTTAAACGGTCTGTTTTTATTGTTTCACTCAATATTATTGAGTCTATAAAGGTATAAAATGTTGTTTATAAAAAGCTATATATAGCACAATTACGGACTTGGCGACATATTCAAGATTATTTACTAAGTCATTTATAAATAGTAAGAAAAGTTAAAGGAAAGTACCCACCCATCTTTGTGGAACTATTTGTACTTTGTATCTTGTATTTCCATTTAACCATACCCATTTTCTCCCAGATCATATTGGAACAATCAAAGGGTCATGTTAAGTAAAAATGTACGTCAATAATGTGATAATTTTGATCAACGATAAATTGAATAAGAACAACTGTTGTCGTACGGTAGATTTATTGCTAAAGCCATGCTAGCTACCAGACAATAAATTGTTTCTACTATTTACCTTTAACACACATGATTTTTTATTGTTTTGGTTTGGTCAAAATAGACAAAAAGAAAGTGGTATCGTAGTTAGGGTCATTGTAAAGTTTGTTCATAAATTTTGCCTTTGGGCAACTAGGGCATTCAGTATGGCTTCAAGTATTTTTTCCCATCAAAAAACAATGTTTGATCAACACACGAAATTCTTATTGAGGTGTTAAATTAATATTTTGGTTAAAACAATAAGATGAGAAAGGATAAATGAAAAAGGAAATACAATACGATTTCTAAGGTATCTAACGTAACGATAATCCGACACCCACCTGTTCTGTTTTTTAATTAAATTGTTAACTGGGAATTTTGTGGTGAAATTGTGGTAAAGAATGAAACGGTTAATCTTAAATAACAGGATGTGGGTTGATAACAAGATAATAAATGGACATGGTCGATAAATGAAGCCCTTTTTAGAGTGGAATATTTATCTTTTTTACGACATTATTCTCGATATTTTATGCCTTTTTCTTTAAATTTAAGAAGGCCATTTACGTGGAAAAACATTAACATTCCGTTAAAAAATGTTATCGCTTTTATTTGACGCCAGTAGTTGATTGTTGAAATATTTCATTACATTCATTATTGTTGTAATAAATTAATAAAATTAATTGCGTAGACAATTTAAAAAATATATTGTTTTTAACGTTTCTGATATAAATTTTAAAATCAGCATATTATATTCAAACACTAGTATTTCTTCTATTATTGCGTATGGTTGGTTTGCCGTGTTGAATTTCTAGATTCAATTTTAAGTATTCATACCCAACGAACCTAAAATTCTCAGATATCGATTTTAAGCCGAATTGGGCGGATAAAATCATATACAATAATAAACATTCTTCTGTTTTCTTGCCGTTTTCAAGTAAAACGGAACAAACTTACAAAACTATTTATGCTAAAAGTAATTGTAGTGGAGTATGACCGAAATGAGTACAGTCATGTGTGCTATGCTACAGTCCCATTTATGCTGCGTTTAGTTTTAGTTTACAATTATTAAGAAGTGGTTTCCACGCTTTTCTTGTATTGAAATATGGCTTATTAAAGCAATTCTAGTTATGATGTATAACAGCGGCGGTGGTGATTGGCAGCACCAGATTTTTCTGTTTTTACACGATATGTGTTCTTTGATCCTTACTTCAAGAGTAATTGTAAACTAATAATAAATGCAGCATATCTAGGACCATAGCGTTGCACTCATATCAGTCACATTCTACTGTATTTACGTTCAGTATAAATAAATAGATGTGTAGCTTGTAATTAGTTCAATTACACAAATAGCTAGAGGTAACTACTAGTCGAAACGTCATGATATTTAACAAAATAAAAAGGCAATGGAAGTCCAGCATATATCTACTATTTGACTCTTGATGTTTTACAGTCTGGCATCGAATATGTCTGTAGGTTTAACATTCTGCCGACGTATCTTGAAATAGAGATTTTATACAGACAGTTGTTTCCTGTGAATGTTGCTCTTTGTTCAATACAGCTCCACAGTATCATAGCCTAGCTTATAAAAAATAACTAAATGATACGGAGTAAATAAGATTCCTTTTTTAACTTAATTAATGAAATGATTGCATTCATAAACTATATTATGACAGTGTTTTTGTTCTAGCGGATGTGAAACAGGAATTTGTAGGTTTGACAAAGGAAGAGCTTATGAAATATGCAAATGATCCTTTCTGGATTCGTTTAAGATGGTTTCTCTTCGTAACTTTCTGGCTTCTATGGGCTGCTATGCTTGTCGGTGCTATTCTCATTATTTACGCGGCACCTAAGTGTGATCCCCCACCACCCAGAACTTGGTAAGTAAATTTTAATATTTAATATTGAATGTTGTCATATTTAAAATTAGTATGTATTATTAGTAGTTGTTTGTATCTGAGCATTGTTAGAATCCAAGAAATTTTCGGTTTCAAACTATGAAAAGCACCATAGGTGTCATATTCTCATTATAAAATGTTTCTTAAGGTTACAATATTAAAAAAACCTCTGTAGCAGTTTTTGTGACCTGGCTAAGGCTTTTGATCGCATTAATCACGAAATATTATTGATATCGTTTAAATCCTATTTTAAGAATAAGAAGATGGGCCATGCAATCAAAACTGGTTCATTTATAAATCTACTAAAATAAACTTAAAATTACACAAAATAAGAATTCAAAAAGATAGAAGTTCTTTCTAAATGTATTAACCACTGATGGGGGTGCCTTAAAAGTCTGTTGGCACTTATTAAAAATTAAAAACTTTGTCGGTCATCAATTTTTGCTTCTTAAAATGGATGAGAAAATGCAGGAACTTGTTTTTCTTCTTTTCATGAATATTATCCACCCTAAGAGTGTATTGCACATTTTTGAATACCTAATTGCCATGCTGTTGATAATAGCGTCAACTTTTGATAGCTCAAAATACTACATAGAGAAATTCATTACTATTCAAAGTCAAAATCGAAATATGCTTTGTTGTAAAAGAACACAATATCCTAATACATAAATGGATATTGAGTTCATAATAAGCTTTACCAATCAATAATTTTTTAACTCTTTTTTAATATCTTCAACGAATCAGCACAATTGTTAACCTTTGAACTTTCATATATAATAGATTTTTTAATTAACTCCGGAGTAACAATAGGAAAAGGTAAATTGTGGAATTGTCTTATAATATATATAATCAAATGCCTTAAATAAGTCACAAAAAATCGCCTCAGAAACTCGTCCCATACTAATATTCGAATATAAACTATTCAACAATTTTAAAATTGCATCACCAGTATCCGGGTTTTGCTGAAACCCAAACCCAAAATTCTATTATGTATTGTAAAAGTGTTCACGTGCACTTTGACTAAATTTTCAATAATTTTTGAAAAGGGAAATGAGTCTGCAACTAGTTATAGTAGTATTTACCAATGAACAAAATTGCATTGTAAGAATCAACTGTGTAAAATTTATTTAGGTACCAACAAGGGCCCCTCGCTCAAGGATTATCTGATACAAGTCCAGAAAGTGTAAAAACACTAGATGAAAAAATTCAAGGTTTAATAATTCCTTGGCCGTCAGATACTTACGCACCTTTAGAAGAAAATCCAGAAGTGTTAAATCTAATCAATGCTGTCAAAGAACGAGGGATCAATGTTATTGTAGAGTTAGATCCTACATATTCCAATGTTTGGTTTGAACGTTCCGAAAATAAGGATCCTAATTACGATGATTATTACATTTGGAAGTCTGGCATTATTAAAGCTGGAGACACGGAAGTTTCTCCACCAAATAATTGGGTAAGTTTTGAAGAATTAACTGTAATTTAATAGTTTTTAAGCAATCTTTAATACTTTTCTTGTCAATAAAACCTACATTTACAATAGAATTTGTTCCAGACTTTACGATGTCCTCATTGTATAATATATCACTACAATAATAAAGGAAAATGTTTGCCTTTTCGACGTTATTTCAACGAAATTTCTTCTCGTTTATTAAAATTACCCATATTAAAGATTTAAAATTAAAAAATGAAAAAAATATTAGAAAAAAAAAACATAGAGACTTCAAAAAATTACACTAAAATATTAAAAATAAATTAAAACCTGAAAACTAATTATGCTGTATTTGTTATAGGGAAGTCCAGACAACGGTCCTGGGTGGGTATACTCTGAAATAAGAAAGGAATACTACTTCTGGCCTCTTGCAAAGCCCTTGCTTAATTTCAGAAACAGACACGTTGTTCAAGAATTTAACAATGTTATCGAAAGATTCTTGGCAGCTAACGTGTCGGGCATACGACTTCGTAATGCGGCTTACTTGTTAGTCGATTCCAAGTTTGAAAATGAAGAAGTAGATCCGAACGCTCGTGCTGGTTTAGGATTCGCAAATTATCATTTCTATACACACACTAAAACGAAAGATTTGCCTGAAATAGCTACTTTGTTAAAAGAATGGCGGACTCTTATTAGAAACAAAACCGAAGATGGACCTCTAATGATTGCAGAAGAGCTGAAATCGATTAATTCTTACAAATTTAATGAAACTCTTGTTGTGGATATGCCTGTGCAGAGTCGCCTTTTCTCTACATCTATTCTATCGGTAAATCAAACTGCAAACAGGTTAAATCAGACCTACAGCATTGATAATATTGAATGGCCGCTGTGGGAGGTATGTATTAATTTAAATTTAAGATTACGAGGGTAAACCATGATAAATTATATAATCGCCTTTTTTGCAGGGATGTCATTAGAGTTACCAAAAAAGTTTAGGTTTTTTTGGCTATGAAAGCTTAGCGGTATGGACACAACTATTGAATATTTATTAATTTTCCCAATATCTTTACTAAATGATTTAAATCCCTTCAACACTAGGAAAAACACTTTATTTTAGAAATTTTAAGTGAAAAACAATATTAGGTTTTTATGAGAGAAAAATTTTAAATGTTATGAAAATTAAAAATATTTACTTTACACTTAAATGCTATTGGAAAAGTCTTTTCATAAAAGTAGTGTCCCCTTTTCATTGTACTTGGAATTCGAGTTATTCGTATGTGGCTTTTCAACTAATCCCACATTGTGCTTTATTGGATTTAAATCTGGACTAAACGATAGCCAATCTAATTTTTGAATCTGGATCACATTAAGGTAATTGGTAACTGTGCTACCTATATGTGGTCGAGCGTTATTAGGCATTAATACTAATTTTTTGAATCTAATATGGACGACATCCTCTTGTAAGATATTTTCGATTATAAAATCAGCCATTTGTCCAGTCACTTTCACGAGTTTGAATCATCTATCTCGACTTGTCCTCCCCAGCAATGTTGCCAACCTACCTTGTACGAAAAACTGTAGATACGTTCGGAAAAAATGGTATATTTCGAAAAAAAAACGGTAGATCTACTAGATGGACATTAAATAGAACTTGATATGTGTTATAAAGATTAATTTTACCTTTAAGTTAACAAAAATTACAACATGTATATCAGAAAATAAGTAAAATCTTAATATTTTTGTTAGAAATTAGATTATCTTAAACTTAAGAAAATCAATATGAATTCAAATAGGTTTTATCCATTTTATAATTAACTTATATTGTTACCACTCTTCTCGCTTTTTTTTTTGTTTTTGAACGAAAAAGGAGAATCCAACTTAGGTATAAGGATGAGTGTGCTTGATTGGAGTGTTAGCTTTTTTTCTGATCGAAAACTGTTTGTTCTTTTAAATGACTGTAAGTCCAGTGAGAATGATGTTGATATGGGTGTCGCTGAGGGTGCTGTACTGGGGCCACTAATTTTTACTCTGTTTATAAATGATTTGCCTTCCTATATAATTAGGGATCTGGTGGTAAACTATGCGGATGATACCGCAATAACTATCAGAAGCAACTCCTGAAGAACTTGGAGCATCCATTAAACAGGTCGTTAGTGACATGTCTAGGTGGTGTGAAAAAAATAGACTCATATTAAATATAGACAAAATTAAATGTGTATATTTTAACAAGAATAACTTAGCGATTCCAGGAATTTCGTGTGCCTCCTATAGCAAGTTTTTGGGTCTGACAGTGGATAGCGGTACTACGTGGGAATTGCATATCGGGGAGGTTGCCAATAAACTCAATAGGGCATATTTTGCTCTTTTAACTTTACGACGTGACTTAACACGTACTACATGGCTGCAGGTATACTATGCTTTGGTATACTCGGTGATGTCTTACCATGTGATTCTCTGGGGAGCTGCATCAAATACAGATAGAGTATTTCTAATACAGAAGAGAATTATTAGACTTATATTTAATTTAAAAAGGAGAGAATCATGTAGGGTATTTTTAAGAATCATAAAATACTAACTTGTGTTTGTGTATATGTTTTTGAGTGTTGTCTTTACGTTAAAAGCAACATTAAACGTTTTGAAACGAGTTCGACTTACCACCAGTATAACACCCGGAATGCAAATGTTCCACTTTACATCTCGCACAATACGACTCACTTGAAAAGATCTGCCAATTATCACCCTAATCGTATATACAACAAACTTCCTCAAATTATCAAATCAGCCAATAACTACAATAGCTTTAAGAATAAATTAAGAAAATATTTAATGGAAAGGGCTTCTACTCACACGCGGAATATTTTGAGGCTTCTTGAAGTGATACGACATAAATTATGTGTTCCAATTTGTTCTTTGTTTTATTATCAAAATCGAAGGTGTGTTGCTGACGTATGTCCTCATTTTTATTATTTATTCTTGTAACTAATTTTTAATTCTTTGACCTCCTCTTGCTAGTGTTATTTTACTGTATATTTTGGATATGTGGTGTACCTAAATGTCAATGTTAATTGATCTTAAAGGTGAATAAAATATAAAGTATTGGAAATATTAATTGCGAAATTTCTACCAACCTTTCTATATACAGAATCTATTCTATATGTGAAAATTCAAATTTGTATATGTTCTGTTTTATTGTGCCACTGGTAAACAAGGATAGAACAATAACGGACTTACATATGAGGCGTAGCGCCACCTGAATTAGAGAAAAATTTTTTTAACGTGCCTGTTTTATAACTGATATAGTAATAATATTATGTAATAATAATTAGGTTTTGTAATTACTTTAAATAAATACATAACCTAAAAGGTTAGTGAAAAACGGTAGATCTACCTTTAAAACGGTAGCGTTGGCAACATTGCTCCCCAGAGCATTATAAAGCTCCCTCCAAAATTAACGCTATATATGCGGTTGCAGCTGGCCTATCATTCGCTAACTCTTCGATTGACATAGTTTCGTCCATCTGCTTTTTATAATTAAATTATAGTCTCGTCAGTGACCTTTTTCAATATTCCACTGAACATGTGTTCTAATAAATTATAATCGACAATTTTGTGATCATGAAAAAGATGTGGAACTTTAACAGGACATTTTGGCTGTAAACATGCTTCTTTTAATCTTCTTCTGACTGTTTTTGAACCCAGGACCAGAAAGTTAGAACTAACACCACTTTTAAACAATTTTCAATTTATATGTGAAATAATTGCACAACTTTTGTGTATATCTTATGATAATAACAATATTTTGAAAACTTAAAAGTAAAAAATTGCTGTTTTCGGCAGTGAACGCTTGCTAAAATAAGATATATTGAGGTAGATATATCTGTAAAGTATGTACGAACAAGAAGGATAGTATGTGCATCACTGCTTGAACTTACTTCAAGTTGCGAATTCATTGGCTACGTTCAATCATGAAGAGGGGAATTTTTAAAATGATTTCGTGCGTTCAGTTGTAAATTTATAAATTGGGGTTCATTTGCATACACTACTTTGAGGATAGAGTCCAAGTTCTTCCAAATTTTATTGTTGTTCCTGTCTCTATGACAAGAGATCACCTAACGTGCTGTTATTCATCAATCGTTCATTTCAATTTTTAACACGTCACCCAGTGATGCCAATCATACTACAATTATTGTATATGTACAAGAGATCTACACCAAAAATTTGATATATGTCAAATTCGTGCTCTACACATATGATAATTTCAATTATATGGTATACTAGCCTAACCCGTTATCCTGCCGTAAAGGTCCGGTAATTTCACCAATGTGAGGATTTCCTTAAAATAAAAAAATTTCTAAAAGCAAATCAACATAGTCATTTTTCTTTCTTAGGACATTTTTCAAAATTGTTTTTCTTTTTTTACGAGTGGCGGTATCTATCTTCACATAGCGACAGAAGGACAGAAAATATCCCGTTAAAATACGAAACCGAAAAAAAAGGGAAATTTTTCATTTTTTTTTTAATTCTACCAAATACATGGTCTAAAATTTATGTCCTTGTGTCATTCATACATTAAATAAATCGTTGACCACAATCGATAATACATTTTAAAAATCTACCGAAAATTATGGATATCAACCGAATTCGTTACGTCCAAAGGTAGCAACACTGCTATAGTGTTGTCAGATTAGAGGCTTTACATCTAAAGGGTTTTCCAATAAGAGGTGTTATTTTGATATTCAAAGAAAAATGCCATTTTTTAAGATAAATGATCGGATATTTATTACATTGTAAAGAGGAAGGTATGCCGTTAATGATGGAAAATAACATCAGCCAAATGACCACCACGACCATGCCTACAGGACCATATCCTTTTCATGAAATTTTCCATAACCAAATCGCAAAGTGGCTGCCCTATGTCCTCGATAGCCTCACGAATTCCATCTTTGAGGTCTTGAATCGACGCTGGGCTGTTGGCGTAGACCTTGTCTTTCACGTGGCCCCAAAGGAAGAAATCGCAAGGTGTCACATCACAAGATCTCGGTGGCCAATTGTGATCACCTCTTCGAGAGATAACACGGCACGGAAACTTTTCCCGTAAAAGATCAATGGTTTCGTTGCTTGTGTGGCACGTAGCGCCGTCTTGTTGAAAGTAAACGTGGTCCAGATAAATACCATCCAATTCCGGCCATAAAAAATCATTAATCATCTCTCGATAGCGCAATCCATTCACCGTAACTGTTGCTCCAGCCTCATTTTCGAAAAAGTAAAGTCCAATGACCCCGCCGGACCATAAACCGCACCAAACAGTCACACGTTCAGGATAGAGAGGCTTTTCAACAATAACTCTTGGGTTTTCCAAGCCCCAGATGCGACAATTTTGTTTGTTGACGAAGCCACCGAGGTGGAAATGGGCCTCATCACTGAAGATGATTTTTCGATGGAATTCCGGATCATTTTCATGCATTTCAAGAACCCAATCAGCAAAGGCACGACGTTGTTGATGATCGGCCGGCTTGAGTTCTTGCGTTAACTGAACTTTATAAGCCTTAAGACCCAAATCTTTATGCAAAATACGGTGTAATGACGTTTGTGGAATCCCTAATTCCAAAGAACGACGAGGAATGGACAAACCTGGGTTTTCTTCAACACTTTCGGCTACAGCAGCAATATTCTCGGCTGTTCTTGAGCGACGTGCACGGGTTTTCTTCTTCACATAACTAACTTGTCCCAACAGCTCGAATTTTTTCACCAATTTCTTTATTGCGCTCCGACAAGGTGCTTCATGACGACCCAAAAATGTTCGAGTTTTACGAACCGTCTCTGCCAAATTTTCACCATTTTTATAGTGAATTTTAATAATTTCAATGCGTTGTTGAAGCGTGTATCGTTCCATCTTTATTTATGGCGTAGTTTCTACTTGTCAAACGTCAAAAACTTACAGCTTCAAAAGTCACATCTACCGAAATAGCGGGCTTTTCAAAATGACACCTCTTATTGGAAAACCCGATCTAGTGGGAAAACAGAGGTGAAAATTCCCTAGAGGAATTTTTAGAGGAAAATATTTGCCTATAGAGGGATTTCTAATGAAAAAAATATTAGAAAATATTAAATTAATTACGCTATATTTAATTGACAACAATGGAAGTTTTATTTATGCTTATCATACATTAATTCGACAACTAAACAAACATCCATCCAAGTCCTTACATCAATTCTAGAACATCATAAGTGATGTACGAGTATAGTCCACAGTGGTTAGAGTTAATATTTAATTATTGTGAATAAAATAAAAATGTTTTGAAATCAAATGTTGCAACTCCTGATCCAATGACAATAGGTTCACATCCCAGTAGCGTAAACTTTTTCTTCTTTTTTTTTTCGCATCTTTATTGATTAACAATAACAAATTAATTATAAACTAGAATCTAAAGGTAAAATAGTCTCAAAGGTGGTAATCTAGAGAGTTTAGAAAATTCAGTTAAAGGGTTTTAGTTCTTCCATCTACCAATACTGCACTGCCCTGCACTTTCAGTTCTCTAGACTTCTATGAGAGCTGGAGGCTCCCTTGTTTTTAGTTTTAACCATATTTTTGAAATATTGAATATACTGGTTTACTTAAGGTATTTGTGAGCACGCTCATGTTCAGCTTTAGCTATGGTGTCGTTTTTTCTTAAATATCAGTTTGCTTTTATTCTACAACTCATGTTCGATTTTAGCCACATTTTTGTAGTTTTCGTAAACCTTTATGGGTTTCTTTCGAATCTTTATGACAGTAGCAGCTCCTGTTCCCATTTTCTTAAAAAACTTATATTAATTACTAGGACTTTTTAAAATAAGTAAATGTATCCACTTACTAAATATATGAATAACAGCAGCACTTATTAAAGTTTGCGGTGTTAACGTAAAATAATTTTTAAATAACATATTGGAAAAATTTGTCCATGAGTGTAGTATTATTTTTTATAATCGATTCGCCTCTAATAATTTGCACATCTTATATAAAATACGTGTAGATGTACCACGTTTTCAGGTTACCAATAAATTTTGTTTAATTTTAGGCAAAAGATCGATACCTTCCTCAAGATGTACTTGAAATCATGACGTATATTTTGCAAGGAGCTCCATTGATTAACGCTACCGATAAAGTCAATACGGTTTTGCACAAAATAAGGGAGAGCCCCTCGGTCATGAGGGGCACTTGCGGAATTTATAAACTGCAAAATAATACAGTTTTAGCTTTTATAAGGTAATTGTTTCATATTTTATGTAATTTTTACCCTGTTGGTTTTAATGTTACGTTTAATATGGTGTTTTAGCAGAAGTTTAATTATATATTTTTTCTTTTTTGCTTCCGGTTAAAACAGACAAAGGTAAAATATAATAATAGGCTAGAGTAGTTGCTAGATTAACTTGTAATCCATGTATATTTTATAAATACATAACTTTGTCTTGTCTTAGGGTTACTCCTGGAAGTCCAGGAATATTAGTGGCCGTTAATCCCACACGGGAAAGGTCGGTGGTCAATTTGAATGCTGAAATTCCGCCTCTGGAAAACCTTCAAGAAGTAACCATCCGGCATTTCAGCAGTAACTACAACGAAACGTCCTTTATGGATATTAAGTAAGTCAATTTGCAACTGGTGAATCCACCACCGTTTATTATTAGAATGCATAAGACCTTTACAGCGCTAAAAGATTGAATAATCAATCGACTGTATTCACTAAAATAGCCAACTAATTAGGTAATTAAGAGGTCCAATCGCTGACCATGTTAAATAAAAAATATTAGAACATGAAAATCGCACAGAATATTGTGGAAAATCAGGATTTAAGCAATAAAATAATAACTTACTTTGGGGTTTACTGTTGATATATCAGTTAAAAGAAGTGGTTAAAATTTAAGGTAACCTGCATTAAAATGAAAGTGAAACGTTGGACAACGTTGCATGAGCACGGACTTCGGATCTTCGAATACATTTAATATGAAAACTTTGACCTATTGATATTTTGAAATAATACAAAATAATTAATTGTACATTTTATTTCTATCACTAGATTATTGATATGAACATACATATCTTGTGGAGTGAAATTTTCTTCTAATTACGTTTATTTGCATTCAGTTTATTTTGATTCCTTTGTTTTATGTTTGAGACTAATAAATTTACCAGCATCTCCACTAAAGAGTAAGGTTACACTGTCTCAAAGATAAACATAAAGAGCAAAAACAACGTTGCCAAATCATATCCTCGTTAAATGAGGTGGTCACTACGGCATATTGTTTTTAAAATAAATAATATAGTCTCATGATTATGTGAACTTTATCCAACAATAGTAATCCTCTTTGATATTCATTCATCACAGACATGATACTGAATTTTAATCACACAATATAAGTTAAAATAATTTTGAACGGTAATACTTTTTTTTAGTGGTAAGAAAGAGGCTACAGCAATTCCATTGTCTCCAGAATCTGCCATTGTATTAGAATATGTACCCAAGAAAGAGGAATAAAGAAAGATCTGAAGTATTATCAAATACTAGTATTTATCTCTCAAATATTTGGTAAGTTTTTGTCTGTTATACATTTTTTAATGGATTTATTCATTCCTAGAGAAATACGTTTGCAGGATTTTTTTTTTGCGTTTAAGTACAATAATTTTTCTATCAAATTTATTTAAAGGACTTATCTCTATGTATAAATCGGCATGAGGAAGGGTGTGCTTCAGTCTTCATTTTCACAAATCTCGAAAGCTGCTAAGGCTACAATAAAAATAAGTAGAAACCTTTGTCGCAAAGAAAAGCTTTTAGATTAGAGTTAGAGCATCACAATTTTTTCTGAATAACTCATCAACTACTAAGCATAGATTGATTATAACAGTTTTCATCTTTGCAGGAGGCAAAGTTCGGAAGTCATTGATATTAAGTGAAATCTAAGAAAATTATGTTTTTTCTTGAGAATTGCTGTATATATTTCCTTTTTGGTCCTGTTTTTCAACAGCTTTTTCTTTTCCCAGAAAATGTATGAAAAATACCTCAAGGACATTTTCATTTCTTAAAAAAAAAAACACCTAATTTTCATATTGATTCTGAATAGTACTAGGTAAAATACATTGTATGTAAATATATTTCAACAATTTTTGTACAAATTTTAGCAACCAAATAAACAAAACCTTGTGTTTTCAAAGAAAATGTTTCTTCAATTTCGTTGGCACTTTTACCATTTGAAAAGCCAAGTATTTCTTGCGATGTTGCCAAATGTAGAATATTTTCATGTAATAAACTTTTATTTATAAAATTTGTCCATCTCAGTCATCAACATATAATTTTTTTAATGTAAAAATAAGTATAAAATTAATCTTCACTAATTATAATTTTTTTGTTAATTCAGGTTGGTTTCGGTTAGTTCAAGTTATTTAGAGTTAATTCAACTTAGTTTCACTAACTAAAACCAAATCAAACCTGGACTAACCAAAAGCAATCTGAATTAACCTAACTCAACCTAGATTCATTATTTAAAAAATGTTATTGTTTAGCAGAACTCTCGTGGTGTCGGGAGACTCTCTTCCAGGGAAGGATATTGAGAAAAGATCTAAGTTAGTGGGGAATACGGTTAGTAAGATTAGAAGATCGATTTGTATAAAAATGAATTGAGATTGTAAATTTTTTGGCAGTAAATGTTAAAAGAACTAGGCTGCACAGAGAAGTGTCCAATAAAAGTCAATTATTAATGTGTTCCATCCATTCAAAAAATCCATGGTGCGTGTTCTTGTCAAAATTTTTTTCCTAGACAAATATTTCGCTAAATAACCATGGAAGTGGTCGTAATGCCAACCAAATCATGGAACATTTCAGTGTAGGCCCCTCCAGACCATTTCCATCTTTTGAATGTGGACTCTATTATTAGGATCTACCAGCTTTTGTGAATGATTCGCAGTCAAATAACGGACAAAGACAATATATGTGTATTTCACAGAAACCATATTTTTTTCTGTGGCAACATTCAAATTGCTATTTGTAAAGGTGGTGGCTGAAGCACACCCCCTGTTGCTGCGCGAAGTTCGTTTTATGGGCAAGAACGACCCACTAACTAATCTTAATAAAGAAGTCAGCGTTGAAAGTTAATGTGTTGTGAATCTCTGTTTTTCTCCTTACCGACTGACCCGCATACCAAGCAATCTTACAATGTGTTCTTTAAAAGTTTATTAAATGTTAGACCTTTTTTTAATTTTAAGAGTATAATGATTTTATATTAGAGTTACACTAATTCTTTTCTTTTTAGTTACAAAATCGGACCTGTATCGGATCAATCCTCTACAAAATACATCATTATGTGTGTTTAACAAGTAATGGATGGCAAAGTAATTTATCATAAAAATAGGTTAAAGTCGACATTCCATTAAAAAAGCAACACGCATCATTTCCAATGTTAATCGTTGCATTTAAAACAATAAAAAATTGACAATAAAATTGCATAATGTAAGAGCTTTTGGTGTTGAGAATATGTATTTATTGTTAATATAATATATATAGCCATTCTAAAAATTGAAAATCTTTTATTTTTCCGTTTTTTAATGAGCGTAAAAAAAACCACAATAAGTTTTACAAAATTTTACTAATAATTTTGTAATTTCAGAAGTAAATACTTCAATTTCCTGGCTTCGTAACTGACGGTCTCTTTTCCATTAGGCACGTCGTTTTCTTCAGAAAGTGTCGAATACGCTACCGTTCTAACGGTCTTACCATACACTAAAATAAATGAAAAATTATTGTTAACTTGAAAGGATAATGCCACGACACAATGTCGAAATCGCACTTTAAAACAAATATATATATATATATATATATATATATATATATATATATATATATATATATATATATATATATATATATATATATATATATATATATATATATATGCGCATGCTAGGTGGCAAAAAAATCATAACTCAACTACCCGTCTATAGTGCAAAATTTCTGCTGGATCCATACATATACTTACATTCACAACTGTCCAGAAATTGAATACATTCTTGAATAACTGAATCTCTTAAAACGATCATGTGTTTTGCGAGGTTTTCTATTAAACTCAAAAAACAGCGTTTCGTATAAAACCAGGTGTCGGTTCCAAGTTTCTTGTTATACGGTTCCAGAGACTTCATAACTCGCGAAATTCCGAATTCATAATTTCCTTTTGAACAGTAGAGAGTACTAAAAATAAATAAAAAACTATCTTTTGCGGTAAAACTCAAAAACAAACGTGCAAAGAATCTGTAAAAAACAACGGAACCTTAATATAATGCGTTTTCGATACACACTTGTTCAGCTCTTACCTACCCTATCACCAAATTTATTATACAATGATGAAAATACTTTTTCTCCGGATCTTCAAAAGACATTTGATCTTCTTCCTTTTCTATTTTTCTCATCAATTCCTCAGCCTCTTCATTTTGTGACGTCATTATATATGAAACACATAGATTTGCCAGTACGATGGCATTCACATTTAGTATCTAAAATTCGAGATAAAAACTTCGCAAAAAAATCGCAGAATTTATGATTGTGTGTACAGCGTGTCCCAACTATTTATCTATTGTATACAGCTGGGACACATTGTAGTTATATTTTTACCTCCGAGTAACTTTTCTTAACTAACGGCTCGTAAAAACCAGTTGCTTCTTTAAACTTGTTTTCTTGCATGAACAGCACATGGGCGACGTTAAGACGCCAGGTGTCATGTTCGTTACAAAATTCAGCGCTTTTTCTAAAGATTTTTTCGACTTGTGGATAGTTTTCCAAATCCCAGTAGATTTTAGCTTGAGCCATAAGAACTGGTATGTATCTAAAAAAATAAATTTTAAAATAATAATAATAATAGTCTTTATTTCTTGGCGGACTCTTCCACACTACATCGAGCAATATGCTAGGCAGACGATTCAACGCCGCTACAGTTAAGGGAACAAGATGTTACTTCTCACCACCAAACAGATCAAGAGAAGTTACAAACCTGGCTACGGAAGCCACTTCATGGACGGCATCCAAATGAGGTCAATCAGGACAATGTCGACAACTCAGCGTCGAACTACTGGTTGATTTCAGGACAGATGTTTCCGGAAACGGAGGGCTTCTTGTTAGCTATCCAAGACCAGGTTATTCCGACGAAGAACTATCGGAAGTTCATCATTAGAGATCCCTCAATAGAAAATGACCAATGCAGATATGGCTGTCGAACATCGGAGACAATTCAGCACATAACTGGAGGATGCCAAGCGTTTGCCACAACCGAGTATAAGGAAAGACACGACTCAGCCGCTAAGATACTCCACCAAGAGTTAGCAGAAAAGTTAAACCAATTACAGGTAGGAAAACTGCCTGATTACAAGTACAATCCGGAGCTTATTCTTGAAAACAACCAGTTCAAGTTATATTGGGACCGAACGGTTCTGACGGATCAAACAGTAGCTCATATAGACCAGACATTATACTAATAGATAAAATTTCTAGGCGAACTACACTAATCGACATTGCTGTGCCTAACAACAACAACCTAAGGCCAAAATACAAGGAGAAGATCGCCAAATACAGAGATCTGGAGGTCCAAATCCGAAGACAATGGGCAATGAACAGCGTCCAAACGATTCCCATAATACTGTCAACAACTGGAGTGATACCGAAGAACCTCCTGCAGAACATCAAGGGACTGGGCCTTAGTGAGCATCTTTATAAGCCGATACAGAAAGCAATTCTCCTAGCAACCGCGCGAACCGTCCGAAAATTCATAGGAAATGCAGCAGACAACGTCACCTAGGACCCGATAACATGGAAAGGGTTCCCACAGAGCTTCATACTTTTGGTGTGTTTGTATGCCTGGTATGAGTGAATAATCCCTGGAGGGAGTGCGAAGCCGCTTGTAAATCAAAATGTCTTTATTTCTAAATATTGAACTACATATTACATGAGACTAATTAAAAATAAGAATTAACAATATTTAAAAAAAAAGCAGTTCAGGAGGCATCCTGGTATGCCTCCCTGATCATACTCAACCCATGAGTTATTAAAATTTTTGTTACTTTATACTAATTATATGGCTCACGTTAAGCGAAAATGATAAGGAAATTAAAATAAAAGCAGTTATGCAAAAACAGAAAAAATAATACAGATACAGAAGAAATGACCAGCGCTTACTCATTATAAATTTAATATAATTTATTTTAAAGGCAGATTGTGAAAGCCCTTTTAATTTATCGGGCAAAGAATTGTAAAATTTGGCAGTCTTATATGAAAAACTGCGTTCAAATATTGCAGTTCGATGATACGGTAGTGTCATTGTACCTTTAAATCTAAAATTAAGATTATGAACATGGGTCCTAAATACAATACGTTTATATAAATATGTTGGACATTTTAGAGAGATAATTTTATAAAGAAAACATGCATATCTTCGCTCCTCCGTGCTTATTCAGCCGGACTCGTATCAATTTATGTGAAATATGTTGGTATTTTCTCATTCCATGGATAAATCTTAAGCAAGAAGTCGTTTTTCCTAGCACAAAGTGTTCAAACGATTTAATGCATTAAAATTTACAAATATTCAATCATTTTCCAATGAGTGCATAAATTTAAATATAATTTTATCTTTTTATATTTGCGAATTAATTTACCTGCTGCGATTACCTACCGATCCAAACACTCTTCGTATTCCATAATTGCTTTCTTAACAATGTCAATGTCTCCCCTATTACGATGCTCTTGCACCTGCTTTGCAAGCTTCCGCAATTGTTCGGTATGTCGGCTTGCTAGTTCATCAAGTTTCTGATAAGCTTCACTGGGAGACGTTTGTTGTGTTATGATGGCGTCCAAAAAGTCATATAAATACTAAAATAAAAGTCTAACAATGGCAGGAATATTTTTTAAACTGATTTAATATTAGTGCTTTTTATATCAGGTAGCACATGACTGGTAAAATTTTAAAAAAGGGAGCTATACAAGGTGTAAAAAATAATGTAACAAATTTTAGGGTAGTGAATATTCTCAGAAATAAGAAAAAAATACCTATAAACAAATAAAAAGTGTTTTTCCTGTAGCTGCCTTAAAATGTATTTTCAAATGTTGATAGTAACGTGTTTTATTTTGATGGGAGCGAAAACTTTGTTACATTATTTCTTAATCTGTACTTTCCTACATAAGTCTGAGATAATGGATATAAAGGTTTTATAAGCATATTTTAATGTTGTAGATGTAATCAATAGCTTCTCGTGACTATTTAGATAGGTAGTGCCCATACGTGGAACGTGGGTCACTATCAAACGTAAAACAACAATTCTCTTATTTATATTTACGGTAAGAAGAATTTAACTGTTTTATGTTTAACAAACATAGAAAAGTTAAAAACATTATTCGTGTGAATCATAGAAATTTTAAATTATCTGTTCCTTTTTTCGACTAGGTTTTTCACCTCCAAACAAGTTCATTATACCTACATATTTTGCGACAGTCAGACTTTCCTCCACTTTAACTTTGTTTGTCCTGTATATTCTAAGTTTTTCCTCTAAAAACAGCGCACTTAGAAGAATTCTTTACAAAAAGTAACTTTGTAGTCATAGCAAATCAGACGACTTTTAATGACAAAACAAAAACACATTGACATTGAAAAGTAAATATTATGTAAATGCCTTAATATATACCCGATAAATAACTACAATTTAATTTAAAATCTTTTTTTTAGAACCACCAAGTCCTAATAAAACAAACACGAATGCCAAAATAAAAAACTAGTATTACCTGTTACCCGATAACAAGTGTGATTTTTGCCATTTATTGGTACGGCACGATGGAAACACAAATATCCATCGGGGCTTATATGTGAGCAAGAAAGATGGCACTAAATATTTTCCTTTTTATAACATTCCAGTCATTTAACGCCTGGCACACATTTCGTTTAATTTTCAATATATAAAGAAAATATTTAGTGCCATCTTTCTTGCTCACATATAAGCCCCGATAGATCGTTGTCTATCCACCGTGTCATATCAATATATGGCACTATCCTATGTTGCCGATTATGGAAAAAGGAAAAACTGCACTGAACGCAATAATTACCGGAGTCAAATATTTATAAGTCAAATGGGCATTTTCAGCTAAGATATCGGCTGCCAAATCGTAACATTCATGCTGACAGTAAAGCAGAAGTAAATTAGCAAACGTTTCAGGTGGGAAAGGGTTTTGTTGCAATAGAAACTGCAATTTTTCAAACCCTTCAGTAGGGTTTTGGTCGAAGTTTACTAATGCTTGATTGTGAAGCGTTACTGCGTCTAATTCGTATTCGGCCCTTGGAGGCATATCTGTCAAAGCTTCTCGAGCTGCGTCAACTAAAACATTAAATTACTTCTTAGTCATTGATGATCAATTTGTTTAACACCAGTTTCATTCAACTCGTTAACAATGCGGTATTGAATTGAAACTAAAATTATTTTTAAATGATCTCACATCAATCATGTCTCTATAAGTTAACTAAATTTATTACACACACACTCGTGAACAAATTTATTAAATATCAAGTGTTTAAATTCATCCAAATTTAGTTTTTTAATAAGAAATTATGAAAATCTATAAATATTTGATAATTTTGAGCACGAGTGTATATATAATTAAATGCTTTATGTAAACGACGGTTTAATCAAGAAAAGAAAAACTTACTGTTTTTAAGCTGATATTCTATGGCAGCTTTTAAGTTAAAAGCTTCGGTCAAAGATGTTTCATGTAATGTCAAGGTATTTCCTACGGATCGCACTTCGATTCCTTCCGTTTGCATTCCGATACTTAATTCGGGATGATCTCGAATTCCTTTTTCAATTATATCAGCTTAAAATAAAACGAGTTCTGCAGTTAAAGAAATGGTGAAGTGTGAAACGGACACGCATTATGTTAAGGGTCCGTAGCGGTTGTTGAGTTTGTTAGTTTTTTTTAAATTGAAATTACGTGTCTGAAAAATTTTGTTGCAGTACCTGTTTTTAGCTATTAAAAAAAATTATAATAATTTATTATACCATAGTTTAAGTTTAACAGGAAAAATTTTTAGTTTAATAAAAATATACAAAAATATAATTAAAAATTTAAATGCCAATTCTAGCATGTACGTGTGTATGTATGTATACCTCGCATCTGCGTGGCATGGACTCTATAAGCTTAGATAAAATTTCATCGGAAATTCCATTCCATGCAATTTCCGGTTGTCGGAAAAGGTCATCCGCATTTTTGCAATTATCGCGATTTATTTTGCGATCTACAATATCCCATAGATTTTCTATGGGATTGAGATCATGCGATTTCGCTGGCCATTTCAAAACGGCAATCTTGTTGTTTACGAACCACTCTTTCACACATTTAGCAGTGTGTTTTGGGTCGTTATCATGTTGATACCTCCACTTAAGTGGCATTTCTTCCTCTGCGTGTGGCAACATAACATTATTTAGGATATCCTTATACACAAAACGATCCATTATACCATTAATTTTGTGAATTGGCCCGATTCCATGTCCGGAAAAGCATCCCCAGACCAAAACATTTCCTCCTCCGTGCTTAACTGTGCCTTGCGTATAGCGAGGGTTAAGACGTTGCCCTTTCTGCATACTAGCCCAAATCCATCCGATTTTTCAAGTTGAACTTCGACTCGTTAGAAAAGAGTACGGTCTTCCATTGGGTTGTAGGTACTCCAGTTTAAGTGTTCCTTTGCAAATTGAATTCTAGCTAGTCTATTTTTGGCACGAATAAATGTTTTTTTGGCACTTCGGTATGATTTCAATCCACCTTCAACAGCTCGTCTTCGGATGGATCTTTCAGAAATATATTGTGGTAATCGATTTGCAATTGACCTTGCTGATATGAACGGATCATTTTTTATTAATCTAGTTATTGTCTGGTCGTCCCGTTTACTGGTTTTCCGTGGACGACCTCCTTTGTGGATAGTGGTCAACGAGCCTGAAGAACGAAAGCGGCCTATAATTCGCGAAATTACGCTATGATGAATTCCAAATTTCTTTGCAATTGGTGTCCCTGATTCACCACTATTATATTTAATTATTTTTTCCGTTACTTGCACTGAGTACTTATTATTAGCCATTTTTTTCATTAAAAACTTGTACCATATGACCGATGACTTTGAAAGACCAGGAACGACTATAAACACGCGGAAGTTTTCTATAAACATTCTTACAATGTTGAAAAGAAAGTTATTAGTTATTTCACGGTATTTGTTGATAATTTTTTATAATTCATAAAGAATGTAAATTCCTGTTATTTCGTGCATATGTTATGTCATAAACAAAAAGTGATGTAAACAAAACTAATTTTTTTCTGATACAAAAAAAAATTAGTTTTGTTTGTGTCTTTTTAGCAGAAGAGTCCATCGCGATCATAAATAAGTAAAAAGAATTTAAATTTAAATGCATTTGACTATGTTATTTAGCCATATATTAGCGAGTAGAAGTTTGCGTATTTGTTTTGTCGTACACTGTATATATATATATATATATATATATATATATATATATATATATATATATATATATATATATATATATATATATATATATATATTTGGAAAAGTTATTTTATTCTCCTTACGACCGTTAAGAAAGGGGACAGACAGTATTTCTCTGCAAATTCCACTCTGGTTCTCTCTCTATACTAGTTTCGATCACGTAATGGACTCATCAGTGGAGCTGCAACGAACCGAGAGCAAAATGCAAAGAAAACAACTGTCTACTTAAAATCCCGATATCATAAAATATCGGCAGGATATTACCCGCAGAACTTGATGCCGGACTGTTATCTTAAACAGTACAAACGAACGTCTGAATATACCCCGGAAAGGTAGGAAATTTAAAAAAATTAATAATATCACGGTCTATGTATTTGGAACAGTTATTTTATTCTCCTCACGATCTTTAAGAAAAATATATATGTGCATTTTAAGGTACCTACCACAAAATTTTAATGAGGGTCCGTATTCTTTAAGTCTATAGTAACACAAAGCAATATTATATGCAAGATAAGGTTTAAAACCTTGATTTTGCAATGCATTTGTAAATTTTGCCAAGGCTTCTTCATAGTTACCATCCTAAAAATTTTTATCTGACATTAAAAATAAAAACTTTTGTTTCAAAACAGAAGAAAGGTTATTTTAGGTTTTATTTGACCCTATTTATGGAATAGCAACATTAAAAAACGTATTACCTTATACAACAAACAACCCAAATTAACTTCTTTATCTGCATCATCATTAGGGCACGAATCAACTAAACTTTTCGCGGAAAGTACATCTTCTTGACTATATTTTATAGCGGCCTGCAGTTTTGTTATTTGTCCTGTATATTTTGGATTTTCAATAAGCTTGTTGGATACCTGTAAATAAAATTCAAAATATAGTAAATCTATTTATTATATCTTTGAATCCTGAGACAAAATTGTTCCGTATTTTTTTGTAAAATAGTTTCCTTTTTTATTTTCAAATTTATTCCAATTAAAGCTTCCACAATACATGAAAACTTCATGAAAAATTTGGAAAAGCTGTTCTTTTTGGTAAAAATTGACTAATGCATGATAATAAAAAAATACATCTTTTTTTTTATTGAAGATCAAGGATTTAAGAAAACTGACCTTTCTGAACAACAATATTGTTTACCTGGAAAGCTTGGTCATACAAACATGCTTGATACAGTGACTGGGTGTAATATAATAAGTAGTCATCGTTGTCTGGATACATTTCAGTGAGTTGTTCATAATAACTTGCAGCATTGTTAAAATCCTGAATATAGAAGTAACAATAGGCCAGTAAAGATAACCCGGCTCTTGTTGAGTTTGATTCGGGTATTCCATGAAGAACTTTTATTGCTTCGTTAAATCGGTTTTCTTTTATCTAAAATATAAACTTTCTTTCGAAAAGCGAATCTCAAAGTCCAATTTTTTGAAGATCATGTATATATGGCACTCAAAAATTTAAGGTATAATATACCCCTCGCTTGTAATGGCTATTACTCATTAGGATGATTTAAAGCATGAAAAATTGAGCAAGCCTATTTAATACAAATTAAATAAACAAATATGGTTTAACATAAATGTCCATACTTACCAAAGAATAAACTGTTTTAGTAAAGTCGCCGTCATTTATTACATGAGCTGAATACATTTTTTACCAAATTAGTAAAGCACTAAAATGAAAGTGTAGGAATGTTGACAATCAGCGGTTACCATAGTAACTGAATTTATGTAGTGGTGGTTGTTATAAGAGTAATATTAATACCGGAGGGCGATCGATATGAAATATACTTTGGGTACCTGTATCGAATGTATTATAATTGGAATATTTGCCGTTATACCAATATAAATTCTCAAAAGCCAAAATTTTCGGAAAAATATTTATTCAATTAAATTCTTTTCTTGCAAGTTTTGATTTGTGCAGCTGTAATTGTATGTTAAAACTAGAAATTCAGTGGTGGTCAACTAATTAGAAAAACTCGAAAGTAACGATTTTATTTCGATGATATTCATAAGACGCGCATTTTAATTATTTTACAAAATTCTCTCAGGGTCAGCTCATGGTTAATATACAGGGTGTTCCACGAAGAACTGTCGCGTTCAATTTCTCCGAAACATTTTTAATTTTTTCAGTTTGCTAAAGTCGATGGGGACAATTCGGGTAGAGTATTTTCAAAATGGTGACCTTTTTGGTTATACAGGAAATTGATGCTTTCTTGCTCATTTTTAACGGAATATCCTATATGTTATTTCATTTTTAGATTTTACGCAAAATATAGACATATTAGGTTTTGAAGCAAATATATTAAATAAGGGTGGAAGTTATGTTTCAACAAAGTTCTATGTCTTGAGCTCTTCAAGATTCCTATTTATAGAGCCACTTGTCTTAATGATGTCATAGGATATGCCGCAAACTATTCCAGAATTGCAATTTCGACATTTTCATCATTAAGAATAGGTTTCCTTTTATGCATTTTTGCCTTAACGATGCCAAAATTTTTTAAATTTTCCAATATTCGTTTAACACTGCTCCGTGACGGTTTCAGTTTAGCTGGATATCTATCAGCAAATGTCTCGCATGTTTTTGATAAAACTTTGTTACATTCCCCATAGATAATAAACAAATTTAAATAATCTTTGTGCGTATAATTTTCACCCAGGCATGATTTTTATTAATAATTGTTCTGTAGAAGCATGTCTCGCTATTTTATAATCACACCTCGTATTCCATTTTTAACCATAAAAATTTTGAAATGTGTTACATTTATGACACATTTGACAGAACAAGCATAGTTAGACAAACGTGTAGAAAAACACCATTTTGTGTAACTTATCAGAAAGCGTATTCTTAGAACATTTGTTTCTTTCTAAATTAGTAATATAAACACACTTAGGGTCAGTTGCACACATTCAAGTTAAGTCAAGCTTCGAGCTTAAGTAAAGGCTAATCCTTCATAAACTTGACTTTAGCTTTAAGATCGACCCAAGTTGAACTTGAGCCATTGTCAATAAATACATCCTATAGTTAATAAGTTGGGTAGCATATATGTAAAAGCAAGACAAAAATAAACGTAATTATTTATTTCAAGCATAAACATAATGTAATGATAAAACTATTTGGTACAAGGTAAATAAAAAACATTCCATTTGTCATAAAATAAATTATTATACAGATTCATAAAAGAGATTAAGTAGAACAATATATATCACACAATATTTCTTTTTAATAGCATCGTAGGCATAAAAAATAACTAACAGAATTCAACGTCCACGACAATTACTTTCAAAAAAAAGCATATTTTGGAAAGGCAAACACAGCAAGAAATTTATAGGCCACAATTTTGGTATACTAATCTAGTGTTACCGTCGACTACAGTAAAAGTGACCAGTCATTTAAATCACGTGCTTTTACAATCCTAGCGATTACAAGGATTAAGTCCTTCGAGGGATTGTGAAATATAACTAAATATATTTCGTTTAGTATTGAAGCAAGAGCACTAATTATAATTAAGGTAACAAAATAGTATTTGTTTAAATTTATTTTCTTAAAAAGTGTTTTAGCGATAAAAATGGTAAAGCTTTAAATAGCTATAACTAATAATATAGCTGCCCCAATTAAACTTGTTTTTTCTATATTGAATGTAATATAGCAATGTGGTTGTTTGATTAAACCAAATAAAAATAATATTCACACCAAGTAAAACTGCGTAATATTTGTGGAAAACTTAAATTTACTGTGGACAATGATTATTTATTTCATTATAGGAGATATTCAACTCTTAACTATCTATATATTTTGTTCTATTATAAAGTCAAGCCGTATCACAAATAATTCGTTCGTTTCGTTCCAGTATACTAGGTATACATTTTATGTCATGGCAAAATCAATGTTTACTGTAACTTTGCTACATTTAGTAGGATTTAAACCAAGCATATTAAATATTTGGTTTGCTCAAATGCGGAAAAGTTGCACTAAACATTACAGATCAATTTTTTAAATGTTAATATACTCTGTGAAAATAGAATTAAAAATATTGTTAACAGTACAGCCTAATTTAAATCACACTTATTTTATATAAAAGAACTATAATCAGGCAACAATGGCACTAGAGGGCGTTTGATTGAGGCCACATGTACCATCACCGCGGTAGACTCGGTAATAGCCCTGTTCGCCCCACGACGCGCTCCATGAATTCTTAACGATCCAGAAAGGTAAGGTCTTGTTAAACAAAGCATATTCTGTAATTATAGGAGAAAAAAAATTGATAATTAATCTTTTAAATAAGATTGTATTAAAATCAATAAACTTAGGAATAAAAAATCTTTTTTAATAGCTATAAAATGTATGTACAGTGATCAGCAGAAATGTTGCATTAAATAGGATAAGTTTTCAATAATCTTTTTGAAGAAATTCGGCAGTGACAGAACTCTACCTGAAAATAATATAAACAAAATCTATGAGACTGATCAAAATGATTTCAAGAAAACTGCCATATGAAAGAAAAAATTACATTCGAATAGTAAGCAAGAGAACCGAGATTTAACTGAAAAAAAAAAGTTAACAGTAAGTTCAAATAATAATAAACATAAACACAGTATAGTGAATGCCAAACAAAACCAAAATTGGGATCAAACGGTGATAATCGATATAACATAACACCGTACTTTGTAGTGTAAGAATGTTGTTAAAATTTAGGAAGATAAATCAATCGGGCTGAGAAAGAAATTATTAAGTAGAACTATGAGGGTTTGTAGTAAAACCAAAAATGCAATGAATGGAATGCTTTTATTCGAAGAATTTATGAGATATACTTAAAGAAAGGAATATTATATTGACCCATAACGTGAATATTTGTAAAAATAAGGTAAAAATAACTGAATTAGCCTTACTACACCAAGATTGAAATTAGAACCATGACAAACTTACAAATTTTTGAAGAAAGCTTTCAGAAAAACAACGTACTGGTTTTGCAGTGGACAACACAATTCCCAGATTTTAACTCTACTGAAAATCTTTGAGAAGTAGTAGAACGTCGTATTTGTTCATAAATTTTTATTTTTGCGCTAATTTTCATCGGTTTTAATATTTGTTAACCTAAATTTTATAAAAATTTTACCAAAATGTAAAATTGTGAGGATAAAATTTAATTAAAATACCACGAACTTAAATTGTTTTAATTCAAAAGAAAAAATTTTATTGTTGGATTTTTGTTGATTAGTGTACAAAGAAGTACAATTACAACCAAATATTCCTGATACCTTAACAAATTTAAACAATGTTCTTTAAAACCCAATCAGCAAAAAAATCGAAGAGATAAATTTTTCCTTGTAATATATATTATAAATATGTATATAGTGTAAAATATTTATAAGGTTGTAATATTAATATCAACTTACTGTGCACACCATATCCAACAATTAACACTCCGTGATCCAAATTATTAGGATTGCAAAGTGTCTTCCAAGGATGCGAAACTCCACCCATATAAAACTGCATGGCATTGGCATTAATAGCAATGGAAATGGGACCGTTCTGCACTAGCCATTTGGCCATGTCAGTTTCGTTGTGGCTTATGTTGAGAGCACCGGTCAGTTCAACCTTAACCTTGGCGGGATTGAACTGGCATTTATCGTCTTCGCCTTCGTATGGGTAATCGGATTCAGTTTCTAAACCACCAAGTTTTTCAATGACTCTGTAACAATATACGACCCTATATTAAGTATGATAATAACTAAAATGAAAATTTTTAGTCAGCCAGTAAATGTAGATGAAAAATATAATGTTAAGTTAATTAAGTTAGCTGAAATTGCTTTAAGAGCAAGTTTATGGCAATAGAACTTTTTGCAGTTGTTTGAGATTAACATTAACTTAGAAAAATATAATGGAATAATAAATCAAAATTTAAAAATATTCATCATTCACACACATAACTGGTGTTCTGAAAATGTTTTTTTCACAGTGTACCTGTAAGCATTATCCATAAGTCCACCATTACAACCTTGATCGACTTTATCACAGTCAACCAATTCCTGTTCAGAGAATTCCAATAGGGATCCATGTCTGATTGCATATTGACCTTCTACATTCCCAGTAACACTAAATGCCCAGCAACTACCACACAACCCTTGGTCTTTTACTTCAGTGACGGCACCTAAATAATAAAAATCTATAACATATGCAAATAAAATCGAAATAACGGTCATTAACGGAATTAATGGGGCATGTGAAAATCTGACGATAAATAATGATAAGTTTTTTATTAAATAATTCTTACTTTTAGTTCGCCAATCAAATTCTGCAGGCAATTCAATATTAGGAATTTTCGCTTGAGTAAACGGTAACTCATTTTCGTTTCGTAAATCCGGTCTATAACCGTGGCTCTGAGAGAATTCCTTTTCGGTCATATCAGCAAATCGAGTCAATCCATATCGTGCGGTTCCTTTTTCGTATTTATTAAGAAGGTTAATTTTATTAACGTTATCTCTGAAAACCTAAAATATCGTAAACCTTATTTTCGATCACTTTTATAATTATTTCTTTCAGTCCCTTTCTTATAAAGGGTGTAACGGAGATAGTGTAACAAACTTCGAAGAGAGACAGTACTTCTTAAAATAAGGAAAAAACTATGGTCCTTCGAAATTAAGTTTTGCACCACAACTTTATGGTGCTGCTACATGCAAAGATTATATTCCTAACATTTAATTAATTTTACAATTAAAAACTATTTCCAACTTTGTATAAATAAATCTTTTTGTCAATACCATAAGTTATTTTAATGAAAAAATAAATCGTGTCATGTGTTAAACTCACCTTAAAACGATATGCATATTCACTCCCCTCGTAGCCTTTATTGAATCTTTTCATGAACCTCTTGAAGGCCACCATAAAATCAAAATTTTTTTCATCGAACCCCTTAACATGAACATAAGAGTAAACCTGATCATCGTTTTCACATGTCATATTAATTGTTACGTCTTCTTGTTGCCAAGGTTGATTTAACACCATAAATTTACAGCTTATATGCTGACTTTCGTCTGGGCACAATGAATGACTGTAACGTAATAAATTGATTTGTTTGCATAGGGCTATATTTGCTTCGATATTCCATAAAGTTCCTGCTACAACACGTCTGGTGACTTTTTTAATTCTCCTTATTTCGTACTTGCCCGCCATTTCAGATTTCGAAGAAAAGTACTCTAGGGCCATAGTAATAAAATTTTTGGCCTCGATATGTTCAGTAGAAAGCTCTTCGTCGGCACCTAAAATATTTTGAAAATTCTAATTTTTTGTTAAATTTTGAGGGGTTTCATCATCTACATGAGGGTAGGTCTTCATATTGCGGCACCTGGCAACACTGGCGTTGCTAGGTGCCATCTGACATATCCATTGTACCTAAAGCTCAACATTTTCAATGGTATATAAACTCAGAACGTTTTGACATGCGGACGCTATTTGTGTTTTTTACAGTAACTTCAAAATTTCATCTCGGCCAAAAAATAGAATTAACTCGTGAACATTTTCATGCGATTATTTATCACAAGAGTCTCATCAAGGTCGTCCAAAATCGGTTGTAGTGTAAGAAAACATCGATGCTGTGTGAACCGATAATGCATGAACATCATTTGCCATACTGTGAGATTGCTGCATCCCTAGGCATTACTAACATCAGCGCATATAACACATTGCATGAACATTTGACTGTGAAGAACCTATTGTTATGTTTCATTTCAAACATACAATCTAAATTATAGCTATTAATAGGTTTATAATTTAAATATTTGGCGGCTTATCATTTAGCCACTAATGATATTTTATAAAAGTTATACGGTTTTGAAGGCGTACTATGCCTTATAAGTGCATGGGGACCACTTTCAGGGATTTTTATAGCGCTGAACCCTTTTCTGGGTACCAGGAAATGGTGATCGTGTTATGGGGTTCCTGTAATGTATATTTTTACGATTCAAGGCTATGCCCTTAACGTTTGATCCCCTTAAAGCCTTTAACAAGAGTAGGATGTAAAATGTAAACATGTAAAACAAACAGCTGTCAAAGAAGATAGGTTGAATTTTTAATCTCAATAATGTACTTTTTTTTTGATATTCTTCTGGGGCCTATTTTTACTTCCTTATTAGATTACTGCAACTCTTGAATCAATATTCATACTTTTTTTTTTTAAGAAAAGGCCAAATATTTTCTGTTCTTTTTCTGACATCTTTGTAACTTCAAAACTGAGAAATTCAGACAATCATTCAGAGCGCGTTGTACACGAGTTTTAAGTGTTGTTCTGTTGCCACGTCGTCTGACGTAGAATACTGATGACGTTACGATGTTAATATTCATTTCTGGGGAATTCCAGTAGGATGATAAGATATAACGAATATTAGATGGGGAATATTCGTCATTCTAAACTATTTGTCGGTTCAAGAAACACATACATTGTCCATTGTTAATTTAAGGATGACCGGTCTCGGATTCGTGCACGATTGGTTGTATACCTTCTAGTAGGCATATCGCGCGTGCCTACTAGTCATGCGTACAAAAATACATTCCCTGATAATTTGCGGAATTGTGCACGATGAGCGTGATACCTCCTGCCCTAAATTCGAGTTAATTATATGAAAAATTGTCATTTGTATTCTGACTTAGATGAAGGGTTAACGGATACATTTATTCTATATCGCTATACCACATATGTCGACTACAGATGTAATAAACTTTCAAACCATTCAATATTACTGAAAAAGTGTATAATTGGACATCAGATGACCTTGTGGTTTAGGTTAAAAAATTTGTAAACCAGTGTCGCCTCGGGTGATTGGTAAGTACGAATCTTTTAATTTTTTAAACATTAGGACCCCCCATTTTCTCTCCTTCGTGAGCTCTCGAGCACCTTTGTTGAGTCCTTCACGGCCCACGGGAACAGATTGCCTGAGTTGTTGTCAATTAATGAATTGACATTAACAATCACTCAAAAAAATTTTTAAAATCGATGAGCCTGAAGTAGTCGACCAATAAGAGTTGCTCGCGGACAAAGCACATAGAAACTAACGCTCTCTTGTTTTTCCGGAAAAATATGCCATGTTGCAACTGTGCTTTTAGAGAATCGTAGAATGGCCAATTCTGAATTGTACACAACCATTTGTTTGCAGAAAGTCTTTGATGAAATAAGAAAAAACCGTAGACGACACCCAATGACTTCTATTTATTCCCGTACATGAAGAACAAACTGCCTGGTCAACAACAATTTTCTACGCCAGAAGAGGCTTTTGATGCGTTCCAAAACCATATTTTTGGGAATACTAATACCATCTTCACATTGACAAAAATGCTTTTTGGATGCGTTCCAAAACTATATTTTTGGGAATACCAATACCATCTTTACACTGACAAAAATGCTTTTTGGATTAATTCAAACACATGCATCGTGGAGAGTACTTTGAAAAACAATAAAACCATTTTCAATGTTAAATATTTGTTTTTATTCCCGGAATATAACAAGCTACCCTCGTATATTCTAGATACACAAAAACCGACGTTTGAACTTACCTAATAACTGCGGCTCGTTCCATTCCGTTATTTCCCGCCTTCTTCTAAAAGAATGTACTTGCCGGTCGTCGCAAGTAATGTTCGTTTGGGTAAAGTTAAGCCAGGGCTGTTCCCAAATTTTAATTTTACAAAAAATGGGTTGGCTTAAAGTCTCGTTTAGTTTTGTACAGTTCTTCGAATCAGATCCTTTTCTACAATCCGATACGGCAAACCTGACTTGTATTCTAAAAAGTGAGCCAGCAACTACTTGCTCGGAGGCGGACACGACTTCATCTACTATGTATTTGTTCTCATGTGGCGATTTTGAATCTAAATGTAATAGAATCCTGTCCAAATGGTTTAGCACCTCATCGGAATCTTTCGGGATTCTGTTGATTCCTAAAAATGTCCAGTTCTAGGTTTCTTTAAAGAACTTAACAATGTACCTTATATGTATACAAAATAACAGGTTGAAAAACTATTAAATGAACAAAATCCTTCCAGGTTAAATAAATCAGCACTAGGATGTTTGAGCTGAAAATTGGAAAACCATGATAAAATTCCGAATTCTGTTAGCGAAATATTCATATATAGACCCGAATTTGTGAACCCTATACAATATCCGGCAAACATGGGAACCAAAAAGGAAATTTTTTTAAATTTAATCTTAACATTAACTATGGCAGATAGTCTTTGCTCATTCTAAAAGCAAAACACACATAGAAAAAATTTCGAAAAATCCGGCCGAGCACAGGGTAGAGAAAAAAAAACTTATAAAGTACACATATTACTTAAAAAAAATTCAGATAGATATTCCATATTTCTTTTATGTTTTGATTTCAGGATGTGTTTTCATAAACTGTACAAAAAAATTGATTATAAATAAAGGGTTTTCCAATAAGAGGTGTCATTTTGAAAAGCCCGCTATTTCGGTAGATGTCACTTTTGAAGCTGTAAGTTTTTGACGTTTGACAAGTAGAAACTACGCCATAAATAAAGATGGAACGATACACGCTTCAACAACGCATTGAAATTATTAAAATTCACTATAAAAATGGTGAAAATTTGGCAGAGACGGTTCGTAAAACTCGAACATTTTTGGGTCGTCATGAAGCACCTTGTCGGAGCGCAATAAAGAAAGTGGTGAAAAAATTCGAGCTGTTGGGACAAGTTAGTTATGTGAAGAAGAAAACCCGTGCACGTCGCTCAAGAACAGCCGAGAATATTGCTGCTGTAGCCGAAAGTGTTGAAGAAAACCCAGGTTTGTCCATTCCTCGTCGTTCTTTGGAATTAGGGATTCCACAAACGTCATTACACCGTATTTTGCATAAAGATTTGGGTCTTAAGGCTTATAAAATTCAGTTAACGCAAGAACTCAAGCCGGCCGATCATCAACAACGTCGTGCCTTTGCTGATTGGGTTCTTGAAATGCATGAAAATGATCCGGAATTCCATCGAAAAATCATCTTCAGTGATGAGGCCCATTTCCACCTCGGTGGCTTCGTCAACAAACAAAATTGTCGCATCTGGGGCTCGGAAAACCCAAGAGTTATTGTTGAAAAGCCTCTCTATCCTGAACGTGTGACTGTTTGGTGCGGTTTATGGTCCGGCGGGGTCATTGGACCTTACTTTTTCGAAAATGAGGCTGGAGCAACAGTTACGGTGAATGGATTGCGCTATCGAGAGATGATTAATGATTTTTTATGGCCGGAATTGGATGGTATTTATCTGGACCACGTTTACTTTCAACAAGACGGCGCTACGTGCCACACAAGCAACGAAACCATTGATCTTTTACGGGAAAAGTTTCCGGGCCGTGTTATCTCTCGAAGAGGTGATCACAATTGGCCACCGAGATCTTGTGATGTGACACCTTGCGATTTCTTCCTTTGGGGCCACGTGAAAGACAAGGTCTACGCCAACAGCCCAGCGTCGATTCAAGACCTCAAAGATGGAATTCGTGAGGCTATCGAGGACATAGGGCAGCCACTTTGCGATTTGGTTATGGAAAATTTCATGAAAAGGATATGGTCCTGTAGGCATGGTCGTGGTGGTCATTTGGCTGATGTTATTTTCCATCATTAACGGCATACCTTCCTCTTTATAATGTAATAAATATCCGATCATTTATCTTAAAAAATGGCATTTTTCTTTGAATATCAAAATAACACCTCTTATTGGAAAACCCTTTATGTAAGGCTGTAAAAAATATTGGAGATGGTCTATAAAACTATAAATAAAATAAAAAATGCAATTTACAAGCTTGGCTTACCACCGGCCAATCCTCTTTTTCTCCTTCTATCGTCATCGTTTCCGCCAAATTTATAAAGTTTATCATTACACTCAACACGGTATACTGTTTTGTTTAGCCAAGATCTATCCCAGACATCTATCGTGCAATTCTCAGGCTTTGAACCCTGTAATAGTCCACAACTCTCCGATGGCGTATTTTCAGATTTTTGGCAATCTGACAAACCAATTGCTGCGGTAACAACATATCTGACTCCTGCAACAATCTGAGATGTGGCGGAGATAATCTAAAAAAAAATACATATTTAAATTAGTGCACACCATAATAAATTGAACAATAAAAAATTCTTTAATTCAGAATTCTCCAAATACTAGTTTTGAATGAAACTATACCAAACAAATATTTAGTTCACCATAGTAAATTCGCTATCTTAATTTTAGATTCGTAATCTAGGCCCCTCACAACCAATATTGAAAGAACTTGACACGACATATTGAGCTGGCAGAAATAAACTTAACATCCGTAATATAGGCTCCAATATCATTTTTCAACAAAACCTTAAAATGCAAAATTTTTAATCACCCATATTGTATTTCCATATTAAACTGTAAAGAACTAACTTCAGATTTGTAACCTACGACCCCAAAAACTCCCTCTAACCAATTGTGAAAAAATGTAAGTAACGTAAAAATTTTCATCATATCATATTGAAAATTTCCCAAAAATAAGTTTAAACTGTGAATCTAACCTGAATCTAAGCCCTCAAAAACCCCATAATATCAATTTTAGACTTCTTCTTCTTCTTAAGGTGCCTATCTTCTTATGATGTTGGCGACCACGTTAGCCCATCTTATCCTATTCACTGCAGTTCGGAATAGGTCAGTTGATGTTAGGCCAGTCCATTTTCTAAGATTGGCCAGCCAGGATATACGTCTACGTCCAGGGCCTCTCTTGCCCTCGATCTTGCCCTGTAGAATTAATCTTAGTAATCGATACTTATCATTACGCATAATGTGGCCGAAGTAAGCCAGTTTCCTGTTCTTTATAGTGGTGATAATTTCCCTGTCTTTTCCGAGCCTCTCGAGAATCGTGATGTTAGTTGTGTGGTATGTGTATGACACTCGTAGGATGCGGCGATAGCACCACATTTCAAATGCCTCCAAGCGTTTGATGGCAGCTTCTGTAAGACTCCAGCTTTCTACCCCGTAGAGGAGAACGGTAAAGACGTAGCATCTGAGAATTCTTATGCGTATATTGATATTTAGAGAGAGGTTGCAAAGGACTCTTCTGTGGCGACCAAAAGCGCTTCTGGCTTTTTCAATACGGGTCTTTATTTCGTAACTATGATCCCATGTATCACCGATATTGCATCCCAGGTAGGATATTTTCTCTACTCTTTCTAGTGTTGTATCGTTTACAGTAAATTGGGCGTTAGTGTCGATGTTCTTACTAATGATCATTATTTTGGTCTTTTTACAGTTTAGTTTTAATCCATATTCGCTGCATGCTTCCACAACATTATCTATTATTCTTTGGAGACCATTTGCGCTATCTGCCAACAGAACGGTGTCATCCGCGTATCTAATATTATTGATAGGTTTACCATTTACTGTAATGCCGTCCTCCGATTCATCCAAGGCTTCTCTAAAGAGATTTTCGGAATATATGTTAAACAATGTCGGTGACAGTATGCATCCCTGTCGAACTCCTTTTCCGACTTCAAAGACATCGGATAGTTCGTTTTCGAGACGTACTGTTGCTTTTTGTTGTAAATATAGGTTTGAGATAAGTTTAATATCCTTACTGTCAATTCCCGATGTTCTTAGAATATCAATTAATTTTCCATGTGGTACCCTGTCAAATGCCTTTTCAAAATCAATAAAACATGCAAATACATCGCAGTTAACATCCCTTGCTCTTTGTATTAGCACTTGCAGGCTGAAAAGTGCTTCCCTTGTTCCAAGGCCTGATCTGAATCCAAATTGCACTTCGCTGATGTGTTCTTCTAATTTGGTGTAAATGCGAGAGTGAATGATATTAAGGAGTACTTTAAGCGCGTGGCTCATTAAACTAATTAATCTGTGGTCCTCGCATTTCCTCGCATTGATTTTTTTAGGAATTGGGATGAATATTGATAGCAGCCAGTCTTTTGGTAATTGTCCAGTTTCATATATGTTGTTAAATAGTTTGGTAAGAGCTGCGATTTGGGACTCCTCCAATAACTTTAAAATTTCGCCATGAACATCATCAGGTCCTGGTGATTTTCCATCTTTAAGTCGTTTGATGGCCATCTTGACTTCTTCATTTGTTATTTCTGGGCCGTAGGGGTGGTTTGTTTCGTATGGTGTTCTGACTGCATCTTCGAAAAGTTCTTGCATGTACTCCTTCCATCTTTTCAGCCTGTCTTCAATCCTGATCAAGATCTGACCCTCGTTGTCTACGATTATGCCGGTATTGCGTTGATTATCAATGTTCTGCATCTGTTTGATCTTTTTGTGCATATGGAAGTCATCATGTTTTTGTTGAAGAGTTTCAATTTCTATGCATTTCTCAGTCAACAATGCCTCTTTTGCTTCCTTTATTTTCCGCAGTATATTCTTGTGGAGCTTGTTGTATTCGTGTATATTTTTATTTTTGAATCTTCGCCGTTCCTCCATCATCTGTAATATTTCGTCTGTCATCCATTCTTGTTTCTTTTCTTTTCTTGATTTCAGATTTTCGTTTGTTAGTGTAGTGATAACTGTCTTCATTTCGTTCCACTGTTCTTCTATATCGTCGGTGTAGCTTTCAGCTATTTTGGCAAAGTTTTTATTTAGCTCTTCTTTCACCTTTTCTTGGATGTTATTTTCTTTCAGTAGTCTTATGTTTTTTCTGGGAGTCCTTTTCTTACGAATAACTTTGAGTCGTATCTTGATATTTGCCACTAATAGATTGTGGTCCGAGAAGACATCTGCGCTTGGGTATGTTTTTGCTGAGGTGATAGAGTTTCGAAACCTTTTGTTTATTTTAGACACAATTTGGAAATATAAAATTTTTTTACCGTCATATTGCATCTGCCATATAATAATTTCAAAATCGTTATTTACACCCTCAAAAACCCCCCAGTTCCAATTTTGAACAAAATCGGGGGATATAAAATTAGAAGTCCGCCATATTGTATTTTATAAAAATAATTTCAATTCGTAAGTTACATCTTCAAAAATCTCCCTATACCAATTTTTGACAAAACTAAGAAACGTGAAATTTTTGGACGCCATATTGAATCTGCTATACTAAGTTTTTCAAAAATAATTTTAAACTTGCAATTAAAAAATCAAAAATCCTCAGTACCAACCTTGGACAAAATCAAAAGATGTAAATTTTTTAATCCGACATATTATCAACCCATCTTGGATCTTACCAAACTAATTTCAGCGAAAATAATATGAGACCAACGCAACATAACGCAAAAAATTTCATTCAAATCGGCGCCACCGTTCCGGAGTAATCGTTTGCATAATATCTATTATTAGAAGCATATTTGTTTAATGCTCTAAAGATAAACCAAGCAAATCACTTACCTTCACAGCTTTATGTTTATTTGGATGATCAGAAGTGGAATCTAAATGTTCCAAAGTGGCATTAACGAACTTCTTTAAAGACGGATCGTCGGTGGACATTGGCGTGTGTCCTCCTACCAAGACCGCTCTTCTATACCTGCTATAATTGGTCCTGTTCCTATCGTTTTCATCTTTTTTAATATTCTGGCACTGAGACTTCACCACCTTAGGATTGGAATAATCATCGTCGACGTGTACTTGTACTTTGCATATTTTCGTTAGATTTGTAAATAATTTCTCTCTACAGTTGTCGTTATGTTCGTTCTCGTGGCAATGAGAGGTACCGAGACGTAAAATGATTTGATAATATATGCCGTCCAGTTTGAGTTTTTTAGCACCTAATATTTGCAAGATGACTCTTTTGTGATGATCGTCGTCTATGTTGTCTAACGTAGCAGCCGCGAAATCAGCCAGATCGCGAACTATAACCTACAATGCAACAAACAAAATGTTAAACCTATAAATTGATTGCGAGATGTTGTCTTTCATCAATAATGCAAAAAATACAATGTTCTTAAACAAGGTGTTTAGCTTTAGAAACGTCTAGGTCACCTGGAATAAATAGAGAATTTATTATTAAACTTTAACCTGCTAAAATTAAAAACATATTGACTTCTACCGAAATTGGGGGAAACAATTAAAAAATAACGCAGAGAAAAGGTGTGATATTTCATCACGATAAAGCTTCCTGTTGCACATGCTGTGTGACAACCACCTTATTCACTCGACTTGGGCCTGAGTGACTATTGCCTGTTTCCAAAACTAAAAGAAAATATCTGTGGCAAAAAGTTTACGTGAGTTAACTGACACCATTGAAGGTAAACCTTTTTAAACATTTATTTTAAAAATCACAAATTATGTTCAAAATAGATCAAAATTATAACTTTAACAATTCGTGGCTTTCAACTGACTTCTTTTGTCTTCCCATGGTTGGAATATATATCTTAAGATGGCATCTGAGACTGCATGGTATGCTGACCATGGAACGGACGGTGAAATAATTCGTGCGATTCAGTGGTTTGAGGATCATAACCCTAAGAAATGTTTGTTAAAAAAATATCATTTATACGAGAATTTCCCTTTAAAGCTGCTAAAAGAATTAGAAAGCGTTTGATCAGCTAAAAAACTCTTATTAAAACTATTCCAATAAACATTCCTGCTATATTGCGAATAAATATTATACAAAAATTTATAACAATACCTTTTCGTCAGAAGAAATCTTTTCCATTTGTCCAATCGATCTTTTATGCCTTTTATTGTTGTCATCTTCGTCGCTACTACTACTACTGCTACTAGAGCTACTGTCATCGTTATTGTTGTTATTGTCGACTTCATTATCTCTTTCTTTTTTCTTCGATCTCTCTGTCTGCTTGTCAATGTCATCATCACTTGAGCTACTGCTGCTGCTGCTACTGCTCGAGTCATCATTATTATTATCATCGTTCTTGTTTCCCCTCTTCAATCTTAAAAAGTACAAAAATATACTTTTTGTTTGTTTGTTTTTATATAGGTAAAAACGAGGTGTGTAAATTAGGTAATAAGACTGGTTTTTTTAAATTTTTTTATTTGAACAGAATTACAATTCCATATTGTCTCTCTCAAAATAATTTCCTTGGAAAGCCACACAGCGCTGAAGACGGTTCTTCCAATCCTCATCCATCCTCAGATACTAGAATAGTCTTCAGTTAGTCGGTTACAGTTTTCGAGTGTCTCAAAATGACGTTCCCTGAGGTGATTTCTCAATCTTAGGAAGAGGAAAAAGTCACAAGGACTCAAGTCAGGCGAATAAGGAGGCTGAGGAGCCACCGAAATGTTTTCCTTTTGGTTCTACGAAAGGTTTATTGAACCATTGGTCAAAATCTGATGTACGGTAGTGCGAATCAAATTCAACTCTTCCTCAATCATTCTGACTGTCAACCGATGATGACACTGTCTTGACAATAAAGGCCTTCCGCTACTTGGTTCATCTACAAGGGACTCTTACCTCCAAAGGGGCTTTAAACCATCGAAAAACCTGAGTCATTTCTCCGTGGGTCTGCTGAAGTTTTGCAAGTTTCCATTAAGCTGTGTCCAAACCTGATAGCACGCCGTTGCTCCAAATTGATGTAACTCATTTTTAGAACGAACTACAAAAAAACTAATTTCACAAAAAAATTGCAAAGAACAATCAAATGACTCTGGTGAGTTCGAACTTCTACTAAAGGCATATTAAATGTTCACCCACGTTATAAGTCCTGCCATATCGGACGCTATGTTGCCAGTCTCATTACTTAATTTCCATACCTTATACCAAAGTCTAAATTCAATCAATATTTCGTATTTTATGTTGCAATTTCCTTGTTTTCCAAGAGAAATTATAATAGGAGTATCAAAAATGCAAGATTTTTAAATATTATACGAAATAATACTAATAATCTTAGAGATCTTTTCGTATTTCCCTGAAACATGGGTTTTGGAATGTAAATTAATAAAAACGGTCCATTTTTGACTTTCAGTCTCTAATCTAAGTTAAATTAGGTCCAGATTAGAACAACATGTCTAAATTGAAATGATTTCTTCATATTTTGTACTGGTATCTTCTTGTTATCCATTTCTAAGGGAAATACGAAAATATCTCCAAGATTATTAGTTTTATTTACAGTAATATTTTAAAAATTCTTCGTTTTCGAAAATTTTGTTATAACTTCTATAGAAGAATAAGGAGATATGGAATAATCCTTGAATTTAGATATTTTGTTCTTATTGCGACTCAAAATACCTGCATTTCTTGGTTTTCATAGGGGAAGTACAAGATCTTGAACATCGATTATAGACAGAAAGTCTAAAATTACCATATTGAATTTTGTAAATAATTTTAAATTCGTAATTTACACCTGCAAAAACTCCCCCATAACAATTTTTGACAAAATCGAGTCGTGTAAAATTTTTTTAGTCCGCCATATTGAATTATTTAAAAATATTTGTTATTTAATATTTTTGTCCGTCATCTCGAATTTTACTGAACCAACCGCAGCAACTTCCTGAACATAATGCAAAAAATTTCATTCAAATCGGTGCCACCGTTTCGGAGTAATCGATATACATACAATACAAAAAAAAATACAGAGCCGGTGAATTTAGAAACTTATTCTTTTAGAAGTAGGTTAAAAACACTTCTGTTCAATGATTTATAAATTAGTATTCTACGACCCGAAAATCCCCCAAATACACGAAATTAAACATAATCAAATCTTTTTTTCCACGAAGATAAATAGAACCTATTCCTAAACTCATACCTTATTAAAGTTGTTTCTCTTTTAACTTTTTTTTCCTCTTTAGAATCGCTCGACGCTGAAGATTCCTCAGATGTATCCTTTGTTTCTCTTTTAACTCTCTGTTTTTCTTCGGAAGTATTCTTGGATTCGGAGGAATCCTCTGACGTATTTAAAGCCTCCCTTTTTGTTTTATTTTTCTTTTCTTCTGTGGAATTACTCGATTCTGACGATTCTTCAGAGGTATCCTTTGTTTCTCTTTTAACTTTGGGTTTTTCTTCAGAAGTATTCTTGGATTCAGAAGAGTCCTCTGATGTATTGGTGACCTCCCTTTTCACTTTAGTTTTCTTTTCTTCCGTGGAATTACTCGACTCTGAAGATTCTTCAGATGTATCCTTGGTTTCTCTTTTAACTTTAGTTTTCTTTTCTTCAGTGGAATTACTGGAATCAGATGAATCTTCAGAAGTATTCTTTGTTTCTCTCCTTGGTCTAGGTTTTTCTTCACTAGTACCACTTGATTCAGAAGATTCCTCCGATGTTGCGGCTAATTCTCTTTTGACTATATCTACGGCGAAATCGTTTTCATTCGATCTTATTCTCTTTGTTCTTTCTTTTGGTTTGTCTTCTTCTGAAGTGCTATCAGAATCCGAGTCGGAGTCCGAATCACCTTGAAGTTCCCGCTTTGACCTTTCAAATCCATAATAAGTGCCAAAGTCGATTGCTTCAGAATTCTTCATTACTTGTCTAATCATATTTTCGTCTGAAGATTTTTTCGGTTCATTGTTTCCAAAATGGTACGTGGAAACAAGGGGCTCGTATTCATCTACCACTGGTACCGAACTGAAAAGTGGTACTCTATAAAGTGGTACTCTATAAAGTGGTCTATCCTCTTCGATGTTTAAAGGTTCTACAGTCAAACTGTCGTCGATATCGGTGGTTATCGTCGAAGGTTCATCAACTAAATAAGAAAGATAAATTGTTAGATTCATTATTTGTTGCTAACTACCTAATAGTTGATGTCAATATTTGTTATATATGAGGTGATTAAAATCGTCTCTTGCATTATTTAATTGTAAAATTGTACGTAAGGGCATACCTGAAACATACTGTGGTCGTGCAACAGTGAACGGCATAACGTTTTTAGGACTCTCTACTTTGAAGACGTTCGGTGATTCGAACATATCAGCAGAAAAAATTTGGGATTCTAAATCCGCCAAACGAGCAGCGTCCATCTCTTCTTCCATATTACCAGTTTGAGCTATATTATCATAATTTGGAACAGGTTTGGGTTCCTCTGTCGGTGTAGGAATGTTGCGATCTATAAATTATAAAAAAAAAACTAAACCAACTTCTAAATTTGCACTTTCTGAAATATATATTGCTCCTTGCTTGTTTATCTGTAAAGTGATGACTTGATACCACAGTAAATAATTCCTAAAACAATGCATTTATTACTCCGAACGGATGCAAGTATTTAGTAAAAACTCTGATTCTATTTAAATTACAATAATTCTTTTCTCAAATATCATAAACAAGTCTGGAAACACAGACAATGCTGAATAATATCCTGTTATACTCCAAATAATGCTGATATGGCGTGAGAACAGACAAACTGCGTCTTAACCATATCTATATTCGATTTGTGCTCTTTAGTGTAAATGTAATGAATAAAGGCAATAGCCTTAAGCAATCTTATTAACATAACGTATTTTAAAATCATAAACTTTAATCTTAATCACGGTGTCAATCAAATGATAATAGTCCAAGTTAAAATAAATATTGTTAGTCGTGCTGCTCCAATTAAAGGTCTTTCTTTAAAAAGCCGAATAAAGGTATCATGCTGGCGTTCTTGCTCGCAGAGGGGGGATTTCATGCTGTCGCTTTGTAAAGGGTAGCAGCGGGAAGACCAACAGTGTCAAAAGTCGTGGAAGGCATCGTGCCTGGGGGGGTGCATAGTAGATAACATGATGTATCTTTAAAGATCCCTAAATCGTCCAAGCCTACTAAACGGTTTGCTCGTGGGAACCTTACGGAAATCACAAGTAATAGTAAAAAACAACCATCTTCCCCAGACGTGATTGTGGAGGGCCGACAAGGTCTACCCACAGCACAACTGGAGGAAAAACAACTTGGAGGAAGTAATGTTGGTTCTACCCCAATAAACACTGAAATCCAGACAGTACCTGTAGTAACGAGTTCGTCTGGGAAAAATATTCCAACGCTAGTCCTCCGAGAAGAGGCTGAGGTCTAAGAAAACCTAAACAAAAAATTTTTCCCGTGCACAGCGTCGAAAGATATTCATTGCAATGGCCAGGGTTATGGAGGAATCCAGTTACAACATAAAATCGCGATGGAAATAAAAACCAAGATTTAAAAGCAGACAGCAAGTGTAAATTCAGCTTCCTCTAAACATGTTCGCTCCAAATTCAGCACGTCGTCTCCGGTTCAGAGGCCAAGCAAAAGAACCTGGCCTGACAGGCCTGTTAAGGTAATAAATATCTCGAGGAAAAGCTGACCCCGGAGTGAGCCAAAGAACTTACCAACGGAGATTCGCTAACAACTTTTAATGACCTTAATAAAGATGACATTATCGATTTTTTTTATTTGATATTTCGTCTTAGAACAACCATTATCAACTCCATTTTTTAAAATAGTTCTGATTTCCTAATGTAAAATTGACAATGCGTGACACGTTGTTGAATTCAGAAACCAAAGGGCTTTTCACATTTGACATTAGAAAATCAGGATTGTATTTAAAAAAAATTGTTGATAAGTTCTCGCAGAGTAAATGTCAAATAAAAAATCGATAATGACATCTTTAAGGGCATTAGAAGTTTCTGTAAAAAAAATTCATCGATTTCACTCCAACTTTAACGTTCACATCGGAGAAAAAGAAATATCAAAGTTCGGAAATTCTGCTTTTTCAAAATAACTCAAACGTTAAAAGTAATATCAAAAATCTCTGATCGTTATTTCGCTGGTTCTTAAATTATTCAACGTTTTTCTATTTAATCATATTCATATTTCTTAATATTACCGAGATTCCCATACTGGCCCTTCTTATCTTGAACACCCTGTATATACCATCTGCTCAAATTTGACCCGAACTGACAAAAAAAAACATTTTTACGTATTTTAATACAAATCTTTATTATCGCCTCCAAAATAGGCTCCTTTTGAGCCAATACAAGCATGCCAACGGTTAATCCAATTTTCCATACACTTGTTATATGCTTCGGCTAGAATGGCCTTCAGTTCATTCAGTGAATTACTTTTTATGGCTTCAATGGAATGGACTCAAGGCGCGTTCCTCGAAGTGGACATTTGAGCTTCGGAAACAGGAAAAAGTCACAGGGAGCCAAATCTGGTGAATACGATGGTTCTACGTTCGCAAACATCTCTTTTGCGACCTCTACTCGACGTTCTTTTTGCAAAAAATTCAGGTCTTTTGGTACGAGTCTAGCGTTGACACGTTTCATACCCAAAACATCAACTAAAATGTGTCGAGTCAATCCATAAGAGAGGTTGACAGCCTCTGCTATTTCTCTAATGCCAACACGACGATTTTCGAGCACGATTTCCCTAACTTTTTCGATTTTATCGCCATTACAGAGGTAGATGGACGACTCGCATTACTCACGACCTTCACTAAATGCTTGGTGCCACTCAAATGCTTGCGTTCTCGATAGAGTGGATTCCCCAAAACACTTCTGCAACATTTTCAACGATTCCGTAGCCGTAATTCCAGTGGAAACGCAAAATTTCAAGCAAACTCGTTGTTCAATTTTTTTTCCCATACTAAAATCGTCAAACTTTTCGCGTCGTAAACAAATAGCTGCCAAACACAAACTAATTGACATATGGCCTTCAAACTTCACACGAGTGTCAAAAAAGGTCGTACCAATTAAAAAGAAAAAAAATTTCCGATTCGGTTTGCGCGCGCTGTTTAAGTGGACCAGTCAGGGTAAAATTTGATCAGATGGTATATGTAATACTATTCATATTAGTACTACACGACGTTGTGACCTCTTCCCAACATCGCTGAAATACCACTTTAATTACTGCATATCGTTCTTTAACTAAACTTACTATACTTACCTAAATTAGGCAAAATCTCATTATTCATATCATTTTGGTCACGTTTAGAAAGTCCGCTGGGTTCATACTCCTGCGATACAGTACAATTATTCTTAATAATATGTTTACTTCTACTAATCCACGGCTGTTGGATAAAAGTAATTTCACATATGAAAGGATCCACCGATCTATCTAGGATACAAGGAGCTGACAAATCCGCATCTTTGGAGCACGTAGTCTGGGCAACATCGGCTAACATAATGTATTTTAGACCGGCAACTACCTAAATAGATTTACGTACACATTATGTGCATTCAAGCAATACTGTATTCAAATACCTTTTAAATTATGTTATAATTAAATTTTAAAAAATGAAGTAAACCCTACAGTTTTAATTGTAAAAATTACCTGTTGCTGCAATCTTCTAATATTGACAATTTTATGTCTTTGATTTCTTTCGCTTTCAATGTGTTTTACAGCGGTATCAATTAGCTCGTCCACTCCCTCCGCATCTGTATTTAAATCGAAAGGACATCCTAGACAGGGAACATTATCTCTACGGACAGCTACAAAATCTGCACCGTCTTGTGCCGAGGATACAGCTTCACTGCTTAGATCAATCTAAGGAATTAAATTTTCTATTAATCCGTAGATAGGTAATCGAAAAAGGAAAATTTTGAAAAACAATTATGAAGTATTTCTTTTAATAGTAGAATCTGAAAAAACCTTAAAATTTTTCTTACTCGGTTTAAATCTAAGAAATAAAGTTACTGTGGTCTACAAAAAATATGGTAATTTTAAATACCTATATTTTGATGAGATAAAATTAAATTGTAATAAAAAACCGTGATTAATAAAATATCAAGAGTTTCTTACTTAGTCATTTTAACGGGACATGTGATTATTGAAACAGCTGCATATTAGTAATACATAATAATCTGTTTTTATAGATATTTTATGTCTATTGAGATATTATAAGAAATCATAAAAAGCCTACATTTTTGAAGAAACAGTAGCTGGTGACGATGAAAAATTCTTAATTTACGAAAATAGCTTGTTTTAACTTTCACTCACCCAAGTTTTCTGCTATTCCAGTTGGCTTCGGTGATAAAAGAATCGACATTTAAATTGATGTCAAGTTCTAAAATTGATATTGGTCTATCTATAATTTTGTACACAGAATTGACTACCTGATTTATGGTTAGGTATAATGAAGCTACATTTCCAGTGATCAGGGAAAATACCACTGTTGTCATAGGTTAAAAAGAAAGTACAGTGGTCTTATTAGGCAAAATAAATCACCCCGGTATGATTATTATTAATGAATATTAAATGGCAAGAAATAATGACAATTCTGTAGGGTTCGATTGTTTTGTTTTTGCCACGCCTCGCCGTCATGGCCAACTAATAACAAAATTTAAAAGCCGTATAGCATTTTTACAATAAAAAAAAATGTTGAATTGCCAATATTTTGAAAACTACAAATTTTTGGAATAGACAACCTTATACAAATTTACCCTTATTTTTAATGCTTAATATGATAAAATCATAGAAATACGTGCTTTCTATTTGAAAAAATTGACTTTGACGATTTTTCAAATATAATTTTTATTATTCTTTTTTGACCACTCTATACTAATAATTTTCAAAATATCATAAAAAGACTATTAAAGTCGATCTTGGTCTACAAGAAAACTAACCTAAATTGAATAATAAAGACTTTCTTATAGGAAAAATTTATAGTTAAGTTTTGGTCATAAAAATTTAAATATGTCCAAAACGGTGAGACTTAGGTATAGAACATTATACGTGAAATAAGTCTAGAATTTTACGTAGAAATCAAAAATGCAATAATATATAGGGTGTTCCATTTAAAATAAACAAGTGACATCCACTTCCGGTATAACCGGAAGTGGCGCTATCTTGAAAATATTTCAGCCGGCTGTCCCCTATGCACGTTAGTATATTTTTAAATTTTCAGATTCTTCCTAATTATAGTTTTCCCACAATCGATCGATAAAGTTCCCAGAGAATCTACATGTATAGGTTGTCCCTATACCTAGCCAAAACAGTTTTTTTAATTAATGGTAAGTGCAACAGTGATAACATTTTATACAAAATCACGGCGATGGAAATTATCATTAATTTTTATACTTTTTTCTCCATAAAAATGTTTGCGACTACCGGTAAGAGCGGAAGAATTTTCCCTTTTCCTGGAAATAGGAATTGGCTAAGACAACATTCCAGCAAGTCCAAGATGGCGTGTGGTGGTAGACATGTTCCTTCTGCTAAGGTATGAATTTATTCAAGTTTCTTCCTTATAACCTCTAGTGACTCCTTAGATGCAATGTTGGTGTATAAGCTTTCCAGGTCGAGGCTGGTCTTCTAAATACACTTCCATTTTTCTTATAATTTTAAAGAAAAATTGCGAGTTCTTAACTCAGGACGATGTATTTCCTTATCATGGTTTCAGGATTGAAACAAAACTTGGCTTGCTCAGAAGTCGGAGAGTTCCAGGAATTAGTGATAGATTGTTTTTTGCTTATGTATCTTCGGAACTCCATAAAGATGTTGAATTTTGCTGTGGTGTGGCCTTAACTTAGTCCTGATCTTCTCTGGAATATACCGTTCATGTTACTTAAGGTTCTTGTTTCAATTGTAGATGTATGCTCTTTAGAAAGAGCATACATCTCCTTAGAACTTCCTCAATTTTTTGGTTGTATGTCGCAGCATTCATTACAAATATGATATTTCCTTTATCCACAGAAAAAATCCTAGTACTGGAATCTTTCGTAGGTTCGCTAGGATAGTTGTCACGTCTATGCTGATTTTTGTTTTGTTTTTCCAATTCATTGGCAAAAAATATTCATGTTTGCTGAATCCGCGGCGCTATTATGTCGGGAATACGAACCCCTTTTAACAAGGTAGTAGTCTAGGTTTTTTTATTTTGATTTTAAGATATGCATTTCTACATTCTCATTAACAAAATTGAAACAAGTCCACACAAATGTCTCATGTTATTAATAATCACGATTAACATACACCAAGACAAGGTTATACATATCAATTTCGAAGTTTTTTAATCGGTATAACAAAGAAAAACCCAAATAGCTACAAGACTCGAAGACACAGCTAACGACCACAAATTAAAGGTAACACCACAGCATTCGAAAAACCTACTCTGGTTTTGTTCTTGCCGTGTTACCAACTTACATGTAATTTGATAACAAATCTACTATTCATTTCCTTAGTGCCAATTTAATACATTTATTTTCATGCATGCTAATTAGTTTATATATATATATATATATATATATATATATATATATATATATATATATATATATATATATATATATATATATATATATATATATATATAATTTTTCCAATATAATGTACAATTTCGTTTCTTAATTATTTGTTTCAAAATATTACCTTTTCCGGTTCTCCAAGACTTTGCTCCCCAAATGCCATAGGCGATGAGGGGCTCTTTATCTCATCCACATCGTCAACCGTTATGTCAATTCTCGGAGAGCATTTTACATCACTAAGCACCTGATATGTTGTTTGGTCGGGATTTTGACGGATAAAAGCATGACATATAAGCACTTGTTCATCACATGGGATTTCTGGATATGTTTTTAGGCAGTCCACATTGATTTCGGCTGTTACTTCAATAACGTCAGCCTAAAAGCATAATTAGTTTAGAGCAGTAGTAATTATTTGGAGCAAAAAGGTATTTGATGTAATACCTATAAATGGTTATGTTTGATTTATCACTTCTAGGTTGTTATAACTTAAAATTTATTTTTTTAACATTATGGTTGCTAAAAAAAATTAATTTCGAAAACCATACTTCCGTACGAATTTTCTAAATTAAGTAAAACACTTAAATGTAGACCCTGTAGAGAGAGATGAATGTGTTCAAGGCCGATTTTTGAAACAGATCTCTTTTATACTGGATGGCTTAGTATCTATGGGGTGCGCCCTAATCACCTGAACCTAATGAACAGATTCAAATTTTTGTCTCACTAACAGCAGAGACCGTATCACTCCTCTTTTCTTTACAAATTGTGTAACTTCGTTCGACTTACCCAATTTAAAGACAAATTTGGCCGCAAAGCGCACTTTTTTTGAGCTTGTAGTCGACAAACAGCCAGTCATTCGTGGATAACTTTTACGATGCATTACCTCACTTTAGGCATACAACAAAAGAAAGACTGTCATGCTTAAAGCGTCCAGTGAGGTATGCTTATCACAGTGTTGGTGTATACAGTTTTATTTGTGATATTATAATCACCAATGTTTATTTATATCAATATGTCTAGTTGTTAACTGTTTTTGATTTAGGATTAACGTCCTGTTGACGGGAGTGAGACATTTTAATATAGTTTTCAGTTATAAAGTGTACACACAAGGGATCCAGTAACAATATTTGCAAAGTAGATGTAAGAAAAGCGGATAAAACTACAAGAATTGTTGGTGACTGATGTTTTACTTATAACTTTTGGTTTAACTGAGGCAACAAACAATGATTTGGGAAAAATACCAATGAACATGAACTGATGTAAAAATAATCTCTCAACAATAACTTCAAAAATATGCGAAGTACATAAGTGAATCTACTGACTGCAATATAAAGCGGTTGTTAATTAGTTTCCACTTTTTAGTGTAATTTTCTTCCCATCCGTCTATTTTTCTTTAAATATTGTATATATGGTAAATTTTCGCCTACGGTTTATATTAGAAACTCAGTAGAACAGCGGTACAGCGTCAATCGAAAGATTCTGGATTCGATTCCCGGCAAAGCAGAACAACAGTTACATTTTTCAGTGGTAAAAATAAGCCTCCAAGTTTTTTAACTTTATTCATTATCAACTTATAATCTCAATTTTCTTTAGTAGGGGGCGACACAAAATATTTAACCGCAGGTGCGGATAAACCTTGTCTGGGAAAAAGTAACATGTATAAGCGGTGTAAATATCGGATGACATTATTTTCACGTGACAAAAATTATTATAAATATTTTTTCTTATTGACACTGACTGACTTCTTTGTTCCCTAATGATAATTATTAGAAAAATATTGCATTTATGTTAAGATCTAAATAAATAAATGATGTATATAATTATTACTTCAGGTAGTATTATTAATGAAAATATGAACTGTTAGGTTATTATTATATACATATTGGCATGTGTTAAATTAGAAACTGATATTGAAATATAGCGGATGTCTCAATGAGTACTTGAATTTCGAATCATGTGAAATTTACGTTTGTCAAATATTGATAATTGCTTAATTGAAACACATACATTTACGGAAATATTGCGTTTTAATTGAAAGATAAGAGAAATAAATCCTATTACTCATCGGCTTAAAAAATCGAGTGAAAACAAAGGGATTAACCAAACATCTCCATCCGACATCCTTTGCAGGAATTAAAGTTCCACCGTAGCAATTAAACAAATTTTGACAAAAGATTTGCAAACTCCTTCTTACAACATTCAGCTTACTCAAGTTCTAAAACCATGGATAGCGCCAGAAAGTTACCAACTCGGTCTTAGAACAATTGCTTCCATAACAAAATCATCTTCTAACTTCTAAGTATAGGAGAACTAAAAGTGTCACCCATTATAATAGATTTAAGCAAATTAGAATAAATATAAATCATATGGTTGGGGAGGCTTACAATGGATTACTCGTAGAGTTGAACACAATATTCAGAGTGATCCAAAAGCATTTTGGAGATATAATAACCAAAAAAAGAATATATGTGCTATTTTAAATCAAATGATTGGGGGAAGGGGGGGGGGGGCATTTACAGTGACCTTCAGGATATTGTGATGGACTTCTCCCCGTATTTTCAAAGTGTGTATGACGAAGTAAGTGATAATGTTCCTGATGTCTTCAGTGGGTACAATTCTGAAGAGGTAAGGGTCCCTGTGTCAGAGGCCGATGTATTAAATATAAAAAGAAACTTAAGCCTAAAATATCGTTTAGTCCAAATTCTGTGTATTTTTTGTTAAAGATACAGTCAACGAACTGATAAAATCACTATGCAAGATTTTTAATCTATCACTTGAGATTCGGACATACGTAAAACAGTGGAAGGTCTGGGGGTGTGTCATATTTAAAAAAGGAGACAGGGGTGAGTTTGAAAACTATAAGCCAGATACTTTGATTTGTGGGTTCTTAAAGATTTCTGAAATGTTGATTTACTAATATGTTTAATAAAAATGAATCAAAATTGTCCCTCTATCAGCATGGTTATTTGAGGAGTCGGTCGACCATCACCAACTTGGCATGTTTTGTGAATTATGCAAGTAAGGCCTTTGATGTAAGAAGCCAGGCTGATGTTTTTACCGACTTCTCAAAGCCGTTCGATAAAATTAATCACAACAGAATACTGCACAAATTGGAAGGTTTAGGACTGGCCGGCGGCTTTTTGTTTTTTTTTATGTTGATCGCCGAACCCAGTATGTTAAGTGTAATGGCTTTCGATCAAGCAGTTTTTCTACTTCCCGTGGAGTTCCTCAGGGACCCAATCTGAACTAATAGAATGTCTACTGCATGTGATTTTAGTGGCTCCTATAAGAAATTTATGAGGAGTTGCTATAGCAACCTGTGACTTTGCTCGAGACTCAATTTATCTTAATTTCAATTTTAATTAAATGTTATATTTGTAACATATAAAATATATTTTGTATAGTTTTATGTTTGTTTGATGTTTTCTTTTCATACGGCCCTATAAATTATTGTCGTTGTTGGGCTATTCTCGGCGCTGAGCAGTAGAAAATCCACATGCCTTGCATAGAGGTAGGAATATAATGAAATAGATGCAACTGAGATGTAATTTTAACATTCATTTAAAGATCTTAGAGACCTATACGATCCTAAACTCTTACTTGCCTTTCGCATTGATACATTCTGTGCTAAAGCAACAAAAATGCTGGGTTTTAATATATGCAACATCAAACATTTCTCAAACTTACAAACACTGAAGAACTTTTAACTAATCTATGATAAAGTATGAAACAATTTTTTAACACCGTATCTTTGATCGTTACATTGTTCAACTAGACAATGTGCAGAAAAATATGTTAAATTCCCATCTGTTAAAAATTACAGATTGTTTTCTTCCAGAAGCATTGCCTAGAAACTGCTTCTACAAATGTTTAATTTATTATCATTAATTTATCATAGAAACTATCTACTGAAACAATTTTTATTTAAGATACGCATACCAATTTCAAATTGATTGTTTTGACTTATTATTGTATTAATCAAAAACCTTTACATTAGAAATCACTACAGTTAAAAAAACTATTTTAAAGTTAAATCTCAAATGTTTTAATAATATACGTTGGTCACATTCTATAGGCCAAAACCTATACAAAATCATTAAATATGGGATGTGAATATACATGACCTGTCCGATATATTTTATCACAAGTGTCAGTAATTTCCCCACACATTTGTAACGCCGCAGTCACTGGTTTTCTTAGAATTATTTATCTCCAAATGAAAACAATGTGTTTTTATTTTAATTCAAAACACAAATTAACATCAAAATTCGAAATATATCAGATTATTTTGCCGTCTTCTTATATCCAATGTATAATACATATAAAATATATTGTGAGCCGAAAAAATCGATTTTTTTCCCTTGGATTACATAGCAATAGTCGGGTTATGTGCCACTTTAATCTGTGGATGCGGTAATGCCCACGGCAAATCGAACAAACACATACCTATCAACCTTTACTCTCATTTTTTGTTTACAATTTCCTTTCATGTCTGTATTTTAATTAACTGAACTCCTTTAAAAATATTTTCACCAGCATTTACCAACTAAAATTTCCTGTATCACTTCTCCCAAGAAAAATATATTTGAAAATGAAATGTCTCATATGGTAACAGTGAAGCCGAAAACATATCGTGTTTAAAATAAGATTATCTTTGCAGTTGTAGTTAAAAAACTGCTAAAATCCAGATATTATTGACGCAAGCTTTAAAAACCTCTTTATTATAAAAGATAAAAGTTATATTCGAAATGTCCTTCGCATAAAAACATTTAGTTTATATGTTAATAATAAATCATCATCATTAAATCATTGATATTAACAATGAATAATTGTCAAAAACTAGTCCGAAATGAGAAATTTTTCAAGAATAAACGCCAAATTCATCATTAAATTTTTGATCTTGAAAATAAAGAATGAAATAAATATCTGAAAATAAATCCAACTGTTAGTACAGAATTGTGAAATCTAAGAATTTATAAAAATTAAACATGTTATTCGTTAGTACATCTTTGATGTAACAACTTTTATCCATTTATTTATTTTTTGACTATAATAAATTTTTTTCCATTAGACTCTAAAAAAGTGGTTGCTTATTATACCTGTCATTTGACCAACACTATTGAATCTCTGATTAAGGTGCTTTTACATCAGTCATGATCACTGAAATATTTTCTAATCAAGACAGGCAAATTAAGCTTGTAAAAATACAATTGAAATGCGAAAAATCGGCGAAAAGAAATCAAAGGAAGACCTTTCTATAGGTTGTAATTACAGTAAAACAATTTTACACTTTCCACAAATTTTTAATTTTAATTTTAATCACTCGACATGTTTCGCAAACACTGTTGCTTCTTCAAAGGAGTATTACAAAAAAAAAATTTTTTTTAAATTTTTTTTTTTTGTAATACTCCTTTGAAGAAGCAACAGTGTTTGCGAAACATGTCGAGTGATTAAAATTAAAATTAAAAATTTGTGGAAAGTGTAAAATTGTTTTACTGTAATTACAACCTATAGTTATAATGAATTTCCACCAAGGAAGACCTTTCATTTAAATTTGAAATTTTTCAATTAAATCGAATTATTAACGGCTTTTAAACACTCGGATCGTGTAGAACACCCTCGAAAATACTCGAGTATATTTGTTACTTATTATTGGATGGAGGAAGATAGGAATAAAGTTGTTTCTATTTCAAATTTATATTTGAGGAAATGAGGACAACAATTCAAATTTTAAGATTTAGCGATTGAAAATTGAACTCTCCAAAAAAATAAAAAAATAAAAAGGACCAAATTTATGTATTTTTTAACATGTTTTTGGGGGGTGGTTGAGTTATAAATTTTAAAGAACTAAATAGAATTTATTTCGTATTTTTGTTTTGATAGTACTAGAATTTAAAAATATTCTAATCGACAGTTTTAAACATCTTATTTTATATTTGGGAAAACATCAAATAGTCCCTTTTGGAGAGAATCGCCCATATCAACCTACAACTTCCTTATTTTTAATTTTAAAGTCCTGTTTTATACACACCATTTGGTGAACTGATTTAATAAATTAGATTTATTTTTACAGTTTCCTTAATTTAAAATATGCTTTGCTGCATGGATGTCAAATTAGGCTTTATTAAAATTTCAAATGCCCACTCAACCGATTAAATAGAGGAAGTAACACACTTTTTTAGGTTTTATAGTACTACACTTGCTACTTGCCTAAAATTTGAATATTATTGCCATCTGACTACACACATACAGGGGAAAATTAAATTGGTTTTCTCGTTCCTTTCGGATTTTAAGAACAGGTAAAAAAGCAATATCAAGTAAGGGGTGGATCGCCCCCCTACAAGAGCTTCGAATTCAGAAAAATAGACCCCACTCCCCGGTTGACAACTCGCTTTCGCTTGTAATACTGTATTGTCTTGTATACAAATGGGGGAGAATAATTTCGGTCTTTACTTTTGTGATATCGCGTTTCCCCCCCCCCCCAAAAAAAAAAAAGGCTGGATCCGTCCCTGCATCAAGTTGTACTGTTTTTTTTTATAAGTATAGCATTTTGAATTCTAATATAAATGTTAACTCTATACAGAGTAGCCTATAAGTTATTTCGAAAAAATCGATAATTTTCGAGAAATATCAATTCGTTTGCGTTGAAGAAGAGCAAGATGAACACATTTTGGATGATGCTGATAATCCTTCTAACAGCGTAAGAAAGCTCGTAGCTCAAAAAGTGGCAACAAAATGGGTTATCTATAAACAGCTTCTGCTACTTATTGCTATTTGTATAAAATTAATAATTCTACTAATGCAAATGGAGTACTTTTAAATTTAATTTAGATTTGTATATGTCTGAATATCTATGTTCCTAGAATTTTTCAAAGACTTTTGATAAATTGAATCATGAAATTATATTATGTTGTATTATATTGTAAGATCTTTTCAAGTTTTATAACTTGGAGAAACGTGACTGTAATTTTCCTATTATAGTTTAGAGAACAATTCATAAATAATATTCCAGCACTTCCTAAAATAACCCAAAGTTTGTATCTTTAGACGAGTTATGACTTATGAATAAATAAACCTTGACAGACTCCTGCTCACCCTGCATACCATGATCCTAATCTGTACAATAAAATTCTATAATTATTGCGTTAGAAATAATACCTAATATAAATGTTAATATAATTTTATGGCGACTTAATTTATCAGAATATAAAGTTAGCCCAAACTGATCACTTTTATCGTAAGCTGTTTAACTTGACCTATTGATGTGTCAGGCCCCCTAGAGGATAACAAAATACTTTTAAGATAAGACCCTGCAATTTAAGAATTATAGAATTTTTGATAATTAATTATTTGTTAAAATAGCAAAATTTATATTCAATCCAATTAATTAACGAGTATCGTCCCTATCTAAAAAATCGTAAAAGTTATTATTTTCCTAATTCACTAACAAGGTTTAAATCGACATTGAAGCACCAAAATTGGAAAATTTTGTTTACATTAATGATTTCTCTGACCAATTCCAAGATTTTTATCCTTAATTTTCGTATAAAAAAGTTTCTTTCTAACATATATGATACAAATTACAGCAAGATCATATACAGGGTGCCCAGCGTCTCATTATAAAAAATTTCCATTATATTTCCAGGTTGTTATATATGTATTCTCCTTTCAGGCAGAGAAAAGGAAAGAGTATATATAAACAGTTTATTTCCTGCAAATACCACTCTGGTCCTCTCTCCATACGCGTTTCGACCACCTTATGGTCTCGTCAGTGGAGCTGTATCGGATCGAGAGCAACTTTCGCAGGAAATAACTGATATATGAAATGTAAATTCCAAGGTATGTCAGTAGGATATTGCAACCTGCCACCTACCGACCTCGATGTCAGACTGAATAACACGACAATTTACAATATGGCGCCCGAACAGGGACGATGCGACGTAAGGACGTCGTCTAGTTGTGGGCTTTAATTAATCCCGAACCCTACAGAAAAGATCACTAAAAGTCAGTTAGTAGTTCATACAGATTCCTCAGCCATTTTGCATTCAATGAAGCATTGTCTTGGCGGGGTGGTGTTGTATGAACGACCGCCTATATCGTAACATCGCCAGCATATTTACAACACCACCTAGAGTATTGCTGTACTGTTTGGAGCCCTTGTTACATAACGCATGTTAGGCGGATTGAGCACATACAATTAAAGTTGTGAATTTTATGCTATATTAGCTCGGCGTCGGCAGAAATATTCTTTCACATTCTCAGAGATTGGAACTGATAGGCACGGAAAGCCTGAAATTGGTAGAACTTATCTAACTATTGTTTTTGGATTTAATATAATCAGGAATAGCATTGCCTGTTCTGGCCTTCTTGAAGTGATTAACTTCCGCGTTCCTTCACGCGACACTCGCCTATTCCAAATGTTCTCGGTTAAGAGAAGCCGTACTAATGCTGGTAGAAAAAACATAATGAGTTGTATTATGCAACATTTTAAAACATGCATTCCCCCTAATTTCGATCTTGAATGTTCCCTACCTACGTTCATAAACAAACTGAAATCACTCTCATATAACACTTGAATATTTATGTGTTGCAATTTCGACGTTTCACTTCATCTGCAATTTAGAGTGTATTCGGAAACAACTTCTTTTGTTTTATTTTTAAATAGTCCTTTCCTCTTCTTTCGGATTGTGTATTCTCTGTTAAAAGTTTTGTTCACTGTAAAGCATTAGATAACTTATTTTACTTTATATATGTAACATGCAATAAGGAATGTGCTATTTGGATTTATTCTGTGATGTTTGAGATAGATAAATAATCAAAACTTTCTCAATTCTAATAATTTTTATTCAATTCTTGATTTTTTTCATTAACTTCTTTCTCCTCAACTCTTAACTCGTTAATGTTAGCGGTTTTTTTTCTCATTGTGGATACGTTCCTCCTTTCACTTTTCTTGTTTTTGCTTTTCAACATCAGCTTATTACAGACTTTTTTATCGAGAGAAAATCTAAGGTCAAGAGCTGCCTTACCATGCAACAAGATCATAATAGTTTTATCAAACTAAATAATCCCGCATATTTTTCTATCCTGAACATTTTAACCGTACTAACCCAAAAGTGATCAAGCCAAGTAGCACTTCTTTTGAATGATTTCAATATTTCCTTGGCTATTATTTTTCAAAATTCTCTTTCAATTAAATCGGCTTTACAAGCCTATAAAAAAGTTTTTTCCACTAACCTTCTCAGAGCTATGGTAAGATGTAATTCGGCTATTTAAGCTTGCAAGGCTATCGTCGAACCAAGACAATAAATTCCTTTTACGAAACCATAATTCAAAGATGATTTTAGTGAGAATTTAGTAACGAATGTTTTATAAATTTTCCGACATTGGTTTTTGAATTCCGTGATTTCTAAAGCATGGTTGGTATAACTGATCTTTTTTTTTAAAGTAACTTTAGTAATATAATCTGGTTTAATACTGTTTGTAGTTTTCAAAATGTTATTTTCATAAATCGCTATATATGTAAATGGGGTTTTAAGGTCATTTAATTGATACTCGGCCAAGAAAGGTTTCAACTCTCCAGCAAATTATTTGAAAAATGTTGTGTTTCGAGTAATGTAATAAGGCATAATAATTTGCGTTCTTTCTGCTAATTCTTCGTCTTCTAGCCAACGTATCTCCGAATAATACATTCACAGTGGTATTTTTCAAGTTATCTTTTCGGCGAGAAGGTTGATTATGGAACAAATAAAATATAAATATCAAAATGCCATCAATCTGCCAATTGACTGTTTTGACAGCTGCTTCAAAAGTATTGTGTAAAGTGTACAACCCATACTTACTTATGTTATTTTTTACAGTCCACAATTTCCTGTAAATCTTTTAAAAATTTCAAAATTAATATTAGGTCCGTCAATGGTTATTTGAACAGTCTTGATAAACATTTTTCTGTTTATACTATCGGTATAAGCTTTTACTAAATCACTAGATATTAAAGCTGAGGTATAATAATGAGTACATATTTCATTTATTGTCTTATTTTTTATAAGCGATAGCGGGAATATTTTTACGTTAACCTGTAAAGTCTAAAAATTCCAAGTTTATAAAAAAATTTCTGGATAATCCCAGGTTTTCCATGATGAAAAGACATTTCGTAATAATTCCAGGTTTTTCACCTTTTCCTTGATTCTGGACACCCTGATAAGCAAAACAAAACTGGGCAACTATATCAAGTTTAAAAGTTAAACCAAAAAATTTTGTGGTAGAAAATACTAGAAATATAAAATTTTATGTTGTTACATTGGGACGCCCGTAAAAGTGTGGGAGCAGAACTTGACCTTAACAAGGATCCTTTCTGATTGCGGTTGCATTAACAAAAAAAAAATATTTTAAATTAGTAATGCATTTTCCCCACAGGATATAAAAATTAATTTTCAATGCAAATAAAGGATGATGTGTTCCGACATTAACACAATCGTAAATAAATTTTAGAGGTTACATGCGATTTCTAGGAAACAAAAAATTAAAATTCAAATATTTATTAATATTAATTTTTTATTATAATTTTTCTTAATATATCATGTTGATTATAAAAATAATTTTTATTTTCTAAATTAAGTCAAGTTCAAAATTACAATAAAAAGTAAGAAATTAAATAACAACTATTTTTTATTGCCATTAAATTAATAGTTGCAGATTTTCTCAAGTCTATTGTATAGAATAGAAGATGATGGTTTTTGTCAAGTTCCAGAGTAAAGAGTATTTTTAGGTCTTTAGGAAATCAAAGATGCAGTTAAGCTGATGTTTGTCATGAGGCCATATCACAAATACATCGTTTACGTAGCGACACCAGAGTTTAGGTTTGTGAAATGAATCATGAATAATTCGCAACAATTGGAAATATTGATGAGGGGCTCCTCAGAATACAGGTTGTGGCCAATAAGCTAATCTGAAGAATTCTTCGCCTGAGAACCAAGAAAAAGAAAAAAAAAACACACAGAAGAAGCTGTGAAACAAAATGACTACACAACACATACTATAAAGTATCACTCAGAAGAAAGTACCACCTACCAACAATAGGCAAATCACCATACTTCCATACACAACACAGACAACAGATCACTTCTTAAACACAGCTTACAAACCACATAAGGTTAAAAGGATATCAACCAAAGGACAAAAATCGACGTGGACAATCAAAGAGTATATAACATTGCAGGCAGCACCTACATAGGTCAAACCAATTGAAGAATAACGGCGAAAGAGCACAATTTTGACAACTGTCACCAAGTCGCCAATATAAAACATTATAACGCAAGATTAACATCCCAGTCCATTGAAATTGAAAAGAACGGCAACCTTTCTTCTACCTGAAAACCTTCATCAGTGAGTCTATTGTACTGACACGAGGCCTGATCCTAAGCTGACACCACACCAACGGCTCTCGAAAAGCAAACCAAGGAGGTGGAGTCAACTCTAACCAATAGATACGCGCTACGACCTCGCATAAAACCACGCTGATATTGTAAATGCAAGAAATATCTGATCAAAATAATAGTCAAAATAATTAGAAATTAGTAATATGCAACAAATTAACATCATCAACAAACTAATTAATCAGCCGAAGCTTATGAGCAACGCCGATCTTATCGAAGGCATCAGTGATCGTGGAGATCCTTTAGATTACGTACTCAAAAACGACGTATAAATTGATGGGCGCGTATCGTGGGAAGTTCTACAGGATGGCGCAGAGCAACTTACTTATTTAAAAAATCAATTTAAAAAACCATAATGTAGACATATATTTAATTCTTTGAACAGCATCAAGTACAACATTTAAATTTTATGTTTTAAACATATTAGATGACGCAGATGACGTCCATTAATCTCAATTCACTGCGTTAATTAAACTCGGAAGTTTCGTTCACCTCTTTCCGGCATATCGACGGGTAGGTTGGCGACAGCTTGACAAATGTTGTTTTTCAGATGAGCCAGGGTCCTAGAACGATCGTTGTAAACAAGTGATATTAGATAGCCCCATAAAAAATAGTCGCAGGGGGATAAATCATGCGACCGTGCTACCCAGTTCAGATCGCCCTTCAAGGAGATGAGGCGTCCTGAGAAGTGTTGCCGTAAAACAGTCATTGACATGCGTTGTGTGTGTGGCGTAGCACCGTCTAGCTGGAACCATACATCTCTCACATCCATCCCGTTGAGTGTTAGCAGGAAAAACTCCTGAATTATGTGGACATAACGATCAGAAGTCACCGAAACTGCCTGTCAATGTTTTGGGGTGACCTTGCTACTCGTGGAAAACCACTTTTTTTCCTCACATCACCAGTTTGCCTGAAGTTTTTTATCCATGAAATAATCGACTGTCGACCAGGAACACGACCATGAGGCGCATATTGAAATAGGTACGAAATGCACGTTACTTGGCGATGTTTGAGAAACCGTTAGACAAGTGTGCCTCGACAGTCAATGTACGCTCCACCTTTGTCCACTCCCTGCTGCTAACTAAACCAAGAAAATTTCTAACTTTACGGCCAGCTCTCTCAAATGCACCTACCCCCACCCACCTTGGAGAAACCATAGCTTCAGGGCGCCAAACTCAAATAAGCAAGTTGTTCTGCCCCACCTTGTACTATAACACTCCAATTCGTTCGTGAAAACAGTCTATCGTTTACCGAGTAGCTCACCCCGTTGAGTGAAAAGCAGCCTATTTTCGAAGATATAGAAATTCATCTGTCCAGACCTGAACTTTATACCAAGATGTGTTTTAAACTCAGATGTGTCAAACTCTGAGTAGCTTCAAGCAAATCTGAATAAAATGGTTAAAGTATTATTTTGCAGGGTAAATAGTTCTTACAATATTTTTATCAAACATGGTGTATAACAACCTAAAGTATGTGATTCATAAAAAAACATTGAGTAAAATTTTTGCTTGGACATTAGAATTATCATTCTTTGTAACATGTTTTAAGTGGTTTTTGAGTTTTCTATAAAACGAATAAAGCTGAAAATTACCATTTCAGTAATTGTTTAGATTAACTAAAATCTACAAAAATTACTTTACATATTCGCTTAATTTGAGGTTGTGGAACACAATTCTGGCCTTGTTTTTCTGTAATTTTACCTCAGTTTTCCAGAAAACATAGAGTACTTCTTCACTTCAAGGTCATTTTTATTTCTAGAAAATAAAACTGAACTTTTGTATTTTTAAAACATTTTATATAACATACATACATTGTATGTCATATATTTCAACTTTTCTGCACAAATTTTCCAAATTACCTTTTTAGAGACATTTTTGACATAGGTAACGTGCTATTTGGTTTGAAAAAATTTTTTTTGTATTTTTCTGATTAAAAAAGTGAAAATTTATCAACAAATTTTTAATAATTTAATGGACAAAATTATAATGAAAATTTTTTTGTGTTTTCTGGAAAATTGAGGATTAATTGTGGAAAACCACAGCCAGATTCATATTTTACGATCTCAAATCAGCGGGTATGGGAAGGAAAACACTAAACATTTTAGTGACGCTTAAAGAGTAAGGAAAGAGCAGATCTAACAAGCTCTGAATCATATTGCACTCCTTGAATAAAGCGAGCATCTCTTGCACCCAAACAGCTCTAGGCTGCACCGGCCTATGAATTTAGGGCAGTAATTATATATTCACTCTGTTCATAAAAAACATAATGAAAATTATACCTATAATTACACCATAAGACAAAAACTAGCCAACAAAGTATAATATTTTTAAAATTAGACGCAGAATTCTTAAGCCTAAAACTAAGAAACCGGGGCTAAAAATGGGACATACTGCTAAAAGTAGAGCACTTAACAGCCCTATTGACAAGTTATCTATCATTTGATTAGTAGATTTGTCACTAATTAAATTTTTTTATGATGGCCCAAACATACACAGTTACTAAAAAAGGTATTTATAATATTTATTATTAAAGGTTACATCATGTTAAATGCAACTGTGAATCAACATAGAGTTAACAACTTACCTTATTTTGAGCACTTAATAAAATTCCACTTTGGTATCCATAAACTCCATTTGAATTCGAATTTAGATAATCCAAAATAGAGGAAATTTGTAAAAAAGAATCTGGATTTTCGTCTACAGCTTTATTGTTATTGTCACTTTTCGCAAATATGAAACAACAAAATAGAGTAATAACTAACAATTTTGGAAATGCCATCTTCACGCTAACATTACTCGGGAGAAGACTGACAAACCACTAATTCCAACTAATTCAATTTGCTAATTTTATTTGTGTTGATGCGTATTATCTTTTTGTTTATTTGCAGGAAAAAGATAATCTTCCATCACGACTGACATTAAGCCACTGTCAGTTAGCAGTGTTGCCATCGGTTAAATGGACGAAAATTCAAGAAATTTTTTTGTTCCAAGATTACGGATGGCCTCTTGCTTTGCAGTACTCAGCCCACGAACATGACATATAAAATTGGACTGCTCATGAAATAATTTTTGACCAACTTATTGGTTGCCATTAGGTGCAATGATTTGTATGGCAACATTGAATTCCCTGCTAGTTTCTTAAATTGGCGTGAATATGTCGTGTATGAATATCAATTTTAATATTCTAACAGGTTTAGACAATAACTATCTCTTTCTATACTATATCTAAAACAATAAATCGCTCTTCCTTGTTTTACTTGACAGATTAATTGAGTATATTCAATAAAAAAGACCAGGATAATTGTTTCTGTAAAACAACTTGAATTTCTGTTTTTAGTTTCCTCAAAATTATAATTTTTCTGTTTAAAACAACTCCAATAAAGCAAATTTTTTTAACTTCTTTGGAACAGCGTAAATATGTAACAATTTTATTATTTTTAGATAACAAGCATTAAATGTCAGTTCTAATAAATAAATGAAAATGCTTTTTCTATGACTTTACATATTTTATTTTTTACAATAAAACTATTATTTAGCAAAATAGCTAAAATGTGAAATATGCGCCAGAAACAAATCGAGATTAATTTTTTTTTAATATCTGTTTTTGAAAAAAATTGTGGTAATCAGTGGTTATTTTTGTAAATAATATTAGTATAATCTACATCCTTCTTCGGATGTAGAGTATAAGAATTTAACGAAAAAAAGTATTAAGGCATTTATTTTTAAAAATTTTATATCATGAATTAATATAGTATATTGTTTAATGTAAGGTCTCGAAATGTTCACATAATCTATTGCAAAGTAAGAAAGTTACAGCATTTAAAAATAGCTTCGATTAAGTCTTTATTAAAATTATTTTCTCCTCCATGCTTTTAGGGAACTGATATGTTAGGTATTTATATAGGGTTAACAACATTCATAATAATGGTGACATTTCCCTCATAATAACGGAGCTTTAATTTAAAGGAAGTAAAATAACATTATGTACTAAACCATTTTTATAAAAAAAAAATAAACTCGAAAGGGGATAGTGTTAAAGCAGTTCATATTTAATTGCAAACAAAACAATATTTATTAAGACACTTAAAATATAAAAAAGCTTGTAAATACAAGAGAATTCTTACCTGAATACAATCATTTTTAATCTAAATATATACATAAAGATTTACTAGCAACTTTAAATTTTTACACTAAGTCAAACTTTCCATTTACTTAACTGTTTAAAGATCTGGAATTGACCTTTCCTAGAGTTGAATTTTTGAAATGGTAATCAATCGCAGCTTCTCACTACTTTGACAAAGTGCTGGGTGGCCTTAAAAATGCATAGTGATTTTTTAAATTAACAAGAATATTTATTTTTTTAACTTCAGTGGATGTACACCCTTAAAATAAATTGTTAGCGTTATAATTGTTGAACTATGAATTTTTTACAGATACTTGAAACACTTTTAAAGCTTCTCTTAAAATCCTTGTGTGCTGGGTGGCCTTAAAAATGCATAGTGAATTTTAAAATAACAAGAAAATTTCTTTTTTTAACATCAGTGGATGTACACCTTTAAGATAAATTGTAAGCGTTATAATTGTTGAACTGTGAATGTTTTACAGATACTTAAGACATTTTTAAAGCTTCTCTTAAAAACCGTGAGTGCTGGGTGGCCTTAAAAATGCATAGTGAATTTTTAAATTAACAATAAATTTTCTTTTTTTAACATCAGTGGATGTACACCCTTAAGATAAATTGTTAGCGTTATAATTGTTGAACTGTGAATTTTTTATAGATACCTAAGACACTTTTAAAGCTTCTCTTAAAAACCCTGAGTGCTGGGTGCCCTTAAAAGTGCATAGTGATTTTTTAAATTAACTAGAAAATTTCTTTTTTTAACTTCAGTGGATGTACACCCTTAAAATAAATTGTTAGCGTTATAATTGTTGAACTATGCTTTTTTTACAGATATTTAAGACACTTTTAAAGCTTCTCTTAAAATCCTTGAGTGCAGAGTGCCCTTAAAAGTGCATACTGATTTTTTAAATTAACAAGAAAATTTCTTTTTTTAACTTCAGTGGATGTACACCCTTAAAATAAATTGTTAGCGTTATAATTGTTGAACTATGAATTTTGTACAGATACATAGGACACTTTTAAAGCTTCTCTTAAAATCCTTGAGTGCTGGGTGGCCTTAAAAATGCATAGTGATATTTAAATTAACAAGAAAATTTCTTTTTTTAACGTCAGTGGAAATACACCCCTAAAATAAATTGTTAGCGTTATAATTGTTGATCAATGAATTTTTTACAGATACCTAAAATACTTTTGAAGCTTCTCTCAAAATTCCTGAGTGCTGGTTGCCCTTGAAAATGCATAGTGAAGTTTAAAATAACAAGAAAATTCCTTTTTTTAACGTCAATGGATGTACAACCTTAAAATAAATTGTTAGCGTTAAAATTGTTGAACTATAAATTTTTTGCAGATACCTAAGACACTTCTAAAGCTTCTCTTAAAAACTCTGAGTGCTGGGTGGCCTTGAAAGTGCATAGTGATTTTTTAAATTAACAAGAAAATTCCTTTTTTAAACTTCAGTTGATGTACACTTTTAAGATAAATTGTTAGCGTTATAATTGTTGAACTGTGAATTTTTCACAAATACTTGAGACACTTTTAAAGCTTCTCTTAAAATCCCTGAGTGGTGGGTGCCCTTAAAAGTGCATAGTGATTTTTTAAATTAACAAGAAAATTTCTTTTTTTAACTTCAGCGGATGTACACCCTTAAAATAAATTGTTTGCGTTATAATTGTTGAACTATGAATTTTTTACAGATACTTGAAACACTTTTAAAGCATCTCTTAAAATCCCTGTGTGCTGAGTGGCTTTAAAAATACATTGTGAATTTTTAAATTAACAAGAAAATTTCTTTTTTTAACATCAGTAGATGTACACCTTTAAGATAAATTGTTAGCGTTATAATTGTTGAACTATGATTTTTTTACAGATACCTAAAACACTTCGAAAGCTTCTCTTATAATCCCTGAGTGCTGGGTGGCCTTAAAAATGCATAGTGAATTTTAAAATAACAAGAATATTTCTTTTTTTAACATCAGTAGATGTACACCTTTAAGATAAATTGTTAGCGTTGTAATTGTTAATCAATGATTTTTTTTACAGATACCTAAGACACTTCTAAAGCTTCTCCTCAAATCCCTGAGTGATGGGTGGCCTTGAAAATGCATAGTGAATTTTTAAAATAACAAGAAAATTTCTTTTTTTAACGTCAGCGGATGCACACCCTTAAGTTAAATTGTTAGCGTTATAATTGTTGATCAATGAATTTTTTACAGATACCTAAAACACTTTTGAAGCTTCTCTCAAAATCCCTGAGTGCTGGTTGCCCTTTAAAATGCATAGTGAATTTTAAAATAACAAGAAAATTTGTTTTTTTTAACCTCAGTGGATGTACACCCTTAAAATAAATTGTTAGCGTTATAATTGTTGAACTATGAAATTTTTACAGATACCTAAAACACTTTTAAAGCTTCTCCTAAAATCCCTGAGTGCTGGGTGGCCACAAAAATGCATAGTGAATTTTAAAATAACAAGGAATTTTTTTTTACGTTAGTGGATGTACACCCTTAAAATAAATTGTTAGCGTTATAATTGTTAAACTGTGAATTCCTTACAGATACCTAAAACACTTTTAAAGCTTCTCTTATAATCCGTGAGTGCTGGGTGGCCTTAAAAATGCATAGTGAATTTTAAAATAACAAGAATATTTCTTTTTTTAACGTCAGTGGATGTGCACCCTTAAATTAAATTCTTAGCGTTATAATTGTTGAACTATGAATTTTTTACAGATACCTAAAACACTTATAAAGCTTCTCTTAAAATCTCTGAGTGCTGGGTGGCCTTAGAAATGCATAGTGAATTTTAAAATTACAAGATTTCTTTTTTAACATCAGTGGATGTACACTTTTAAGATAAATTGTTAGCGTTATAATTGTTGAACTGTGAATTTTTCACAAATACTTGAGACACTTTTAAAGCTTCTCTTAAAATCCCTGAGTGCTGGGTGCCCTTAAAAGTGCATAGTGATTTTTTAAATTAACAAGAAATTTTTTTTCTTTAACTTCAATGGATGTACACCCATAAAATACATTGTTAGCGTTATTATTGTTAAACTATGAATTTTTTACAGATACCTAAAACACTTTTAAAGCTTCTCTTAAAATCCCTGAGTGCTGGGTGCCCTTAAAAGTGCATAGTGAATTTTAAAATAACAAGAAAATTCCTTTTTTTAACATCAGTAGATGTACACCTTTAAGATAAATTGTTATCGTTATAATTGTTGAACTGTGAATTTTTTACAGATACCTAAGACACTTTTAAAGCTTCTCTTAAAAACCCTGACTGCTGTGTGCCCTTAAATTGCATAGTGAATTTTAAGATAACAAGAAAACTCCTTTTTTTAACATCAGTGGAAGTACACCCTTAAGATAAATTGTTAGCGTTATAATTGTTGAACTGTGAATTTTTTACAGATACCTGAGACACTTTTAAAGCTTCTCTTAAAACCCTGAGTGCTGGGTGCCCTTAAAAGTGCATAGTGATTTTTTAAATTAACAAGAAAATTTCTTTTTTTAACTTCAGTGGATGTACACCCTTAAAATAAATTGTTAGCGTTATAATTGTTGAACTATGAATTTTTTACAGATACTTAAGACACTTCTAAAGCTTCTCTTAAAATCCTTGAGTGCTGGGTGGCCTTAAAAATGCATAGCGAATTTTTAAATTAACAAGAAAATTTCTTTTTTTTAACTTCAGTGGATGTACACCCTTAATATAAATTGTTAGCGTTATAATTGTTGATCAATGAATTTTCTACAGATACCTAAAATACTTTTGAAGCTTCTCTCAAAATCCCTAAGTGCTGGTTGCCCTTGAAAATGCATAGTGAATTTTAAAATAACAAGAAAATTCCTTTTTTTAACGTCAATGGATGTACAACCTTAAAATAAATTGTTAGCGTTAAAATTGTTGAACTATGAATTTTTTGCAGATACCCAAGACACTTCTAAAGCTTCTCTTAAAATTCCTGAGTGCTGGGTGGCCTTAAAATGCATAGTGAATTTTAAAATAACAAGAAAATTTCTTTTTTTAACTTCAGTGAATTTACACCCTTAAGATAAATTGTTAGCGTTACAATTGTTGAACTGTGATTTTTTTACAGATACCTAAGACACTTTTAAAGCTTCTCTTAAAATTCCTGAGTGCTGGGTGGCCTTGAAAGTGCATAGTGATTTTTTAAATTAACAAGAAAATTTCTTTTTTTAACTTCAGTGGATGTACACCCTTAAAATAAATTGTTAGCGTTATAAGTGTTGAACTATGAATTTTTTACAGATACTTAAGACACTTCTAAAGCTTCTCTTAAAATCCTTGAGTGCTGGGTGGCCTTAAAAATGCATAGCGAATTTTTAAATTAACAAGAAAATTTCTTTTTTTAACGTCAGTGGAAATACACCCCTAAAATGAATTGGTAGCGTGATAATTGTTGATCAATGATTTTTTTACAGATACCTACGACACTTCTAAAGCTTCTCTTAAAATCCCCGAGTGCTGGGTACCCTTAAAAGTACATAGTGATTTTTTAAATTAACAAGAAAATTTTTTTTTAACTTCATTGGATGCACATCCTTAAGATACATTGTTAGCGTTATAATTGTTGAACTATGAATTTTTTACAGATACCTAAAACACTTTTAAAGCTTGTCTTAAAATCTCTGAGTGCTGGGTGGCGTTAGAAATGCATAGTGAATTTTAAAATTACAAGAAAATTTTTTTTTTAACATCAGTGGATGTACACATTTAAGATAAATTGTTAGCGTTATAATTGTTGAACTGTGAATTTTTCACAGATACTTGAGACACTTTTAAAGCTTCTCTTAAAATCCCTGAGTGCTGGGTGGCCTTAAAAATGCATAGTGAATTTTTAAATTGACCAGAAAATTTCTGTTTTTAACTTCAGTGGATGTACACCCTTAAAATAAACTGTTAGCGTTATAATTGTTAATATATGAATTTTTTACAGATATCTAAGACACTTTCAAAGCTTCTCTTAAAATCCCTGAGTGCTGGGTGGCCTTAAAAATGCATAGTGAATTTTTAAAATAACAAGAAAATTTCTTTTTTTAACGTCAGCCAAAGCAATTATTTACACCAAATGGCACGGAGCACGGTGGGGTCATTTTTTTTATAAGGGAGATATGGAACACGAGCAGTCCAGTTTTATATCTCAAGTTCGTGGCTCATCGACTCTAACTTTCGTGTTATGGGCATTAACATTTGAAACTTCTATATATTTCCATGCTTCAAGCACTCGCAGTTCTGAAATCTTAACAACTGTTACTATATATATATATATATATATATATATATATATATATATATATATATATATATATATATATATATATATATATATATATATATATATATATTCTAAAGATATATTGTACAGACTGTCACATGGACAGAAACGATTTGATATCATTTTAGAATACCCTATATCAAAATTGTAATATTATCATCAGATTTGCAATTGAAATAATGTCATGATTAGAATTAAAAACATATTTTTTATGCAAAAAACATTAATTTATAAATTCGATAGTCGAACATTTTTTTACCAGAACAATTAAAATTATTTCTAAAAACAGAATTTTTTTTGCCCGGATGTGGCAATATGACAGCAGTATTGTATTTGTATTGAAAATGAAAAGAATAAATTTCTCTATATTTTATATATCAAAAATATACAATTGTAAGTCGTAATGCAACCGTTTCAGATGCAACAGATTTGTGGCTAACTTTCGTAAGAAGTAAAATAATATTAATAGCAAGGAATGCTCCCATAGAATTAACATATTGTCAGAACTAGGGCCCGCGTTGTCTAGGACGGATATGTATAATCATTGTATATACAATGGTATAATGAAAGTTTTTTGACCCCCAAAAATTTTCAGAATCCGCCCATGGTTGTGTAGTCCTGAATACGATAAAATTTTATATTATACCTACACCGATGTTGTGCTATCCTTTTCTAATTGCATTATTTAAACTAGTATAACGTGCTAATTGGTACTTCCATTGGGGAATAAAGTTACAAAGTAATATAGAAAAAGTATGAATTTCTGGTTGCCTAACTTATATTATTTCCAGCATATATATATATATATATATATATATATATATATATATATATATATATATATAACTCCACATAATACTCACCAGTAAAAATAACTTGTCTTTTTTGTTGATTAATTGTAAACTTATACGTAGCAATTTTTAACACTTCAAAATACTTAAAGAAGTAAAGTCAAATAAAATATTTGCTTCTGACAAAAAAAACTGCTTTACCACCAATCAAACAAACTGCACTTTTCTTTTTAACTTTACTCCTTTTTTTTATTTAACAATTTGAATCTCAAACATTTATATCCCATTTTTTGTAGATATCATAAAGGACCCCACACACTACAGTATATTTCTTTTTTTGTTCAAAAGTTACAAAACAGAATTGCAGAAGAGAACTGTTTCAGTTCCATTTCTACACGTTTCAGAGAGGATGACCTCACAGCATGTGTGGTAACAATTAATATTTTTTACATTGTCGATAACAAATTGAAATTAGGGTGTCTAGATACGGATAAAAAGATCTATTTGTATTTTATTATTACTTTTATTAAAACCTAATCTAGATAAACATCCTATTTTTTGGCCTTGGCTTCTCGCTCAGATTTCCTTTGAGCAGCTACAGCTAATTGCTTCTTAGTACTCAAATTATGCCTTTTAGAGAACCGTTGGTTTTTTAAAAATTTCGCGTCCATCTAAAACAAAATGATAACATGTTAAAAATGGGGGTTTTTGTAGAAAAAAATAACACAAATGAGTGTATATTTACTTGGGTTTACTAAAAATGTGCCAATACCTTGGGAAGTATAATGAGCAATCTAGAGGGATGAGGAATAACATACTGGAAACAAACTATTTTTTAAATAATTACAGTACAAAAAGCCCCTTATTGCAATAGCTTATAAAAATGTCTAGAATTTCAAAAAATTGCCCTAAGAAGTAAAATAAAGGTTTATATGTAAATAATTTATGTATATATATGTATGTGAAGATGGGACTGAATTTACTGAGACCTAAGAGATCTATTGTGTTCCCTTCTGCTACCTAGTTCTTGGCAACTAGAGCAAGTCCTCCAGTCCTATTTCTTTTAGTAATTCTATAATGTTAAACGGCTTTAGGATCGGTAGTTCCCCCTCTTGTCTTTTGCGTGTTCTCGAGAATCATATTCTAGGGTTTTCTAAATCACCAGTATGGAAGGATACAAATAGAGGTTTGTTCCTCCTCCTCCTTACAAAATTTAACCTCCTCTCTCTGCCAATTTGATTTTCTTTTGGTGTCACTTCAAAAGGGCAATGTCCAGTCAGAACTCAAGTTGGTTTTTACTTAGGCTGATGCATTCCTTGAATCGCTTCTGGTTATAGTTCCCCAGAAGTATCTCCACTTGTCTCATTCCTTGCAGGTCCGTCCAGTAATTTAATCTCCTACTCTCCTTAAATTCAATAATTGTGGACTTACTTGGCATTTTCTTTAAATCGACCACAAATCTAATGTTTTTAAAAGATGATTGAATTTCATGAATCCCTATAGTTTTTTAAATCATTGAAGGCATAAAATTCCTATTACTGTCCCAAAAGTAATAAAATAAAGACAAAAAACACTCATAGAAAAGTATTTGATCTTATACAGGATAAATGCTTAAAAAACACAACAGATAAAGTGACAGAGTCATTACAGAAAGTTCATTTTTAGTTACAGTTTGAGCATTTGTTTCAGTCTTAAGTTGGGCACAAAACTGTCAAAAATTTAATTAGTCTACAAAGCCAAATTTGTAGTAATACTACATATACATACATACTAGAATAATCCATCTACAATTTATTTAGATTATTCCATATAATGCAAATCATAAATTCAGAATGCTCATCACTTGATTTTTTTTGTTTGCTCTTGATTAGTATTTTTTTTTTTAAATAATCAGAAAATGTATAAATCAGTGAACGTTGCAGAATATATACCCGAATACCAAACAGGATAAATAAGATTATAATTATATAAAGTATACTTACACCAAGTGTCGATTCATGCAAGTACTTCTTAGGTTTTTTAATGCCATTACGGTGGGCCTTGCGATCTAAAGAAAAAATTACTCATACGTTAAAGCTATTTATACAAAAATTTTAACTGAAACTTACTTTGATTATGATTTGTGTGATTCTTTGACTTGGCCATTTCGTCTTCTAGGATATCTGAAAAGGTAAACAGAACTGTAGGTTAGGAAATATAATTGAAATTTACCAATTTTAAGAAAAAAAATATTTTAATAAATAAATAAATCCATAATTTTTATATATTCAAACAAAATTTGTATATATAAATATCAAAGATCGTTAAAAAACACTTGGATTAAGAAAAAACACATACCACGAAAGACAAATATTTGTTTCGAAGGAAAAGAAAACTCAAAAGATCTAGGGAATTTAGTTTATTTACTGTTACGCATTGTCGCCAATAGAATAATGATTATATAAAAGGTGCATTCAGAAAACTATGTTGAGTTGGTGGGTTTAGAATGTTTTCAATTCTGCTCAAAGATTGTAACGCAAAAGAAAATGTTTCCTAAAAATATTAACTTTCTTTACCTTTTGGAGTTTATAACTGGAGACGGAATTTAGAGCTCCGTGCGACCTACACGGCAGAAAAAGAGAAAGGAAGAATAGCAATTTATGCTATTTCTATCGCTCTAAACACGATTGGCCCACGCGTAAAGCGCGTGTGCTTCGAAGTATTAAGTTCCGTTGGCAATACAATCTGAAACTAGTCTATGCCAATTAAATCGTCAAAAAATAGCTGACAAACGATCACCCAATTGTAAATTCAGATTGGCTCTGACTGGCCACGGACTGGTTTGTGATTTCTGTACAATCAGGATAAAGAGGGGAAAACAACCTAACATCGGAGCGAGAGAATTAGCATATACTGCTATTCGCCCTCTCTTTCTCTATCTCTCTCTACTCTTTATTGTATGTGGAGCACTCACTGCTGCCACGGTAATATATGTTCAAAGATTTACATTGCAACCTCAGAATAAGAAAGTTAGCAACACTTGACAACACCGTTTGACAAGGCGCAAGATCTTTGGCATGAAAAAGGAATTTTTTTCAGGTTTTCCGAATTTCGGACGTAGATGAATCACTTTTTGCAAAATTTACCTAAATTCCGTGAAAATACGCTTAAATTAGTTATTTATCTCAAGTGTCACAATAGCAAGATGTTGAAAGTATAGTGAACAGCGAAATATGGAAAGGGAATGGAATATCCTATGCAAAATTTTGATGTAGATGAAGAAACCGATTTTCTTTTAGGGCATACAAGTCATGGGAATAACGAAATGGATGTTCACACAGCAAAAAACAATCGAAATCCTGTAAGAAAAAAAAGTTTAGGTAGTGTTTTATGTAGGTAAGTAAAAACTATTTGTAAATACATCCCCTTCAATGAATTCTTGCTCAAAAATGTTTATTTTGGTGTATCCAGTTACTATTATTTTTCTTTAAAAACATAATTTTAAGTGTAATTGGAAACTTGAAAATGACATATCAAGAAAAGATGTGAAATAAAAAACTAACTATTTTCTCAAGCCAAAAAGTCTTCAAAATTTCAGAGATATCCCATTTCTGAATTGGTATTTATATGAAAATAAATTTTGTCTCTATACATTCTACAATGTAAAGAAATGTCCTTAATACCTGTGGTCAATGATTGTCCAGATGGAAAATTCGCTATATTTGTTCGGCCCTGTTAAATTATTAGTTTTTTTTTTATTGCCCTTGTCTTTAGTTTATCTTAAGTGAGTAGTTCTAGAAAAAAATAAAACATTTAATTTATTTATAAGGTGGTCAGTATGTTTGTGTAAGAGATTAGCACATTTTAACATTAAAATTGAAAGCATTTATTTCATCATCTTGATGTGATGTAGTGGAATCTAAGATTAATTCTCTTGTATGTTTGCCAATAAATTTATACCTACATTTGAATTAAGTTTAACTTGAGATCAGATATTTTAAATAATTTAACTGGCCAGAATGAGAAGCATATGACCATCTAATTTTTTTGCATATTTATCTTATTTATATAAATGTGTTTTTAGGATTAGGTGTGAGATATGTATAATTATTATTTCTAATAAATAAAATGACTGATTTGATCTACCCATTCTAGGAAAAACAGATATAAGCACATTTAATAAATCAATAACATTCTAAGGAACCTTATCATTTTTTACACGTTTTTTTATCTGAATTTATACCCAAACTATAATATTGGAAAATAAAACTGAAAGGTTTGTAATGGGCTAAACTGTAACATTATTGATAAGGAGGAGCCCAAAATATTATTTTTACACTTATGGTCCCCTTTACATTTTTTTTAAAAACAAGACCAATATAAATATCTGGTTAATTTAATTATTAATAAGCATGTTTATTAGTCTTGTTAGAAATGTAATTATGACATCATTGAAGAAATCATGTAATGACATCATAGCCCAACATAAAAATAGTTAAAGAATAAAATACTTAAAATGTGATCAGGGGTGGACAGAGGGTCAAAGAGACCCCAGGCAGTGGCGTAAATAACTACCTCGCGGTGCGGGGTGGCGCAGTCAATCCAGGGGCGCCCTTAAGTACCAAACTGTAAATACAAAGGCTCAACACAGGTGCAAAATAGTAGGGCGCATCAAAAATCTGTGGGGGGCACACATACTTTTAGTTACGCCACTGGCCCCGGTCCTTTAATGGAGAGGATCCCTAGAGTTCTGTGGGTGCCCATATGTCTCAGACTCAACACCTCGGTATTTAAAAATCCTGGAATATACATATTCAGGTTGCAGTAAAGATGATAATATTGTAAAAAATATGAGAGTTTTCATTTCAATCATCTCGGGAACTGTGGGGCCCAACAGCTCAAGGTTTAAAAATCCTTGAATAAATATCTTTCAGTTAAGACAAAACTCTTGTATTTAAATAATTTTATTAGAATATTATCCTTTAAAAGAATAAAGTATCACAGTATTAGGAAAATATCTCCTGAGCCCACCAGGCATTTTCCCGGTGGCCCAGTCCGCTCCTGTATATAATTCAAAATGCAGTAAAAAATTACGTTCAATTCACCCAAAACTTTCATCAACTTTGCTTTTCTAGTTTCCTGTGAGTTTCTTCATCAAGTTCTAAATTCTAATATAGAATTTTCATATTGACAAATGACTTACAAGAACTATCTAAAAAAGTTTAACTTTAAACTTGAATTAGTTCCTTTATACAAGTTTGAATTTCTTTATTTTTGCTATTGTCAAAGAATAAATAATAAGTAGGCTACCTCCAAAAAAAATAATTCATAAAGTCGCTAGAATTTCTTGAGATAATTACTGTTTCACCATAGGCGTGCTTTCTTTGTCAGATCTTGATGGAAATGTTTAGTTTTTGAGACATTCCTTCTTGAAATGTACCTACCTACTTTGCAGGTTAGGTTGTCAATGTTTTATTTGCCATTTACCCCACTTGTATTTATCAATATTTGCTATATTTCAGTAAACAAACCACATGGAAAAATTAAAGATATAAACATAGAAATTAAAACTGTCGGTACAATTCAGGGGCGGATGCAAGCGTTCTCTTTGGAAGGCGATATCATAAGAGCCTTCACTCAATTCATATAAAACAATGTACAGTATGATACGCGAAAGCAAGTTGACAGTATTAATTCAATGTGCCCTAAGCCCAACCTTCAAAAATCAACGGGGGGCAGCGATATCCACGATCCTACTGAAATCCGCTCCTGGTAAAATGGGTAGTAAAAAAAAACAATTTTTGTGTGCTTTGAAAAGAAGAAGGTTCTACATTCGACCGCTATGTATCTACGTCGATTACTTCGCGTTATGGGCTTTTCCCAGCGTTGACACCAATGTTATGTCTCTGCTGGTGCAGTTTGTTTGTTTAACACAATGAAGCAAGACAGATTTTCAAATATCACTTCTAATATTTTTTATTAAAATATTAACAGAAAATAGTTGACACACTCGTATTTAAGATGTTTTTTATTCTAACATTATCAAAATAAAAGAGAGTCCCTTTTTTTTAAGGAGGGGAAATCTTGCATATAGACCAACATGAAGTGTGAAGGTAGTGCCGGATTGCTACCGACTAAAACCCTCCTCCTCCTGTACTGAAGGTCCCCACGAATCTATTTCGGTTGACTGTAGTGAAGCGCACTGTGAGTGTCCCATTGGTTTCCGGGCCGTAGGCTTATAAACGTCCAGTCATGCTTTAGTGTTTCCGCTCCAGCTGCCGGTACACCTATTGCTTTCCAAGAGAGCCTTTCATGGATTCAATTTATAGTTTATTTCTGTCTCCATTGGGTCATAGGCGTACTTAAGAAACTAACTTGTCTCTATTTTCTTATAAGACCATTGGTCAAACAACCTATTTATACAGTCTACCTGATATGCGACAAAAGGGCGCCATGAATAAAGTTCTGTATTTTTTTAGAAAGAAGGTTTTATGGTTTTATAGATTTGAAGGTGTTTCATTAAGGTTGGTTAACAAATGTACTTACTTAGGATATGCTTATCTAAGAATGTACTAACTATTTGGTTACAATTATGCATTAAACCATAGGTGTAACCTAAATATATTGGAATAATATAAAAAATAGTTGGGTTACAACATCCAAAATGGCGGCACCGATTTGAATAAAATGTTTTGCATTATTTTCAGGAAGTTGCTGCTATTATCCTATGTTATTTTGAACGAAATTGGTTTAGTAAAACCCAATATGGCGCTGACAATATGGCGGAAAAAAAAATTGTCCGATTTTTTCTAAAATTGGTATGGGGTAGTTTTCGGGGTCTCTCATAACGAATATAAATTTATTTTCGAGAAAATTCAAAATGGCGGATACAATATGTCGGATTAAAAATTTTACAACTCACGTTTTTGTCCAAATTGTTGGGGGGTTTTTAAGTGTTTTAGTGTGGTCTACAACTTTGGATAAAATGGGCACTTTTTTACGACCTTAGAAACTCAGCTCAATTCAGAACTAAAAATCGAAAAATAACAGTTTTATTGAAAAAAAAATTGTACCGACTTCTACAAAAGTGCTAAAAAGCAAAAAACAATATAAATGTTTATATGAAATTGAAATTTTTTAAGTCGCCGCTAAATCATTACTAAATGAAACAAATAACTACTAATACGAGATACATACATACAAGCTAGGATAAAAGAGCAAAAATTTCAATTTCATATAAAAATTTATATTAATTTTTGTTTTTTAGCGTTTTTTTTAGAAATTTTAGATTAAGGCTGTGAACAGGGTTGACTTGGCCGTTTTTTTGTGTTCTTTTAAAAAATTTAACTCCGACTTAAATAAACAAGTGACTTAAATTACCAGAAATAGAATAAGATAATTCCGTTAAGTAAAACGATAAAGAAGCGTAGATAAGCTAATGAACCAATAATCTTTTATGTAAAATTAATCCACCCAAAATATATTTTTACTTGGAGAATTTGTATTCCTCCTGCGTCGCTGAATTTTTAATAACCGCCAATGATCAGTCGACGCACGGTCACCTACGGAAATCTGACACTTGGCAACACCGCGGTGAATAACAAAGGTTACCAACTAGTTAAAAGAAAACTTGTCAATAACCAGCTGATTGATCCTTATAAAAGTTGACATTGACATAAAATTTCTATACTTGATGGTGTTTTTTGCTAAATTTTCGGAAAATGTAAAATCGTTTACATTCGTGGTGTATTAAGGGTAATTTTATCATTTTCCAAAAATGGATATTGAATCTCAAAGCACGATAACAAAAACATCAAAGGAGGACATTCCTCTCATTTCAAAGGCGCAAAAAGATTCGCCATTTAGGTACGTGTCGTTATCATTTTATTAATTAATAGGTTGTTATTATTTTAGAAGGCGTAAGAAAACTATGCTGCAAAGACTCGTTTTATAATTATATTTTATGAAATTTTACAGTTTTGCATAAACACTATAGGTTTGTTGCAGTACCTAAAACTACGTTTGTATTATTTACCTTTTGTAATATATAAGTGATGGTAAAATATTTTGCAACATTTTATAATACTTAATTTAAATTTTATATTAGCAGGTAATGCTTTAAAGTAAAAAAAATCAATCTTCTGTTCAGTGAATGTTTAGTATTTTTATCACAACAAAGGGTAATTTTCTTACAAAATTAATCAAATAAGAATGCATTGTTTTGAAGTTTAACCATGTCATTTTGGAATGATTCATGACAGGACTTAAGAATTAAATATATAGGTTTCCAGGTCAGCTCAACTGAAAAGATTGAATAATAGTGAATCTTCTGTCAGTGGTACTGTGTATTAAAAAGTGTAGATCCAATCACAATGACAATTGTTTCATAGTCGTTTTATCACAAATATGTCATCAGTTTATTCATTACACTCTGATTATTTAAACTTGCCCCTCTAATTTACTAAAAGGGTGTAAGTTTAAAACTGGTCTAAGTTTATAATATATGGAGTTTGTAAAGGGATTCTATTGTAAATGTTGTACTGTTGTATTTTATAATTATCATATGTAGATAACATTAGTTGTAGTCTAAGTATTGTGCACTCTTAATATTATCAGTGAGTTTATATGATGAAAATATGATTTTTAGGGATTTAAATATTAATTATTTGGTAGATTCTACATGTAAAATCCTCTTATTGTATCTGCTAGAAATTTTAAATTAAAATTGATACTCCTTTTGAAACCAACATCAGTACCATTCAACTGGGTACCTTTTGTTGTGGATTATGTCATGACTAACAACCCTAACTTATTTAAAGTTAATAATTTGCAGCCCAATGTAGCTAATCACTTAGGTCAAATGACTGCAGTTCAAAATTTAACTAAGTAGACTATGCAAACACTATGTTTGTAAACTATATTTTACTGATTAAACCTTATTCAACTTGAGTCATTTTGTCTCTACAAATAATTTTTCTGATTTGTGTCTCATGATAATGACATATCCAGTAGATCTCACATTTCCTACTACAAAAGTAACAATTCTGACATCTTAAGGGAAACTGAAGGATTAAAAAACTTTTTCTGGCTTAGTAAAAATAGCAAATCGGGAAAGGTGAATGAACAACGCAAGGAAACTAAGAAAAAACTTCTAAAATAAAATTATATAGGCGGTTAATATGTCAAAGGTTATTTGGCAAACAGTTGATTCAAACTTAGGTTAAATTAAAACTATTACATCTTCTCTCAGTCAAAACAATAATAAAGTCCTTGTGGAACTCTCAATACTTTTTGTGAATGTTTTTCTTTTGCATTAAATAAAAACTCATTACTTTTTGTGGGTATTTTTTTCTGTACTGAAACAGAAACTTGATACTTTTTAAAATATTACACTCATTCTCACTGAAAGTGTATCCTCTACATACATAAATATAACTTTAGAAGAGATGTTTAATGCCTTAACAACAGTACAAAATAAAAGGCATGTTAAACTAATAACATCCATTTCTTTAGGGCATTGCCCAAAACTAGATTGGAAAGGCGATAAGGCGTGGTCAAATTTCTGGACTACAGACTTTCATGGAAACCTCAGCTAGGCCATGTTTGTACAAAGTATACTTCTCACTGTTAAAACTAAAGCAGTCTGTTACGCCTGCATCAGAGTAGAATCGGCTTCTGACGGATATAAATAATGCGCCTACCTATGGTCAGTTCGAGGGACTCCTGAAATTGCTACTTGTGTCAGGAGCTTTCTATACCTTCAAGGAAGACATGAAATTCTGAAGAGAGCCAAACTTATTTCCTTTGTTTTTATTTATAAATAGTTGATACAAAAGCAAAAAAAAAATCTGTTTGATAGTATGTTTATCTTTGTTATTTTTTTAAATTTTAATCAAATTGTAATTTACAATTTACACTACTGTAACATATATTTAATTATATGGACTTTTAATTAGTTTTAAACTAATCTGAACTAATATTGATATATAAATATAAAAATAAGGAACACTCATCTAAGTACAAAGTATATAGTAAAATATAATAAAAAAAATTGTAATAAAGCAATTCAAATATCTATTGGAATTTCTAAAATACCCACTCAGCTATTTATTTAACTTGTTCATAGAAAAAGACACTTTTCCTGATAAAAATCATTACACTATTGCCATTCTTTTTAACTTAACACCTGCGTTTGATTGTATTGATTGAAATATTACTAAAAAAACTGTACTCCTTATGCTTTAGGAGTAAATCCTTCTTGCAAAACAAGAATATTCAGGTGTAAATTGGTAGGCTTTAACAACTTGCAAAATACAAAAATATGGAGTCCTACACAAGTTTTTGCATATATTTGCACCAATATTTTTCCACTCTCAAAAATACTACTACAAGCCCAAAAAGTAAATTATGAACGAAAGAATTTCTAAAAATATGTTTATACAATCTCTTAGTGAACCTGCATATGTTTGTTGTAGTTGAATAAAGCCTTATCCCATCCAAAAATCGGAGAATTTATGATATTACAGATTTATGTCACTTTGATAAAGTTACCACAATGTAATATATTTATTAATTTTCATATTTTGTGGGTTCCATGACCTTATTTTTAGTTGTATGAGCAATAATTGTATTTAGGTTTACAAGTAAACATTATTTCAATTTTGAATAATTACTTTTTAACTTATTAGCTGACAGTTCTGAATGATAATTTGAATATCATGATCAATGGCTTCTGCAATGTAATTTTCAGTATTTTGATATGAGTGTTTCTTTAAAGTCTTGTTACTCTGATGAAGAATTCCTTTATTGAGTTCAAAGAATTAAAATATGTAATATTCAATTTTTATACTGTGTATTGTATTTAGAAATGTTGATATGATAAAAATATAAATTTAAAAAAAAAATTGCGTTAATAAATTTTCATAGAGGATTCAATGAATTTGAAGTAGTATGCATCAAATATCTTAGATTTGACCGCCAAGTTATCTCGTTTCAAGTCGTCGACAAAGAAATTACTCTTAGCAGTTAGACATATTATATTGGTTGCAACCACTGTTTTTCCCAGATTTTATTCAGAAATAAGTGACACTGGACATCCGTAAAGAGAGTTTGTTAATCCCAACAAGGATTTGTTTGTAAAAAGTTGCTTTTTTTCCCTTTAAACTGTTTGAAAACATAGCCAAATTTATTCTTTGTGAATTCCATTTTGGTCCTCTATCCATACATGTTTCAACTAATTCATAGCCGTTAGTGGAACAGTATTACCTATTTAAGATCTCCATTCTATAATATGTAGGTAGAATGTTACATGGGAGAAATGTATCTAGATGTCATTTGCATTATGTTGATATCGGCATCAATTCTAAAAGTGTAATCCCTCTAAAATTTAAATTTGACCTTAAATATCGTTTAAGTCGATAAAGTTTAATAGTTTAAAAATACTGTGTTTTTAATCTTATATACATTTATAAATTCAAATCTCAATATTTTCTTATGTATTTTTTCAGCTGTTGGTGTAACATTTTTAAAAGATGTTGTGGACCAAAAGAGCTGCGATGCAGAACAATCAACCTCGGGAAACTGACTCCAGGGCAGTTTCCAGCAAACGCTATAAGAAACCAAAAATATAACATCATAACTTTTCTACCGATGGTATTATTTCAACAGTTTAAGTTCTTCTTGAATCTTTACTTTCTGATTATGGCGACTAGTCAATTTGTTCCCGATATAAGGATTGGGTATCTTTACACTTATTGGGGACCACTAGTAAGTTAAATAGATAGTAACTATTTCAAAATCTTGAGTAAGCTTCACAAAAATTGACTGATAGTGACGTTGGCTAGGTTATTAAAATATATAGTATTTTATATAAAATATATTCTAGAAATGTAGTTTTTAATTAAGCTAAAAAAAATTTAAAATTCTTTGTTTATTCGTGTTTCATTCCAGTTTAATAACAAGGGTGTGTCATTTACGGCTTTCAATATAATTAAAGTTTCATTTGCAGTAAAATCACTTTGTAATATCGTATTTTATGTTTTTTTTTTATATATTTTAGTAGCATTTAATGTGGTGTTTTATATTTTGTAGTGCTTTGTCCTATTAATAACAATCTGTCGTGAAGCTATTGACGATCTGCGAAGACATAAAAGAGATCAGGAGGTTAACAATCAGAAGTGCAAAAGGTTATTGAATAACAAAAATAAACCTTTCGAAATTGTGGCTGCACACAAGTTAAAGGTATTTACAATGATTCTTTAAATAGTCAATTTACAGTATGGTAAAGAATATATCAATAAGTAATGAAAATGTCGAAAAGATCTCATGAAAATGAAACACAATATATCGACGTTTTTGTTTTGTAGGTTGGAGATTTGATAATAGTTGACAAAGATGAAAGAGTACCAGCTGATTTAGTACTTTTAAGAACATCTGAAAATAGCGGTACAGTATTTGTTAGAACTGATCAGCTTGATGGAGAAACGGATTGGAAACTCAGACTGGCAGTACCTGCTACACAGAAACTGGCGAATGACCATCAACTTTTTGAAATAAGCGCTAGCATTTACGCAGAGAAGCCTCAAAAGGATATTCATTCTTTTATAGGAACATTTAGTCGGGTTAGTAACTGAAATCTTAATGTGTGAATTACACAATTAGCATATTTTTAATCTATTCATCATTTCTTGGTTTTTAGCTTGATTCGGTAAACAGTGATGAGAGTTTGGATTTAGAGAATACATTATGGACAAATTGTGTTATAGCTTCTGGCCAAGCTACTGGAGTAGTAATTTATACAGGTAAAAGTATTGGGTTTCATCAGGCATCAAGTTTTTTTGGGGCCACTAGTCTTTTTTTTTTTTAATAAATTCTGGAATGTTTCTATCTCAATGTTCCTACTCTGTTTTTGGTACCTGATAACCTTCTACAAGGCTTGGTACAAAACATTTATGGTTCACTAACCATTTGTTATTTTAGGTCCTGAAACTAGATCCGTCATGAACAACTCACAACCTCGATCAAAAGTCGGGCTTTTGGACATCGAAGTCAACACAATTACCAAGCTTCTATTTTTGGCTGTTATGGGTCTTGCTTTCTTAATGATAGTATTAAAAGGTTTTAGTGGTCCTTGGTATCGGTACCTCTTTAGATTCGTTCTGCTCTTTTCCTACATTATACCTATAAGGTAAGGATGTTAAAACTTTATTGTTTTTGATTTTAAAAGTTTTTAAGTTTCTTTTTGAAGTGAAATATTTTGGGTACAAGTCGTGTGTTAAATGAGGCTAAATCAAAGAATATCGAGAATTAATTATTTCCTTTGTAGTTTGAGAGTAAATCTTGACATGGGAAAATCCTTCTATTCATGGTCCATTGGCAAAGATCCCGCTATGAAAGGTACAGCAGTCCGTTGCACGACTATCCCCGAAGAATTAGGAAGAATTTCCTATTTGCTTTCTGATAAAACTGGAACTTTGACGCAAAATTCAATGGTTCTAAAGAGGTTGCATTTGGGCTCTGGATGCTATGCTGGAGATAGTTTTGTTGAGGTAATGACTTCGTTATTATAAAATGATTTTGTGTAGCGATTGTTTGTTTTATTATTTTTTTTACACCTTAGGTTAGCGCAGTTTTAAAAACAGCCTATACAAATAATGGAGAAAGTCCTACTGTGAATAGTGGCATACCCACAAAGTTTAAACGAACTGAGACTACCAGGGTGAAAGATGCAGTTCAAGCGCTTGCTCTCTGTCACAATGTGACTCCAGTGTATGAAAACGACAAAAATGACGCAGGTGAGTCCTTTTTAACCGACTTCTAAAAAAAAAGTTTTTAAATTCGACCGCTTTTTTATGTAGGTACGTCAATTACTCTGGAACAGCGACATCGATTTGAGTGAAATTTTTTCCGTTACGTTGAGGAAGTTGCTGCGGTGGTTCCATGTCATTTTGACCGAAATTGATTCAGTATAATCAAAGATGGTGTTTATAGTATGGTCGACAAAAAAAAAATTTTGAGTTTGCACATTTAGTATGGCGGAATGAAAATTTTACATATCTTGATTTTCTCCAAAATTGGTATTGCAAGGGGTTGGGGGGTGTAAATTATGAATTTAAAGTGATTGTCGAAAGATTTAATATGGCGGATCCAATATGGCGTCCTAAAAATTGCACATCTCTCGATTTTGTCCAAAATCGGTATAGGAAAGCTTTTAAGGGTATTAATTACGAATTTTATGTTATTTAAAAAAAAAATCAATATAGTGGATCGAATGGATTGAACCAAAAATTTTACCTCCCTCGATTTTATTTATGGTTAGTACAGGAGGGTTTTTAAGAGTGTAAGTAAAAAATTAACAAAATCTAATAAGGCAGATGCAGTGTGGCGATCTAGAAATTTTACATTTCTGTATTATGTGCAAAATTGGTATTTGGGGGTTTCCAAAAGTGCAAATTAAGATGGCATTAAAATTAAAATTGTTTCTTTTTTTTTTTTGAAATTCAGCATGGTGGTTCTTATATAGTGGGTTGAAAATTTTACATTTTTCATATTCATATATTAACTGTTTTTAAGTAAATTTTATTTTCAAACGGGCTTTGCACACTAAATAAAACGGAAGAAAGGAACCATTTCGCAAATTCCTTGTCTGTTCCATGACTGATATTGAAATGACTTGATTGTAAGAGTCTAATTCCAGCTTGAAAATTGTTCTTTGGCTGGTGGCTGATTCTTGATTTACTATTGTAAATTCTTTCCTTTAAATAACCTTACAGAAAAAAAATTCTCAAGTTTGATTCTCTGCTTATAGTGAGCATTGTCATGGTTCAACTTTCAAGTGTCTAGTTCCTAAAATTTAAGAAGAGAAGAAAAAAGTTGTCTGTAACATAAGTTATTGACTTTTAAAATAACCTAAGAAGTTATGGGCCACCCTGTATTTAAAAAATATATTTTTAGATTCTATAACGTCTGAAACTGAAGCCGACCAACACCTACAAGCTGCGTCCATGGAAGTAACTTACCAAGCATCGAGTCCAGACGAGGTGGCTTTAGTACATTGGACTCAAGAAGTAGGTCTTACTCTTTTTTACCGAGACTTAAATTCAATGAAGCTGAAAGCACCCGACGGCCGCTTGCTGAACTATGCAATATTGCAAATATTTCCCTTTACTAGTGAGACCAAGCGGATGGGTATTATCGTAAAGGTAGGATAAGATATTTTAAACAGTTTTTTGTGATTTGAAAAGGAAGTATTAAAAGAGATATTCTTATGTTTGCACCAACATTTTTGTTTAGTTATTGAAAATGGTCACCATTGTTTTTTTCAGGATTTAAACACCGGCGAAATTCTATTTTACCTAAAAGGTGCTGATGTAGTTATGACTTCTATTGTACAATACACCGATTGGCTGGATGAAGAAGTTGGCAACATGGCAAGAGATGGTCTAAGAACTTTGGTGGTGGCAAAGAAGGTGCTTACAGAAGAACAATATTTAGATTTTGAGGTTAGATTATATTCTTCACTACATAGTATAAAACAAAGTCGCTTTTTCTGTCCCTATGTCCCTTTATATGCTTAAATCTTTAAAACTACGCACCGGATTTTGATGCGGTTTTTTTTCAATAGATAGAGTGATTCAAGAGGAAGGTTTATATGTATAATAACATCCATTAAATAGTGGAGAAATACTGTTATTTTTGAGGTTTCTAATGTGATGTCGTTAATTATCATATTTTTTTCCGCTTACATTGCAAACGCAGGCTGAACCCTACGAGATTTATCAAAATAATGTACTAATTATTTGTACACATTGAAAAGGTCTACAGAAAACTCCGCGATGGTATATGTCTATCTCTCATGGATATCCCACAATAACATTTTTTTGTCATTTACTTTTTACGACAAATAATGGCAAATTTTGAAGCGATTTTAACCAATACAGCATTAATCCTTATCCAATTAAATAGCTTAAATACATTGTTGATTTAATATAGATCTATATGGTCCTTTACAGCACAAGATTTAAATGAATATTTTCGAAGATATTACAGATTTAAAATTGCGGGAAGTAGCGCTTGCGGCGGTACTGGCCGACCGGGGCGGCGGCAGCGTGCCTATAAATAGCGCGTCGGAGGCCGATGTAATAATTGTTGTAAAAATAAAATAAATAGTCACAGTTTTTCTGTAGTGTATTTAGTATCAGCATTGCACCCGTGCGAAGCCGGGGCGGGTCGCTAGTATTCTTATAAGTTATGAATTGTATAAATCTAAATGAATCTCCATATATATTAGTTATCTTTCTTTTTAGGCTAGATATAATTCTGCAAGATTATCAACAGTTGACAGAGTGTCGCGAGTGGCCCAGGTCGTAGAATCTCTTGAACGGGAAATGGAACTTTTATGTATAACTGGCGTAGAGGATAAATTACAGGATAATGTAAGGTATGCTCAAAATTAAATTCAGTTTATAATTACTTTATCTAATAGCTTACCTTGAATTGTGTTTCTGTGAAAGGTGAAATGGAATAAGAATAAGAAATATTTTTTTCCAGAACAACTTTAGAAGTGCTTAGGAACGCTGGAATTAAAATATGGATGCTTACAGGTGATAAACTAGAGACTGCAACATGTATAGCAAAAAGTTCTAGATTAGTTTCTAGGACTCAAGGTAATGACTACTTTAATTGTAATTAAACAATACGTTTTTGGGGTTTGATAGCAACAGGGAAATTTCATAATTTCATCTTGTCCGTTTGTCTTTCTGTATGTCACAGCATTGTAATTTCATCATTGTTCTTTCTTTGGCGATGAAATTTGAAGGTTTATTTTTTTTAGGTCTTCATGTTTTCAAAAAGGTTGTGACTCGCACTGACGCACATTTAGAATTAAATGCATATAGGAAAAAGCAGGACTGTGCTCTGGTTATCAGCGGCGAAAGTTTGGAAGTATGCTTATCGTATTACCAACAGGAATTTATGGAATTGGCTACGGCTGCTCCCGCTGTTGTTTGTTGCAGGTGCTCGCCTACGCAAAAAGCACAAGTGGTATGTTTTTCTTTTCATTTTTCAATCTAAAAAATAGTTAAGTCTATAATCCTACATTATATTAGTTTTTTATGTTTCCATTTAGTCACACATTAAAAAAAAAACTTATTTAAAAAAAAAATTACATAAGAAACATAAAAATTTAGAAACCTTTTCATAATGTTAATTTTTCTACGTGTATAAGGCTGATTTGCAATGTCCTTGCAAAGCCAGCGAGATGGCACTACTGGTACGTATCAAGGTTATTTTCAGTTAGTAGCATCTCTTGGAAGAACACACACCAAGTTTCAACCGACTCGATCTATTTCTTTGTGTTTGACATTCATTTGAATCGAGAAGTCGAGTGATTCTCCAAAAATGGACGAAAAAAATTTCGTGTGTTGATTAAACATTACTTTATGAAAGGCAAAACGTCTCAAGAGACTATAGAGAAGTTTGATAAACGTTATGGTGACTGTGCACCTTCGATTAGAACAGTTTATAAGTGGTTTCAATGTTTTCAGAGTGGCTATATGAGCACAACAGACACTGAACGTTCTGGACGTCCTGTTGAGGTTACTACTCCAGAAATCGTTGACAAAATCCATGATATGATGATAGATCACAGAAGAGTCAAGGTGCGTGAGATTGCTAGTGCTGTGGGGATCACGAATAAACGGGTACATAATATTTTACACCAACATCTGGACATGAAAAAGCTATCAGCAAGATGCGTGCCGCGATCGCTCACGATTGACCAAAAACGAAATCGTGTGAAATGTTGCAAGAACAGTTTGCAGCTGTTCCAGCGAAATCCTCAGGATTTCAAGCGTCGTTTCGTCACTGTGGACGAAACATGGATACATCGCTATACTCCTGAGACCAAAGAACAATCTAAACATTGCGTTGCCAAGGGGGAATCTGCACCAAAAAGGCGAAGGCCATTCCCTGGGCCGGGAAGGTTATGGAAGGTCCTTTTCCATCACGACAACGCACCAGCTCATGCCTCAGCAGTTGTGTTACATCATCTGTCTGTGAATTACATAAAAGAATGATTTATTGTTTGTTGATGATGTTAGAATGTATAAGACAATAATATTACTAGTGTTGCAGCCTTGCAGAGTAATATGAGAAAATTTGTATTTTGGGTTTTTATAATCAATATGCAACTTTGATAAAAAATTACCTGTTATAAATTTTAGTTAGACAATTTGTTGACGATTACGGCATCGATGGGTTAGTCTTAGAAATAATTAATACTGTTAGTGATCTTGGGGTGATTATTGAACATCGATTATTTTCTGACTAGTTTAGTGCTGTTGTTACAAGGGCTTCAAAAATGTTAGGCTTCATTTAGATAGGGACTTTTTACCAATTTTTCTGAAATTACTGTACTGTGCACTGTATGAAATGTATAAATATAATTTGGAGAAGGTTCAAAATAGATTTTTTAAAACTTGGCGCGTATAAATTAAGTATTATCGAAAATTACGAGTACAATCTTATAATTAATCTCCCTTGGGGTCTTGAGACATTAGCTCAGAGATAGATGTTTTTTTTTAGCAAAATTATAAGGAATTCTATAGTTTGTTCTAATCTTTTTTTAAAGACATTTAGATTTTCCTACAAAGGCTTTTAGACATTGTGAAATATGTTATATTGGTTAATAGAGTAACAATTATAGATTTTATTCACCACTGGTTAGAGCGTTGCAATTTGTTAATCAGCAGAACGAGTTAGATATCTTCTTAGGTTCTATCATTTCATTTTGAAGGAAAATTAGTATTGTATTTCATGTATAATTTTACAAATTATGGCATTTTGTGTGATGCCATTGATGTTGATGTTGTCGATGTGAAATGAAACTTTATTTTGAATTTAAATGAAATATTACTGTAATGTAATGGGGTGTATTCATATATTTTGCAAATAAATAACAGAACTTTTAAAAATGGAATATTTTTTACTGAAAAAAAAATTCTGATATAAAATCACATTGCTTCTACATATATTTTTTTTTACAATATAACTTAAAATTATTCCTAATCTTCCGTTTATTTTAGGTGCAATTAATACAACAACATACTGGAAAACGTACCGCGGCAGTCGGTGATGGTGGTAACGATGTTAGTATGATTCAACAAGCTGACGCTGGTATCGGTATCGAAGGTCGAGAAGGAAAACAGGCTAGTTTGGCCGGTGATTTTAGGTATTTTTTGAAACATTATTATACATATATTTCACTAGCATTAATTAAAATGCGGCACATTCTTTCTATTAATTAACAGGTGGTTTGAAAAATCTCGGAAAGTGGCACATAGATGGCGACTCTAATATCATATACAAATTTGATTAGTACCAACCTCCAAACCATTTGTGTCAAAATTTGATGACATTTCGACTATTACTCAAAGAGAGTTTAATGAAACATCTATTGATATTTTCAATATCAAATATGTTGATAAGAGACTGATATTTGATGGGGAAAAAGACCGTTAAACTTCGAGAATGGCTTAAAAAGTGTTTTAAGGAATTTGCTTCGTCGAAAGTAACCATTTGTCGCTGGTTTGTGGAATTCAAACGTGGTCGTACAGATGCAAATGATGCTGAAGTCTCTGAGCGTCCAAATGAGGCTGTTATACGGGGAAACATCGAAAAATTCACAAGATCGTTTTGAACAGCCGTAAAGTGAAAGTGCGTGAGATAGCTTGCATTATAAAGATATATAGACCATATACATTATATTTTGCCCGAGTATTTGGGTATGCGAAAGCTCTGTTCAATTGACCAAAATCAATAACGTGTTGACGGTTTAGAGGGTGTTTGGAGCTGTTTTAAGTGAAATAAAAATGATTTTTTCATGCGAAATATGACGGTGGATGAAACATGGATCCACCATGCTCTGAAGTCAAATCGCCAGTCAGCTTGGTGGACAGTGAAGGATGAAAGTCAACCAAAGCGACCAAAAACGCAACAGTCGGCTGGCAAGGTTATGGCGTCCGTATTTTGGGATTCGCATGGTATAATCTTCATTGACTATCTTGAAGAGGAAAAAACTTTGAAAGAAGAAATTTCGAAAAAACGGCCCCAAGAAGAAGAAAAAATGTTCTCTCTCCAAGACAGTGACACCGTGTCACAAATCGATCACAACAATGGCAAAACTACATGAATTGCATTTCGAAATGCTTTCGCAACCCCTTCACAAACCCTGAGAAAATACTTGCCGGAAAGAGATATAGTCAAAATACATTTTTTGAAGGGTTGGATCAATCGTTCTATAAGAAAGGCATAGAAATATTAGAACGGCGTTGGAATGATTGTATCACTCTAGAAGGAGACTATGATTTTTGCAAAAAAAATTGATTTTTTATATGTTAATCTTGGGATTTTCCGAGCCACCTGTTACATGAAAGTCTGTCCAACAGGCAGTTCCTTAAATGAGTACAAGAGATTGTTTACAATTTTGGTCAGAAGGTTTACATATAATAAATGGTTAAAGCAATATATCTAAGTGATTTGTGATCGACTCTTGTTTATGTTTTTTATTTTATTTTTTTAGTATTCCGCAGTTTTCTCACCTGGCCAGATTACTCTTAGTACACGGAAGAAGATCGTACAAGCGTTCCGCCTCCTTGTCACAATTCGTCATTCACAGAGGTCTGATCATTTCGACAATGCAAGCCGTGTTTAGTAGTGTATTTTATTTAAGTTCGGTGGCCCTTTATCAAGGATTTTTAATGGTCGGTTATGCAACTGTTTATACAATGTTTCCCGTAAGTATTTTGAACTCAATTTTTGTGATTTTAGTAGGTGGACCCAATTTCATGTATAAAAAACTCCTAAAATAGATGAGAGTACAGGGAAATGTAGTCAAATCCTTTTTTTTTTTTAGGTATTTAGCTTAGTATTAGATCAAGATGTCAGTCCGGAAATAGCGCTGACTTATCCAGAGTTATATAAAGAACTTGCCAAAGGCAGGAGTTTATCTTATAAGACATTTTTCATATGGGTACTTGTGTCAATTTATCAAGGTAAGCGTGTATCAATTTGTATTCTTGTCTGTTGTTAATATTTAAAATTATGTGAATTCATATTAATGGCGTTTATATTCGCACATTTTATCATAAAAAAAAAATAAAGTAAATTAAGTTATTTGTGGGTAAATAAGTAAGTGATTCACATCTAATTTTTCCTTTATTTGAAACAATGCTATGTCACAAGTTAGACACTATAAAGAAGTGTAACGATATAGACAAAAAGATATTGCACGACGTCTCAGGAGAGGTTTTGAATATTTTAGAAAGGCATCGAGAGACTAAAAATTACATATGAAGACCCCGTCAAGAGCACGAAAGGTGTACCATAGCTATTGATAACCATTTTTAATTAGAACTTTTCCAAAACGCCTTTTTAAGTGGGACGTTAAGAATTGGAAGAATATACTGTTCAGGGATAAGACTAGAATTAAATTCCGAGTTATTGAATAGTCCAGCTGTGATCCCATACAGAGTATTGGTTTTGTAGACGATGTGTAATGCTTTAGGGGGATATTAATATGGAGAGATGCACTGTACTTGAGAAAAGGATGGGTGATTTTTATATCGAAAGCCGCTTTGAAGATCATGTTTTGCCATACAGTCTTTTCAGCAAGAAAGGAACCAATCCTTTTCCTAAAAAAGTGATAAATATTTTTTGGAAGGCGATCGTATGATGCATAGAGGCTATATCACTATACCTAGTTCATTCCCGTGTTGCTTGAGACATAATAGAGGGAAGATATTTTCAAAATGAGTGTTGCATACGAATCAATTTTTTTGTGCGCGCTCCGAAAAGACCAAAGTTATCGTACGCAGCTGCTGCGAAAGTTAGTAAAAAATCTAAAAAAGTTCATTCTGAAGTAGATAAAACAGTATAAAGAAGTAAACAATGTGGATAACCTTCCTGGGCGAGAAAAAAAAGATAGTCACAATAAGTAAGCAGGACAAAGCGATTTCACAGTTTTTCAGGCGTTTCCCTACTCTGCGACTGCTTCAAACTAAAGTGAAACTAGCTAAAAAGGGAATCGAAGTTAGTATCAACACCATTAGGCAGTTTTTAAACGAAGTAAAGTTGCTCTATAGATTTACGAGCTTGAAGCCCCTACTTTCCGAAACTTAAGGCCTTCCCTCACTTACAGGTGCCCACTCGGGGTTTCATGACATTGGTGAACTACTCGCGACTTTTTCCATTCACACTTGTGTGTCACGACTGTGGGTGAAAAGTTGAGGTGCCGAGCCTTGAGTGACGAGTTTTTGAACAAAATCCCTAAAAACATGATTGTCAGCTTGATGTCATAGACATAGTGATATTAGTGAAATTTCCTGTGTTCTTCTGCTGCAGCCAAGGACGAACCCACCATCGACGTGGCTTAGGCAACAGAAGAACTGCTGCTCCGCAAATAATTGATATGAGTACTAATTCCTTGATATCCATTTTTTTAATAAAAAGTAACGTTAGAATAGTTTATAAGACAAATAAAACACAAAACATACAAATAAAATGTAGACAAGAACGTTGGCGTTTGGTGTCTCTACGACGAAAAATTAAATTAAAGAAATTATAACCCTAGTGAAAAAGTCATAAATATTAACAAACTGACATCTTTCACCCATGACGTCAAAAACCGCTGAGTAGCACCCATAAATGAGAAAAGGCCTTTACAAGTATGATTTCAAGACGCTGACATTAATTTAAGGCACATCAATGTTTTTTAAAATCATTCAGCAGCAAATTATAATGTAAAAAATATTTGAATAATTTTTATTTACTTGCCATTCGGAGTTCATAAATGTAATAGAAATGTATAAGTAATAATTCTTAAATTTAATGTAAAGATAATTTGTCCTCTAATTGAATAGATTTTACTTGAAACCAGTATTTAGTTTTGGATATTGTATCATTATAAAATAAATTTGCGGTTTATGCTGTTTTAGGCGGTGTTATAATGTATGGAGCACTCTTACTATTTGAAGACGAATTTATTCACATTGTTGCAATTAGCTTCACATCACTTATTTTGACTGAATTAATAATGGTTGCTTTGAACATAAGAACATGGCATTGCCTTATGATTTTAGCCGAATTTTTCTCACTAGCGCTTTATGGATTGTCCCTGATAGTTCTACATGACTATTTTGGTAAGTAACCAGATCTTTGGCCATATGTGTAAAATAAATATAAATGAAATATTTTTTTTTTTTTAGATGCTGAATTTATTAAAACGTGGGATTTCTTGTGGAAAGTAACAGCAATAACACTAATATCATGCTTGCCGCTTTACATTCTAAAATTCCTTAGGAAAAAGTTCTCTCCTCCAAGTTACACTAAATTATCATAAAATATTGAAATGTGATATATATCCGTAACTTAAATTTTCATAATGACAAAAGGTCAGATATTTTTTGATTAATTTTTATTTTAAAATACTACTAAGAATCAATTAACTTTAAACGTGATAGTTTTCCTAACTAAACCAAAAATATACTGTTTGTGTTATGTACGTCCTTTTTTCATTTAGTTTTTATGTATGTTTTCCTGTATTTTTAATCAATTTTATTTTATTTTTATTACTATTATTATTATGTTGTTAAAGTAAAAACAGATTCGCAGTGTAACAGATAGAGCATTTTATTTATTACTATTAATAATTTTCATACATAAATGCTGGAGTATTTTATTGATTACACTTCCATACGTTGTTGATAATACATTTTATTAATTTATTAGAAAAATAATGTAAAATAGTAAAAATAAATGCTAATTTTTAACTTAACTATATTTTTTTTTATTAATTGGCCGACCATTCCATAATGTTTCAAGATATCATTTGATTCGAAGTAAGCAAAGGTCCCCCACAACTAAAGAAAAGTCACGCTGCAGATTCTTTAAGTAATGATCTATTAAAAGGTCAAACTTGGATTTTTAATAGACCTCTGGTCTCTAATGATATATTACACCAGGCGCGGATCCAAGGGGGCGATCCCCCCCCCAACTACTAGGAATGTGTATGCTGCTGGCATCTCCCCCCCTCAAGAGCTTCGAAATCAGAAAAATAGACCCCACCATGCCTAGAATGAGCTGCTGGCGTCCCCCTCCCCATCGACAACTTGCTTTTGCTTGCCATACTGTACTTTTGTGATATCACCGCCCTCCCCCCTAGATAGAAGCTGGATCCGCCCCTGTATTACACTGGCCTTTAAACATATCTGGTTTTTGCTTAAGAAATCTAGGTATGAAGAAAAAAAGGATATTAATTTTTATTGGAACATCTTTGAGTATAAGTGTCTGACAGACGAGCGTTATATTAGGGTTCCTTAATAATTGTTTGCGTTAGTTTTTTTAGTAATTTCGTTAAGGTTAATTGAGAGCATGTGTCTGTAAAATTGTATCGCGTTTGTTTTCTCCAAGACAGCTGTAAAAAGAAATTTAGGGTATACATGATAATAAGAAAAGTTTTTTTGCTTATTCCATCAAATCATTAAACAAATATTTTATAATAGGAACAAACTTGTTTTACAGTACATTTTGAAATCAATAAAAAACAAGATAAAATATGTAATTGATTTATTCAAAATCTACACCAATAAGATTTGAAAATTAGCTCATTAATAAGGTGTGGACGTGATTTGTCCACCCCCCAAACTGTTCCACCCGCATGTAATGTATTCTCCTATATGACGTGCCAAGTAAAAAAATTAGGTAGTTTAGGATTAAGTTTTTTTTTTAGGTTATTTTACACACAATGCTGTCCTAAAAAATTGAAGTATCGTTCGTGGTTTTTATAAGTTTCATATTAAATTTTTATTTCTGGTAAAAACCAACCATGTAAACATTTGGGTACTGGACTGGGCGTTTTAAATTCAGCTCTACCAATTTCTGTAAATGTCTGAGCATCTAAAATCAGAAGGCCCACATGATTTGTGTCTTCCTGGCCCCATATCATTACGGATAATATTATGCCATCGTCTTCAAACTAAAAATAAAAATTTCAATATGAATAATGTAATATTGTATGTAAACATTGCATATATCAGCTGTTGAGCCTGAACATTTTAAATAAGTATCTTGCCTAGTAAAAAAAATTATATAATATATGAAAAATGCAAATTTTCAATGAGAACTGCTGTAGCAAGGAAACTTCTGGTTTTTTTCAGACAACGTAGACGATCATTGCCAACAATATATAAAACAATGTTTGCGAAAGAAAAAATTAGTTATTTTGAAAGAAAACCTTTCGCATAGCCATGCGCAAAATTTCATGTAAGATTTTTGGTCTTACATTTTCTTTAAAACACGTTTCGTGCTATTTTATGGATGTAGAAAATTTTAGAAATTTGATTTTTAACCTGCTCACAGATGTGAGAATTTGCAGACTTAATCAACCATAAAAATGTTCTAATATAGGCAATTTCGGTGTAGCCGGAAATGCAATGTATGGTTTGTAACAGAATGAGCAAAACAGTTAATAGACTACTAAAGACGAAAGCAACAAGAAATTGTTCTTCCCAAAACAACAGCGTTGAAATTCCATGATTATTTGGGGTCAGTGCAAGATGGATTCCGAAACTTCATTCGACTGTTCAAAGAGAATTGCGTGTGTGGTCATATATAAGAGAAGATAAGATAATTTATTAGTAATAATATACAAATAGTAGTTTTACAAGTCAAATCAATAAAATATTAAAATTTTGTGTGCAAAGCAGCAAGTGCTGAACTATACTAACTCAATTGTCAATTATTATTATCATTTATGCAAATAAAAAGTTACACAATGTTGATTTTATCTTAAGAAGAAAGTTTTGGTAAAAAAACTACACTAAAAAAATCAAAGAGAAGCTAACAACAGACAAAGACAACAGTACAGATTAAAATTGGATTCGAAATACTCTTCAAACGAAAAAAAAACCGCATTCAGCATAAGGTAGCTCTCGATTTGTTTTTTGTACTGATTGAGGTTAAGAGCTTTAATTCTCGCTGGCACGCAGTTGTAGAACTTTATTGCTAAATATCTTGAACCATTTCTGGGTCACTCAAGTCGGCCAAAGTCTGGTACAAGATTGTTGTTTTTTCTTGTGAATATCTTCGTGTGATCTGTATAGATCAAGATTTTGTTTAACGTACAACAAACACTGCATAATGTACACACAAGGTAAAGTTGCAATTTTTAAATTCTTAAACAAATTTCGACAGTCTTCTCTACAATATTCCTATTCGAAAAACAAAGTTGACTTTGAAATACAAGTCCAAGGTGAATATCAAAATCATAAACGTTAAGCCCGTTCATATATATATATATATATATATATATATATATATATATATATATATATATATATATATATATATATGCGGCCTTCACGAATTTCTCCGTGTGAGATGCGATAACAGTGGATATATCCACATTGTGCCGTTGTAGTGCTGAAATCACATTTAGCAAACGTACAACTATATGCAACTCCGTGTATAGATGAAGTCAAATGCGAACAGTAAATGCAAACTTCGTTCTATCATATCCCTTCCGTGTTAGAGGTTGCACAAATTGGATAAAATGCTACAGAACACAATTCACCCTATTCCAGCACCATCAAGGTGATAGCCTACCTGTACCACCATACCGAGAAGAAAGTCGAAACTTACCTCTCCGCCACAGTGATACGACAGAGGTACATGTTTCGTCTCTTCTAGACTCATCAGGTACCGACATGCACTTGTTTGTGCAAAGGATAGATCGGAAGGAAGTAAGCAAAACTCCCGCCGGATGGAGTATATATGCCGTATCACTGTGGCGGGGAGGGTAAGTTTTGACTTTCTTCTCGGTATAGTGCTACAGATAGGCCATCATATCGATGGTGGTGGAATAGGATGAATTGTGTTCTGCAGCAATTTATCCAATTTGTGCAACCTTTAACACGGAAGGGATATGATGGAACGAAGTTTGCATTTACTGTTCGCATTTGATTTCATCTATACATGGAGTTGAATATAGTTGTACGTTTGCTGAATGTAATTTTAGCACTACAACGGTATAATGTGGATATATTCTCTGCTATATATATATATATATATATATATATATATATATATATATATATATATATATTGAAATAGCATAGAAACTGATTATATTGACAATAATAAATGTTTTCGAGTTTTCTGCTCTTCGAATTCAGGCAGGAAATTTTTTTTAAATATTTCCTCCGAACATTTATATATGGAAACGATTGGAAATATTAGTTTAACGTACTTGTACCTTACTGTTTATTACTGCTCAATAAACTTACTTTACTGTTGGGCGTTGGTACAAATATTGGTTCTCCAGGATAACAGTTTTTGTCTTGCCATGTTTTACAAGTTTTTGTTTTAATATCGACTTTAATCACAATTCCAGGATTCTCTGAATCCACATCAGAACTTATTGCATAAAAGAATCGATAATTTTTACCTAAAATCAAAAAATTACTGGATATTTCATTTCGCTTTGGTTTGTTATTAAGAATAAGATAAGCACTTAGTAAACCTATTTATATTTACCCAAATATTTCTCGTAATGGATTCTGGGTGTTTCACAGCCTAAATCGCAAAGCTTTTCTGCTTTAACCACTATTTCTCCGTCTTCTAAATAATGGGCCGTAGCTTTGCTATCTTGAAGAGTTATTAAGTTACTATTTCCAGCAATATCTTGTGATACGGGTTTAAGTGGTAAAATAAATCTTATGGGTCTTCCTCTAAACATTTTGGCATAGTCGGGGTTATTTTGCATGTTCTGAAAATGCATAATATACATATAGAGGTAGGTATGTAGAAGAAATGTCTATTGCGTTCTACCAGCGCTTTCCATGCAAAATGTTCAATATTTAATTAATCTAATTCAGCAACAAATTCTATCTCTACGCATCGCCAAAAAATCCCTTGAGGATGCCGGGACAAATAAAAAAAAAATTAACTCCATACTGAAACGAGTGTTTATTCTCGAACCATAAGACGATGTTTTGGTGGGACTGAATTGTTAGGCAGGGTAGCAAGAAAAAAGTCAAGGTTTTGTGGTTTAAGGAAACTAAAAAAATCGTATTCGAAATGATGGCAGAGCATTCGTGAGATGCCTGAAATGTCAAGAAAATAACCCACAGGACACCACTACTACATTAAAACATGGTGGAAGAAATATTCAACTATGGGGTAGCTTTTTTTGGTCCGGCGTTGATCCTTTATAGGAAGGAATGAAGGAATCTTGGATCAAAATAAATACTGAAACATGGAAAACCATATGCTTTTTTGAGGTTGTTTTTAGTACAATTGGGAACCTTAATCCTTTTTTTTTTAAGTCAGTTTTTGGCTATTGTCTATAATCAATGAAAAATAAAATTGAAAAGTACTGAGACAGTTATTTAATTTTCGTAAAAATTAAGTTATGCCCTTTTAACTTCCTGCCACCTTTTGTTAAAACTTACCCTCATTGTTTCAAAATACATACAATCTAACATGGATGGATCTCTGTAGGCGCATATATCAATAATCACATGATCCGATTCCTCGTATTGATTTATAATGTGCAGATAAAAAAATGTTTCGGCTAAGAACATCTTCACCAATTTACCCGTTTTTCTGGAAATTACGTAGATCTGGGTCTAAAATACAAATAATTTATTTAATTATTAAGTTCTTGTAATAATAAGATTTCGATATACACAATATTCCTGAAAACAGGCGAGGACTATTGTAGCTATGGCTCCCTTGAAAATATGTACATGTGCTGAAAAAACACCGCAAATCTTATACCGTAAGTATCCTATTATTAATTAAGTCATAGTTATTTTCCTGAAATCTACCATCTCACGCATGTTTTCTAAATTTGTTAAAATACAGTATACTTAACTCACATATTGATCACTATACCATCTTAACGCACCTGCCAATGGCTCATTTTGAAATTTTAACGCTATCAATGATGGTAACGAAACGCTAAGAGGCTGTTCCACTATTATGAAATAATTATCTGTGATTCCTAAAAATAAACTAGAAGTTAGAATTTATTTTATTTCATAGACATAAAATAAATAGAGCGCGCGTCCCGAATGCCAGTTGTTCTCACAGTAGGAAAGAGAAAGAAAATGAAGTCCTATTTTCTTCTCTTTCTAATGGGCGGAGCATAAAACTGTAAAACCCATCACTAGAAAAAGAGGAGAACACGGCGTTCTTTTTCTCTTACTGCATGGGAACGGCCGGCAGTCAGAACGCGCAGCCCATCTATCTATGTCTATGTCTTATATTCAGACTAAAGTTTATATATTGGTGTTGTACCTCAATTCATATTCGCTTAGTATTCACTTTTAATTATTCATACAACAATTATTAAAGAATTTCAATGTCTGAGCAAAATTTCAAATAAATTACGTCTATTTAAAATTAGGTTTTAGTTTCGGTAATGCAGTTAAGTGAAATAATAATTATTTAAAAAACTTCACTATAGGGCAAAAATAAACTAGAAATTGTTTTTTATATCCAAATTCACTTAATAATTGTATATTTCCTTATTTAGTTGAAAAGGTTATTTTTAAATTAATTCTAGATGGATTAGTATTTTTTCCATTTTATTGTTATTTTCTTTACATAGGTTTTGATTTGGCTTTTATTTCCTTTTACCCTATTAAGAGTGTCTTTGGGTAATTTGCAAGTATTTTTTGTAAGTAACTTAAATTCACAAATGTTCAATTAATTTTAATATAAAACTGTTGTGAATATTTTTTAGTTTTTAGTGCTATTTTTTGGAGTCGGTTAATTAAAAAAAAACTTATTTCATTAATTTAGTTTCAATTAATCTTTAAAATGAGTAAACTCGTCAACAATATTTTTCAATTTTCAGACCTCTCCATAAACCTGTAGTTGAAATATTTTTACGAAATTCTTTCAGTGAATTTCTTAAAACATGTTAGCAAACGAATCAAAATATCTCTCCTGTTAAAAAAAATATACAGGATCTCCTCAAAGTTGAGGCATTTATTTCGACAGCTAGTCGTTTAGTATTTTAAATATATATTACTGTGAGATTCCTACTTTAAAACCGACATCATGCCTAAGTTTATCTAATTTTACCAAATGTGTGCATATAGGATGGATGCAGAGGCCATCTTGCTGGTATCGATGCCACTATTTTGGCTGTATCAAACATTGACTTTTCAGATGCTACAACAAACATAAAATGTAAAAAAATAAAGTAAACAAGTGTAAGTTACTTACACGAATCTTTTTTTGGAAAGTGGACTATACTGTAATAGGGTCCAGTTGCATAAATGGACAAACCAACGTTATATACGCTACCTAAAATGTTATTCTTTAAAACTATATATATATATATATATATATATATATATATATATATATATATATATATATATACACATATATATATATATATATATATATATATATATATATATATATATATATATATATATGTGTGTGTGTTAGATTAAGGACAAGTGGTAAGGCTTAAAAAAAAAAGACCTTTCTGCATCAGCGCGACTAAAAATAATTTATTTTGAATTAGACTCTTTTTTTACAATTTGATTTACATTTTGACTTTGTGATTAACACTGTGATTTAACTTTAAGATTAATTATATTCAACGTAAACATGTTCACTACACTGACTGACTGAGGGACGCAGACCTAGTACAAGTATTGATATCAAGCAACTTGTCTCTAGAAACTAACAGGATATTATTCAGTATTTCCTATGTTTTCAGACTTGTTTATGATTTTTGAGAAAAGCGTTATAATTAGAATAAAGTCAGCGTTTTTTCCTTTATATTTATTCTAACCACTACAGAAGTTTCTGTATCTACTAGAAGGAACATGATTTAAATGTAAATATAAATAAATGTGTAGTAATGTCTTTTACATGTAAAAAGCAAATAATTCATTGTAATTATTGTATAAATAACACGTCGTTAAAAAGAACTGATTTACATAGGAATATTAGTGTTTATTTAGATACGAAGTTGAGTTTTGGTAGGCACATTGATAATGTAACTGCAAGTGCAGTAAAAATTCTTGGTTTTATTATTAGGAGCTGTAAATATTTCAATAATATTAATACAATGATTGTCTTATATAAGTCATTAGTGCTTACTAAGCTTCAATATGCTTGTGTAATTTGGAATCGACAGTATGGAAATAAAATTTACAGCTTAGAGGTGGTTCAGCGAAGATTTTTAAAGTTTTTGCATTACAAGGCATTCTCGGTATACCCTCAAAGAAGAACTGATCAGGAGCTTTGGTGTTCTTTATTCAACTTTCCCAGTTTGAAGCACATGCGTATTGAAGCGGGTGTTGTGTTTTTGTTTAAATTGATTGGGAAAACTATTGGTGATAAAGAGTTTTTAGAACAGCTTCCATTTAAAATAGGCCGAGTTAACACCAGATCCAGAAATTTATTTTATATTAATGCCCCTAGGACTAACCTGTATAAAAATTCCCCTTTAATAAGATTATGTTTATATTTTAATAAGTATTGTGGTGCCATTGATATTTTTAACCTAAGTTGAAACAGGTTTAGAAGGGAAGTAAGAGATGAGTTATGTAGATAATTGTAGTGCCTTTTTATTTACGTTCTAATTTAGATTGTAGTCTTAGTATAATAAGTTTAGTTGTATCTGCAATTGGCTTTGTAAAAGTTATTGATACAATGAATAAATAAATAAATAAATAAGAATTATAGATTTGATGAACAGTTAGCAACGAGATAGAACATATTTGTACTTAAACATTCCAGAAACTAGAATAGATACAATCTTAAAACTTGGAAGTTTTTGTAACTAAAATATCTTTTATCCATGGATAAAGTTTGGGATTTCCTGTAACCCTCATGGTCGAATTTCGCAGGTACCAAAATAGTAGTGAACTGCTTCAATAAAAGGACATGTGGAAATGCTACTTCGAATTTGGCGATACACTATCGTGCATCCTAGCAACTATATAAGAATGATAAATTTACTTACCGTCCTCCATTACATGAGGATGTGATGTGTGATTAACTATATTTATGTTTTCACTAACATCAATTCTCTCTAGCGTATCTAATGTTCTTGAATCAATTTTGTGTATAAATGGCATTTCATTAAAGGCATAGATTTCATCACCAAATGGGTAAACCGAAATCATTGCATTATCTGACATGTCAGATTTAAAGCTAAAGATTGTAGCTACTCTAAAATTAAAAGTAAAATGATTTAGGAGCGATAAATGACTTAGAATTTTTTATATCTTCTTTTTTTAACTATAGTTTGGCTTATAGATATTGGTCTGCTTAAAGTTGCTAAAAAATACATTACGCTTACATTTTAATTCATTTGGAGATGTTAGTTAAGATGGACACTGTACATACGAGGTAAAATGGGGGACTAGCTCCATACATGAGGGTTTACATATGTATAACTCTTTTCCAATTTTATTACAAAGTTATCAAACACCGAAGGGTCGTATAACTCATCTGAAAGATTTACTCCAGCTCTAAATAAGCAGCGGTCATGTTATGGTTGTATAGTAATTGCAACCAAAGCCAAAAGAAACCGAATCAATTAACTAGACCGATTTTTTCTAATGCCTGGTTATAATCTGTGAAAAAAGACAAAGACGCTCTTGATAGACGTCGATACAGCACGCACTGACGTTATTAACGAGGGTCATTTAGGATAAATGGCATAGTTACGTACCTTTGAAAAATACTATGGCACGGGTCGGGTACCGCTTTAGTACCAAATTCTGTTATAACTAGACGGTTCGCTGCCCATATTTTCTTGTATATCTCCGATCGCAAGAATCTACACTGATAAGTCACGTTTCCATCTTCTATTCCAAATCTATAAAGATATGTATATGTGTAAGTACACTTAAATATTATATTAAATTATATTGAAAATAATTTTTTTAACATTTTTTGTTGTAATAATGTTAAATAAAATTTTCCTTATTCCACTTTGGCCGCACATATTTTCCTCAATTATATGATTATAAATACTAGTCAACCGAAATTTTATTTAAAGTTTAGCAAGATGTTGTGGAATACAAACATTACTAAGATTGCGAGGATAATATTCTATTATGATGATATGACATGATGTATTATGATATTATGTCCGATAAGTACACTTCTGAACAAAAAAAAAGGGCAAAAATTTTTGTTCAAAGTCAATTTTAAATAACCTTTTAAGTTTTTTACCGGTTTTGATAATTTTTTTGTCACGTTTTTGGCGCTTTCATCTGGTATTATCTTGGATTCAATTTTTAAACAGTTTTATTGGATTTAGTGTTTTGCTCAAAAATTGCAGCTAAAAGATAAATCGGTGGGTATCCCTTTAGGGCCCCATAGCTTCTGTATGGGACACCTTAAGAAAAAAATATATGGAATACAAGAAGTTATTTTGACGCCCCCTATACACTGCTGAGAACTAAATAAATAAATTGCAAAATTAAAGGTCAACGCGAAGAAATAAACAAATACCGAATAAGATTAAAAATAGTTGCCTATATGTTAGTCTCCATTTTTCACTTGGGCATAAATTGTACCAAAATAACAGGTGGTTTGAAAAGACCCGAGACTGGCATATAGATGATGACTTTAATAACAGTTCTATATGATTTTTTAGTTAGAACTAACCTTAAAACGATACGTGTCAAGATTTAATGACATTCGACTATTATTCATCGACAGATTAAAGTGACGCACATTTTCAAAACGATGTAAAAAACGAGTTTTGTACACCGTTAAAACTTGACAATTGCTTGAAAAGTAAATTCAAACGAGGTCGTATAATATGGTATAATATTCATTCAACTATCTTGAAAAGAGAAAAACAATCAATAGCGAATGGCGTTAGAGGTGCGTTGAAAGGAAGAAATCACGAAAAAACGGTCCCAAACGTGCTGTTTCTCAAAGATAACGCACCCGGTCACAAGTCGATCGCAACAATGGCAAGATAGTGCATAAATTACAATTCGAATTACTTCCGCATCCACCGTATTCTCCAGATTTGACCCCCAGCGATTATTACTTGTTCGCAAATCTCAAAAAAAATTCTTGACGGAAACAGAGATAATCACCGAAAATAAAGCGTATTTTGAAAAGCTGGATAAATTATTCTATAAGAAAGGCATAGAAAAGTTAGAGCGGATCTAGAATGATTGTATCATTCTAGAAGGTAGACTATGTTGATGAATAAAGTCGAATTTTACCAAAAATTGTGTTTTTATATATTAATTTCGGGGCTTTTCGAACCACTTGTTAAGAGTATAAATTTTAGTTGAAAGCATTTCGAATGTAAAGAAAAAACTGTCATTTTGAAAATATCCATTTTTTTCGAAGATGTTTGGTTAAAACTAGGCAGATTAAGTAATAATTAATTTTTTCTATGTCTATGGGCATAGTATCATATAGATAAATTTACAAAATTACACTTACCAGATAACGGTGATAATAATCCAAAAACATATGGCATATTTTTTATTAGTAGGGCATACTGGGTCACAAATATAAAATTTTAAACATGTACCTGTGTAGTAAGGCAGAACTATCAAACAGATGTTGAAATTCATCTTGACCTGCTTTCCGTGATCCTGGTCCATTTCTTAAAAGCGAACCGTTCAACCACTTTGGTATCGTTCCTAAATTATTAAATATCAATATAGAGTTGGGTATCTGGGCTAAATTAACAGGTTATGTTTAAACGCAAGTACACAAATAAATTATTGCATTACTAGTCTCAAAACCGAATGGAGATGAGCCATTTGATCATTTTCAGTTAAAATGAGGTATATTATTTAGCACGGTTTTATATGGAAGTAGATATTTCGAACAAAAATAATGATATGATTAAAAAAATGTTCTTTCTACCAGACCTATATTAATTTAAATTGAAAATTTTGGCAAATAATAGTTTATTTGCATCATTATGTTTTTGACGAGCATATCCGCCATGCCAAATAATCTAGTATGTAATGATATGTGTATTCCTTAAGACATATCTATCGTTTACATGATTTGTGGTTCCCGGTTGCCCCAAATTGGGTCACTTCTGGTCTTGCTTACTTCCACATAGGATTAAATTTTACTATTTAGTGACCTGAAGTTATCTTCGATTTTGACGCATTTCCACGTATAATCTGGATCAGCCAAACTTTTAATTATGGCTTCCTCTTACATTCTTTTTAAAATAATTGTAAAACTTTAGTTGATGCAGATTATAGAGAGCTTCCTATCCATATTTCGTCTGCCTACCTTGAGACTCAAGTCTCTTATAGGTAGAAAGTTTAAGTTGCTGTTGTGGATTAGATTTAACAATATATCCTACCTTTTATTTGGCCGCATATTGGCTTATCTATTTCCTTTTCACATGATCTCAACCAAATTTGAAATTCACAGTTTGGATAGTAAGGTTCTTTGGCGTCAACTTCGCTTTCTCTCTTTTTTATAACCTACAACAAAAAACCTATTTACGAACACGGTAAAGTGCTACACAAGTTTTATAAGAAACGAACAGGAGTACACGTCGTGTCTATTTACACGAACTATTTCAAGAATTATTTTCCACTCCCATCATCTGCTAAGATAGGGTTAAAAAGTCGTATCTCGAAAAACAGTCACTGTTATTTACAGTGAAACATTTAGATCTCAGGGGTTTTAATAATTTGATGCTGAGATAGCAGAGAAAAGAACAAACACGACAATGGTATCCACACGGATATAGTGCTTCATTCATCTGTCTTTAAACTAACGCAAAACATAATTAGTTTTACAGTTTAAGAAACGCAAAAAGCTTTTGACAGCATATTGTTTGATGTTTGGTTATGAAAACTGGAATGTTACATTCGGAGAATAAGTATAGACCTAATTAATTTTTACGTGCACAAGTCACAGCATGTGACAGGTGTAGAGGTTGTGTCTAGTACCGGAATGTCAAGTGTGGTGTTTCCCAAGGGTCATTCCTTGGAATCAACTTTTTTTAAATTTAGACTAATAACATCGGGGTGAATCCGTGCGTCGACACTTTCATGTTTACGGATGACAACATTTTTGGTTACAATTACGTAAAAACATGTACTCCATCCATTCTCTGGCCGAAACATGGTTTAATGATAGCAACTTCGATCATACTCTAGATTTAAACAACAATAGATTTGTTTGAAGGCTGTTTATGGTCGGTGGGGGAGACGCTTTTTTGATGTTTGACAGACATAAACATATTTACTTATCTTGTCTTTCAGTTTAATTGCTTGTCGTGACTTTTTCGGTGTTTTTAAGTGTTAGAAATTACTATAAATGCGAAGTTTACAATTAATATTAACAAAAAGAGGATTTAAAAACATTTTTCTCGGTAAATATTGTTAGATATTGTTTACATATTGAAAATAACAATAATAAAAATTTAGGCAACCATATATTCATACTTTGTTTTCAGAATTGACGTACCCAGGGGTATGTTCGAAGGACGTACCGATGATACTCGTTTAAATAATGCAATTAGAAAAGGATAGCATAAAATCGGTATGTCTGTACCAAGAAATTAAATATCTATTGTTTATCAACACTTTTTCAAATATAAATAAAAATATTATTACGTTATTCAGCGTTCAAACAACCGGGCCCTAGTTCTGACGTTATGCTACTTCTACAGGGGTATGTTCGAAGGATAGCAATTTAAATAAAAAAAAACTCATAGAATGTTCTTTTCTCATAAAAATATTCAGACCATGTCATCCAAAAATGAATAAAAAAGATTCGGTTACATTTCTTGGTTTTTATTTGGATCTCATGCTTACTTGGGAAAAAAACGTAAAAAATTAACTAAAAAATTTATACGTTGTAAAATACTTTAGGAACCGTTTATTATTCTCTAGTTATGTCTCAATACAGCTGATTTGGTAGTTTGGGAACCCTCTCCTCCTGCAAACTGTGTTTTTCTATGACATAAAAAGGTTCTAAGGATCATTGCCCACAAAGACTATGGGAAAGATATTCAACGTGTATATATAAATAGAAATCTTACTTTATTGCATTAAGCACGTAAAGGAGAATATTACTCCATGCTCATTAATTACCGACAAAAATGACTATAATATTCCTAGACATAATAACTTCCAAGTAAATTTTTTTGGCTAAATCATAATAGAAATGGAATTAACTATTTTGATCCAGTATTTTAAATTCTCCTCCGTCTGAATGTCGACTCCAGTCAGCAAATATATTTTTAAAAATTGTAAAGCAATTTCTTATAGGGAAGGCATTGTATACTGTTGGTATTTTTGTTATCAATATTATTTTTTTGACGCGAGGAATAATGAAATTATACAAGAGTTCTACGGAACTCTAAACTGTTTTTTTTTTTTTAAATACAGTGTATAATATTCTTTGGTCCTTTTATAAATAGCTAAATTAATTTATGGTCATGTAACAATGTAATAAAATCAACAAGTGTCTACCTATTATATTTCTGTCTATAAATGTTAATCACAATTCTTTAGTTAGAATAATGCTAAATTAGGACTTACCTGTTTCTTCTGCGTGAAATCAAGTTTTTTTCTTGGTGGCAAAGGCGACCAAGAGAACACCGGAGAGGCAATACTGGATCGTGCATCATCTGCAAGGTTATTTTTTACTTTTTCTTCCATATTCGTAAGCCACAAACTTAATTAAATAACCTGCCACACATCAAAGTATTATCATAAAATGAAATAAGTCAATTTTCCTGGTTTTCACCACTAAGATAATTTCGTAATTGGATTTGCTAGGCATGTCAAGGTCAGAGTGCGATGTATCAAATTTCAAGTGCACTGGACTATTTGAAATCAATAAACCAGACGATGTCAGGGCATTTGTGTGCAACAAGTGTTTCTTCTCGGAACAAAATTTAGGGCTGGTATTATGTTGCGTACATTCCAAACCAACGAAGGGAAATCGATTAATATTTCCACAATTCCATATGTTCGATGGCATTCGACGATATGGCGTATAGATTAAGCAAACGAATGTCAATGATGACGTTTTATCGAAGTTTGCTCGCGGTCTCCTGAGGGGACAGAAACTGGATATTTTTAAATTGCAATACAAACATCTGTCGACATTATAGATAATATTTCCGGTATATGTGAAAGTTTTACAAATACCGTGAAATCAGTATTTTCGATTTTTTTGCTACAAATGCGTGTTAAATTCAAAAAAGTCTATTTTAATCAGTTGAATACAAAAAAAATTCTAAATATGAAAACCAAATTTCAGGGCATAAAAATCAATAAAAACCTATTCTTAGGTGCACAGTTGCATTTATTTCAATATATAGAAAACAATTAGCATCTTTAAATATTACAGAAAACGATCATATATTAATTAGTTGAAATATAAGACGAAATTAGCGAATATTTATAAATTTTCATAATTTCTTTTTGTAAAAAACGTATTTTTTAAGAAAAGCGTTCCATTTATATTGGGACATATCTATTCTATAAAGAACTGGATTTCTTGCAACGTTTTAGCTGGTCTTACCTCGAGTCTATTGCAGTATTTCTCTAAGCGATAGTTCACGAATCTTCAGGGGTTTGTGAGTTTTATAAAGAGGTTTTACGAAAAAAATATTGTAATGGTGGAATTCTAAATTAAACATCGCAACAGGCAACAGTCTCTAACACGACGAGTTGCTACATACATTCTTAAACGAGTCGGCAACTTCTTCGGCGATCCAAGACTTTTCCCGAATACGCACGAAAGAATGAGAATAACGTCTGCCGATATAAAAACGCCGCAGTCACATATAAGGGAAAGAAGAGTCGAGGTGAATCGTACGATGAACTAAAGAACCTCGAGTGATTTCAAAAAAGTTATCGAGTTAGTAGTTAAAGCAAATTGTGTGAATAAATATTAGTAATGTAACCAGTTTTATGATTTCTACCGTAAAAAATAACCAACTTTGTAATTTCTACTTGGGGAAATAAATTATAACAAATACCCAAGCGTGAAAGTAAATAATTATTGCTTCGTAAATGTAGGATGGATTTTTGGTTAAAGACGGGTATTTTTGACAAGTGTGACGAAAAGCTGGACCGGCAATCAATTGCTTCTTTTACTTCGGCCCTTGATTTGGAACCAACACAGGATGACAGTTATAGTGGGCCAACCAAAGTTTGAATTTTTTGTTTCAACAAACAGGCTCAACCATCTCACTGAAGATATTTTTCAAGTTCTGTATTATTGTATTTTTTTTGTAGGTTAAGCTATCCCTTTAGTTTTAATAACGTTTGTCTTTAAAAGCTTTACGATTGTTTTAGTTTTTCGTTGAGCTCGTTATTCAATATGGAAAAAGAATTTTAATAACTCAATATAACTGTTTCATTTACTGTTCCTAATGACTACACGGGGGAATCGCTAGTTTATCCCGGTTTTTAGAAGAGGTTCGTAAGAAAAAAAGGTTGGGAATCGCTGCTATAGAAGAAATTTGGCTCACGTTTAGAGAGAGATAGAGCGTTTTCGATGAGTAGTAAACTTTCTTTCCAATTTCGGGTAGGTGATAGGAATACCCAATGACGTTTGGAGTATTGTTCTTAGCTCCGCCTTTAGAAAGATAGTTACTAATCATCAAAACCGTTATGTCTCTTTCTAAGTGTGAGCCAACTTTTTTTTTATCTTTATATTATGTTTATAATTAAAGCTAAATAAAAACACATTAATTTAATATCATTTTTTTTTATTAAATAATAACTTAAAAATCCATAGATTTAACGTAATACTAAATATTCAGTTCTAGCTTCCCTTAGAATATTTTTTCCAGAACTTCTTCACATCATCATGGGCATTTTTGTGTATAACCAAAGTTCGTTTTTCCTTATTACACCATATTAGTACACCATTTGATTGAGCGTATTCTTTTAACACGTTAAAATCAGCCTAAAAAAATTAATTTCAAATTGGCATACTTAACTTAAATATCGGAAGTTAACAAATAGAAAGTTTATAAAGTATGGTAGAATGGTTTGGTTATTCCGGGTTTCAATCCGTTCGTTCAAAAAATCGTTTTCACGACGTTTCGCCAAAATCTCATTTGGCATTTTCAAGGGCGATTCGTCTCGTTACTCGCTGAGAACTGAATCAGCGAGAAAATGCCAAATAAAATTTTGGCGAAACGTCGTGAAAACGATTTTTTGAACGAACGGATTGAAACCCGGAATAACCAAACCAATCATTCCATCATCCGTGAAAACCTACGATATAATATAATATATATATATATATATATATATATATATATATATATATATATATATATATATATATATATATATATATATATATATATATAATGCACTTGATAACTGTATATTTACATTTTTCCACAACAGTATAGTCAAAATACTAAATGAAGTTAGAAATGTAGGAAGCCTGAGTGGTTCTGGTTTATGTCACTTTATTCAGATGCTAACACGTTGGTTCAGGACCGGACTTTTAAATTCCTTCGCAATTTTATATAAAATTATTCCAGTTAATGTCATTAAGTGCATAGCGTAAAATATTAAAGTATAGGAAACAGCAAATATGTTACATTCACAGTTAAACATAGTAAAGGCAGCCTTTTTCTTTGCGAGTTGTGTGTATGTATGTATGTGCGTAGAGATGGAGGTCTGTACACTGCAATCTGATAGATCTATTGTGTCCCTACTACTGCCCCGTCGTAAGAGTTACATTATCGGTTAGAGCAGGTCCTCCAGTCCTATTTCCCTCAGGAATCTCAGGATATTGGACGGCTTCAAGGTGGGTGGCTCCCCTTCTTCGATTTGGTGTGCTCCCAAGAACCACATCCTAGGGTTTTCTAGAGCGCTGCACTCTGCAAGGATATGAATAGAGATTTCGTCCTCCTTCTCTTCACAGAATTTGCTCTTTTCTCCTTCTACCAGTCCGAGTTTCTTGAGGTGTCCCTTCAGGTGGCAATGCCCCGTCAGGACCCCTATCAGAACTCTGAGTTGGTTTTTACTCAAGCTTATGCATTCTTTGAATCTCTTCTGGTCATAGTTCCCCCGAAGTATCTTCACTTGTCTACTATTTCATTCACCTCTATTCCGGTATGTCCCGGTACCCACCAATAGACATATCTTGTTGCCCCATTTTTCTCCAACAATATAGATACTGAATATCCCATATTAAAGTTTCCACAGAATTACCTCTTTATATTTAAAATAATCCCGTAATAAATTATAACGGTCAGGGGCGAAACTCTTATTTTCGGTTGAATTTTACATAGATGTTGTCATGTTATGAGGTTAAAATGTCCCTTAAGAGTCACGGTTCAATTGAAAAGAAGCCTAAATCTAAGAGGTATAATTAAAAATTAGTATTATTATTGAATAATGCAACTTACCTGCGATAGGAACTGACTGTATAACACGCCCTCATGATACGTTAACCTATTTCTTTCGAGTTCCCACAATTTGATTTGATCAACTACCGTCGGCGGCAATGGTTGCTTGGCGTCGGCAGTTAACATTTGCGGATGGGCATGTTGCCTGAGGTAGCCGATTATTTGGTCTGCGGTAATGCCCCCTCGCAGGGCTTGCCGTATAGAATCACGACTTATGACACATACAACTAAGTTTGGAAACCTAAAATTATAGAATTTACACTTTTCTGATCTCTGAAGAGAAATAGATAAATTCAAGGATGAAAAAATAATTTTATTTGCCTTATTATATTACAACTTTTTAAAAATTATTATTTTTTTTAAATTGGAAACGACACTTGATTCTCCCATTTTGACTTACCTATACATAAGCTCAGTAAAGAGCGCTATAAGAGCTACTTGTAAATTGGAATCCGTGTAGGCATAAACCCTGTAATTTGTTTCGACAACTATGTACCCTTTGGGAGTGTCTTCCTCAAGAATGGGAGCATTCTTGTTTTGACTATTTGTTATGTTTAAGGCTAATCTAGTAGGATAAAATCTTCCAGCTTTTCGCTACAATACAATAAAAAAAATTAAAATATAAACACTAAATAAATAAACTATCGAATCAAAGTAGAAAGCAAGAATTTTATTTATCACATCAATGCAGTAAAAAATTTTGATATCTTTAGCTTAAGCCATTTTTTTGCAATCTACCTCAGTGAGAAGATCATTTACATACATACGTATATACATACTCTGAGGTACACTCGATATTGGCTCAAACCGATCTGACCTGAAACCCTCAATCTTTACGAACTGGCGACGTTTTAGAAGGTGGGATTTTAATGCATCAGAGGAACCAAACTGATCAGATGCATTTCTCAGTAGAATACACCAATCAACTTGATTGGAAGTCTTACGTAATTCAGTGTAATTGACATCAATCTGAGCCCTGTCCTTAAGGGCGTCGCAGACATAAGAGGAGAAACTGCAAAGTTTAGTCATGGATGATCTTTTAGAAAAGAAACCGCGAGGTCTTATAGGGCCCATGGGAGAAATTGTTCAGGTAGTTCACAGTAGCTGGAATACCCGAATGCCAAAAATTGAAAGGATTATTATTTATATCTGACTTAGCGCCGCTAATAAAATCTTTGTATAAGTTATTAACAGCTTGTACACCGAAGGAATCAAGAATAGGAGAAATATTGATGTGTATTTCAGTGTATATTTTGAATTATTGGCCAAGCGCTTTCGGTCTTACTTAGACCACCCTCAGGGCTCAGACCCTAGAAACTGTTGTAGAACTTAACATTTCACTACCGCTTTCCGGCAAAACTGGACTTAAATAGAGGTCCAAGTTTGTGGAAAGTACAAAGATGTCTGGGAAAGATACTAGTGGATCCCACTGGTGAGTCCACCACCGGTATCGGGACGAAACATCCATACGTTTACTACGGTGGTCGAAAATAGATCGCTAGCTACATGTCCTTACCACCAGGGGCATTGCTAATTGCGACAAAACAAGAGAATATGGTTAGTAAATAAGCTCTCTCAGTACTCACCAACCCCACTCACTCTCCAAAGGGCACACCTCAACCTTGCCATTTGGAGAACAATCTCCAATGCCAGCACAGCCTTTAAACAGTACAAATCACGTATACAATTAAAACGTCAATACATTCATATCTTTATAATAATTTAGTTTATTTCAGCTCCTCAAAGAGATAACTCATTTAAATACAAATAAGAAAGCCACATACTGTATCAAAGTTAAAATCTTAAAAAAATATATATATACTGCTTCATGATGAAACTAATAGTATTATGTTTTGATATAAAATAAACATAGATTCTTACCTTTCTCTGGTACACTAAACCAAATTCTCTTAAATGTTGAAGGAAAACTAATAGACCAGAACTCATACCTTCTGTGCTATAATCCTAAAAGTCAAAAAAGGAACTATTGTAAGTACAGTTATACTAATATAATGGGTAGTTCAAAGAAACCTACCTTCCCTAATGTACTAAAACTTAATTGGAATAAAAACGTCAAGCACTCGGCCAAATCCAGCCCCCTCTGTTGAACAGTATCGAGGTACTGGAGTAAAAAGTGCCACACTTGAGCTTGTCTGTCTAAGAGTAAAAATTGAAAACCTTGTCTTGTTATCACCGGACTCCCGTCTTCTTCATCCCTATAAAAGGTAATTAGATAAAATCATCATTAATAGTACAAAACATTTAGTTGAAAAAATACCTCATAAGTACAATTAACCAAGTTTTGCTAAAAAGATTTGAACGTTTTAAGTACTGCAAGCAATTAGCAAAGTCTAAAAAAATACCGTAATATGTAGAAAATTAACGTCATAAGCCGGCATACAACTTAGTAGTAAAGTTTGCATGAAGTTTCGCAATATGGCAAGAACAAAAGCAAAATAAGTTTTTCGATTGTAATGATGTCGTCTTCAGTTCGCTATCGTTAGTTGCGTATTCAATAATAATAATAATAAACAATCTTTATTTAGGACACTCCTAACAAAAGCACAAAAACATCACCCACGGAGTGCTATTGAACGTACAATGCTTCCAAGACACCAAGGAGGAAGAGGATTGGTGGATATTGGTAAGCAGCTCGAACAACAAATAATAAACTTATGTTCATATTTCCACAGGTCAGCGGACTCTTCCACACTACATCCAGCAATATGCGAGGCAGACGATTCAACGCCACTACAGTTGAGGGAACAAGATATTACTTCTCACCACAAAACAGACCAAGAGAAATTACAAACCTGGCTACGGAAGCCACTTCATGGACGGCATCCAAATGAGGTCAATCAGGACAATGTCGACAACTCAGCGTTGAACTACTGGTTGATTTCAGGACAGATGTTTCCGGAAACGGAGGGCTTCTTGTTAGCTATCCAAGACCAGGTTATTCCGACAAAGAACTATCGGAAGTTCATCATTAGAGATCCCTCAATAGAAAATGATCAATGCAGATATGGCTGTCGAACATCGGAGACAATCCAGCACATAACTGGAGGATGCCAAGCGTTTGCCGCAACCGAGTATAAGGAAAGATACGATTCAGCCGCTAAAATAGCCCACCAAGAGTTAGCAGAAAAGTTAAACCAATTACAGGTAGGGAAAATGCCTTATTACAAGTACAATCCGGAGCCTATTCTTGAGAACAACCAGTTCAAGTTATATTGGGACCGAACGGTTCTGACGGATCAGACAGTAGCCCATAATAGACTGGATATTATACTAATATATAAAATTTCTAGGCGAACTACACTAATCGACATCGCTGTACATAACAACAACAACCTAAGGCCAAAATACAACGAGAACATCGCCAAATACAGAGATCTGGAGATCCAAATCCGAAGACAATGGGCAATGAACAGCGTCCAAACGATTCCCATAATACTCTCAACAACTGGAGTGATACCAAAGAACCTCCTGCAGAACATTAAGGGACTGGGCCTTAGTGAGCATCTGTATAAATCTATGCAGAAAGCAGTTCTCCTTGCAACCGCGAGAACCGTCCGAAAGTTCGTAGGAAATACAATGGACAACGTCACCTAGGACCCGATAACACGGAAAGGGTATGCCTGTATGAGTGAATAATCCCTGGAGGGAGTGCGAACCCGTTTGGCTTGTAAATCATAAACAATCTTTATTTTAAAGTATACTCACATACAATAAAATAGCGTCATACAAAAAAATACATTAGTAGCAACATTACATTCTGCTTAATGTCATACTTTGATTTAATTTGAATAATATTCATTTAATGAATATGGTTCTATGCCCACAAGTATGTCAACTATTGTCTTTTTCAACTTTTTAAAATTTTTTTGTTGCTTAATATAGTGTGGTAAAGAATTATATATTTTAATACACTGATAATAAGCACTTTTTTCACACATAACCAGTCTATGATTAGGATATACATAATCCATTGTTCGTGTTGGATATATCTTTTGCGCCTAACTATTTACAAATAAGTGCTTATTTTTAACAAAAAACAATATACATCCCTGTAAGTAAACTGCATGAACAGTAAGTAGTTTATGTTCCTTAAATTTACCCCAGCACGATTTCCGATAACTTAGATTTAATAATATTCTCAGTGCCCTTTTTTGACATATAAAAATATTCTATATGTCTTTACAGTTTCCATACAGGACTATTTCATATCTTAACAGGGCCTCAAAATTTGCTTAGTACAGCATTTTCTTAATATTTATTCCTACATATCTACCTATTCAAGTTTCATAGCTAGCTTGATTTTTCTTTGTGAAACTATTAGTGAATTGAAACACTCCAAAATTCGCCTTTATGCCTTTTTGTCAGTGTCTGTCAATTGTAATTATTAATAACATAGGACCTTTGTAAAGAGTTTTTACAAGTTGATTAATACAAATACATTAATGTAGGGCGTCGTTGTCAGACTTACAATGTTATATTTTTTGCTTTTTATAACGTACCTTTTCATGAGTCCAGCATGAAGTAATATCCTCACTGCATCTGCAGATATACCTTCCTGTTGTTGTGAGCCAACCATGTAATGTAACACACATTCCCATCTTTCTGAAGAGTATGTATCCAGGAAATTAACATCTCTGGCGTTTTTGTCAGGTTCTAATGCTGATGACATACTCCATGGTTTGCCACTGTTAGAAAGATACAATTATTATTTTTAACAAAAAAAATAAATAAATAAACATATCACTATTCTTAAAACTAAAGGAGGAATAGTAGTTTCCTAAGGAAATCGGCACAAACTTATAGTCTCGTGGATTAGAAAAATGCATTTTGAAAGTAAATTGTTGCAATGGAAAACATGAACTTTTATAAAAAATAAATACATTATCATATGGAGTTACTTGGCTAAAAAACTTACCCTCCTAAAAGAGCTATTTTAAGATTCCTTTTAAAAGTATGAGAAAGAATCCAACCTATGAGACCTCCAGGAAGAGAACCTTCTGTCCATACATTTAATTCAGTTAAAACTTTGGTAACATAATTATGTTCCCTAAAAAGAAGACATACAAAATTTAAAAAATATATTGCTAGTTAGAGTAATGCCACTTGATGTTACAGTTTTATGTTTTTATTTAGAGTTAGCATATCCCCTATTTTTGAAGGGTACAACATACATAAATTTGGGAAAATGTGAGTTTCAACTAAAACAAATTTTCATACTTATATCTCTTTTAGATAAACAATAGAAAGATGCACTGATAAACTGATTAATCAAACTGAGTATGTTGTACAATGAAGTGTTGCCACATTTACATATTTTTCTTTATTTCATTTGGGTTCATGTACTTGTATTAACTTTAATAATATAAAAAGAAATGTGAAAACTTCATAGAGACATATTTATTAATCAGCTGGCTGTATATGAACTAATATGTATATGATTGTGTACCTTGAAAAAGCTTGAGAACCCCATGAAGCAACAACTGCCTGGGGTACCGGTTGCTCAACAAAAAGTATTCGTATCACATACTGTCTGGCTAATTCTGGTAGTTCTCTGAAAAAAAAAAAAAGATTTAGAAAAGCCATGTCTGCAAGCCCATTATAATAACAGTAAATTAAAATGTATTGAAATTGTCAACATGAACGAAACTAATGTAAGTGCTGTAACTAATTTAAGCTAATCCACGTTAACTATTTTTTCTCCTGTAAGCAATCCTTTTATGTTGACTTGTATGTAACTTTTGATATTTGTGTAAAGTTTAAATTTACTGTTATTATGGAAAAATTCAATAATGATAGAAAACATTTTTCTAAATTACTTACCATATATTTAATAATAATTAAAAATTTATTTAATGAAATAGGACATTACTAATACAGTTTTAATACACTGAATACATAGTACAAATACGTAATATAGTATTTACTTTTACTCAAACCAATCCAGCTCACCCTTAATTATAGATAGTTAAATTATAAACTAGTTTTCAGGAAATCAGTCATTTTTTAGCCATTCCTTAAAAATAAAATAAATTTTATTTTTAAGTTATAATAATATTCTTTATTACAGGCAAAGTCCCAAGAAATTGTGATAAAGTAACTTCACCATATATTTTCCCATAAAAAAGTAAATACCAACTTGGAAAATGTTTGCAACATAAACAATAAAAATTCAAGAGCTAACAATTATGACTAAACAAGCAACAATATTTATTTTTAACATACTGTAAGACTGCTTTCTTAAACTTAGTAACATCAACACTCTCATATTTGATTAGAATATTATTTCTAATAGTCACTAACAATGGAAAAAGTATAAATCATTATAAAGCTTATTTCAAGGCAAATAATTTATTGCTTTTTTAAATCTGTGTAGTTTTAAGCCTGCTTCGTTAAATATATTATATATATATATATTTTATCAGGTGGAGCCATCTTAAATTTGAACAAGAAAATTTGTTAACATCCTAGAAACACTTGCAATGTCAAGACAACAGTGTTAGCAAAAATCAACTTGATGTCAGCTAGGTTTCTTCATCTGCATGTTCCCAGGGTACAATAAAATGTTTTTTTTTTTAATAGCAGTTGATTGAAATAATTATAACAGTAATAATGTATATTTCCCAAATTTTCCACAATATAGAAAAGGTTCATGATCCAACAAAACCAGTTAATGCTAGTTTTCGAGATATAAATTATAAGCTCAGTTTCTATCAATCCTTATAGCATTTTCTTTAAATACTATTTATTTTAAAAATACTTTAGTTATAAATTAATGGAGTTTGAGTTTAAAATTGATACATTCTAAAAATATTTATAAAAACACAAATTAATCCCTCAGTACATATAGCGAAGTTAACAAAGTGAGAGCATGAACAAATTGTCTTGGCTTTGCAATAAAAATACAATAAGCTTAAAAGTATATTACTACCTATAGACAGCTAAGCAAATAGCTGGATGGTTATAAAGTTTCTCCAGAACGTTTTGCGGCCTGGTCTTCAAATAATCGTAGAGATTCTTGCATTCTAGGTTATTTTGAACAATAAGTGTCGAGTTTTCTTGCTTGGAAGTTCCTATGCCATTATCTGCCATTTAAAATGTTCTTAAATAAATTAATAAAGTAGTTCTGTTGCTTTACTGGAGGTCCTTTGATGATCATTTATAGGTTAGAAAGTAATATTTTAAATTTAGAAAAAAAAGTTGTACACTCTAAATTGTATTTTTTTAAATTAAAGGGTATTTTATATAAAAATTTTACAAAAAAATAATTACAAAACTTTTTTATTTAAAAAAATATTTTACTTTCATATATGTGCCGAAACTTTTTTTAATTTTTTGACGTTGTGGGAAAGAAGTGATTGATATTCAAGAAGTCAAATATTATTTTTGTCAAATTTAAAGGCGCATTCGGAATCGAAACCCGAAAAAAATGCTACTAGTGTTGCCAATCCTCCAATAAAAAATAAATATCTTGATGTCTAATTTTTTGTTCAAGGTTTGTTTTGTTAATCACGAGGAGGTTATTACTATAAACCTGGATTTATCACGGCGAAATTATTGAAAAATGTTGAAATATTAAAAAAAATTGAATTATTATTAACGATTTATTTAAAAAAAAAACTAGAAATCTTGAGGTACAGAACTTCAAATACCGTATAAAATTAATCCCCCGAGTCAAAATCCCTTGTCTAGATGAGAAAATCACAAGCCATATGATTTGTGGTGGGACCTCATCTAAAGCCGCGTCCACATTAGTAAAAATTTACATTGTGTGTGGCATGCAGCAAAAATTTGTGCGTTCATATACAATTTATGCGAGTCCACAATCGCAACAAATTTTTACCTCATGCCACACCCAACCTAAATTTTTACTAATGTGGACGCGGCTTAAGGATTGTCCCTAGAATAAAAAATTTAACCAATGTTGCCATGGGCATAAAATATTTAAATCATTATCTGGGAATATTACCAACCATCTTGCCACGCACAAAAAAATCCCACGTCGAGTGAATACTGCGCTGACGTTTATTCTGCCTTTCACACGTCAGGCAGTTTCTTTTTAAAAATATGGCAAACGTAGTGAACATAATTTTAGCTCAAGCTAATGAGAATTTAACAGAAAATGTGACAAATAAGACAGGAAAGCCTCCTAGCACTCCAGAGGGAATGGCGGTTGCATACGGAAGCCTAGTTTTTATGGCTATACTGCCCATAGTTTTTGGATCATACCGATCAGTGGTTTACCATAAGGAAAAGGCAAGTTCACAAAAAAAATATTTTTGGTTTAATTTTGAGATTGTGCTGTACCAAAAAAATGTGTCAGCTTTTCATTTTAAAAATTGTGGCACTAACTTTTGCAGCTATCAAGGCTCTACAGTTATTTTTAATAATACTAGCAAAAATTTAAATAAAACCCATAGAAAAAATACTTAAAAGTTAACGGGTTAATATTAACCAACAAACAAATACCCACCATATTATCTATAATCCGATACAGGAAAAAATGATTTACAAGTAATATATCTAAAAAAATGGGCCGATTGTAAGAAAAAATCTAAAACAAACCAAATATTTGATACCATAAAATTGTTTTAAAGTTTGTTTTTCATTTAAAAGTCTTATATTCCTTTTTCCTGAGTTCTTCTGTTATTAATACAAATTCTGTTTGCCAGAGAAGTATATATAAAAGTGAAAATAATGATCTTAAAATATTCAGGGATATTCACCTCAGGGTTACGATCATCTGCAGTTGTTGAGAGTTTTCATTAGATTATCACAGAAAAATCGTAGAAATAAATTATGCCTTTTATAATTTATTCAAAATGTTAAAAAATTATATCTGTTCCTTTTCTATAAATTATGGAAATGCACAGATCAAAAATATTTCTTCCTGCAAATTTCCCCAAAAAACGTATTCAAAAATTCATCGATGTATAGAATATGCTATCTGTTTAATAATTATGTTGGGGACATTAACTTGGATGCTACCAGCTTAATTCACTTTGTGTTAGATAGATTTAAAAGTCCAATCTCAAATATGTGTACTATAAAGATAACAAAATTAATTCAGAAAATCAAGGAATAATAACTTCACAAACAATAGAAGATAAAAATACCAACATAATGACTTTTTTATCGACCATTACCTACTATAAATTTTAAGAATAATTTTATAAAGTTTTTTTTATTAAACTTTATGTAATTTTTTCCTATTTTGTAACATACTTGTTTAAGAGACAATAATATGTATTTGGCGAAAATATTTTCAGTTCTACTTTTTGAATTTAGGTCTTTTTAGGAATTTTCTGCATGCCCAGGTCAGAAATATTCAATTTTTTGAAATAGTTCATAAAAATTCCTTTAGTATTTCTCAAAATTTTGAATATTTTTTAAAAGTTCCTTACTACGTTTTCTAATGTTTTAAAGAAATATTGAAAGGACAGCAAAAATTTCCATAACCAAAAAAAAAAAAAATATAATATTATTAAAACTTGACAATGACAAATTGCTATCTCAGTAAAAAGTTAGAAGCAATCACATTATGATGGATGAAAAATACGAATATTCCGCCAAAATGCTGCAGCAGTAAAGCTACTGGCTTTTCCAAAAAAACTTAAATCGGCGTTAAATTTGTTATGGCCGAAAACACATGAAAATACTGTATTGTTTATATACCCAACAAGGTAATTTTTTTGGTTAAATTTTGTTAGTAGTTCTTTGTAAGTCCTTTGAGGGTCAGAACGAAAAACTTTAACTGGCTCTTATAGTGTTTATGTTATACTTAAAGATATGACATATCAAGTTTTTTTTATCAATTTTTTTTTTATTTCAAATGTGTTATCGCCTCAACTGATATTTATATATATACGTTGTTCATTATCAATATTAGGTCAAATCAGCATAACTACTACTATATTAAAAACAGGGATTTTGGAATTTTTGTTGTGTATATTGGGTGATTTAATGAGGATAGCTAAGTTAATTTATTTCCAGTAAATGTTATTATTCGTCTTGGTTAAGATTAATAGAACATTTTAAATTTTGCTTGCCTTACACATTATGGCTCTGAATATTTTTAATTATTTCTATGCTTTATTCTAGGTGCATTTCATGTATCATATCGTATTATATTTCTACCGTGATATAAATGACATGAATGCATCTCTTATGTATCATTATATAAGTAGTCATTTAAAGCTTACAAAATCTGATAACTTGCTAAGTGAAAGTTTCAACGACACAGAGATTTTTTTTATTTCTATTCATTATAACTAAAAACACAATGAGAACTAAAGCGCAGTAATAATAAATTTAAATCGCTTCATGCAACCAACGTAAAAATGCTGAATAGTTCACACAATTATACACTCCCTCAGATGTAAATTTGGGTATCCTATCATAGATGGAGTCGAGATAGTCCAAGTGGAGACTTCCCATCTCACGTTAGGAACTTTGCCTTAAGAACGTCTATTTCTTATTCGACGATCAGATATTCAGCTATATGGATGGCCCAACCATCGACTCATCACCATTTCCAGCCTTTGCAAGTTTATTCATAATTTATTTCGAAATTAAAGCCCTTTAGACCTAATATAGAACAATATAAGGCAAGATTAATTCGCAAGTCCATTGAAATTGAATAGAATGTCATTAGACACTAGAGAGATGATAACATTTTCAACGTCCTTTTCTTCCCAATGGGGTCCATTATGCCCAGACGACACGTAATTCCAAATTAACACCAACAGTATGCACAGGTGTCAAATGAGATTTTGGCGAGGCGTCCACCAGTTTTTACAAAAAACTGAATCAACGAACAGATTTATTACTGGATTAAAACAAATATATACCCTAAATTTCTGATATTTTTTTGTTTATCGACCGTAACTTTAAAGAGAAACCACACATTTTTCTTTTCACAGTGTTAATTTATATAAAAGCATACAGGTCATTAATAAGCCAAATAGAAATATAGGAACATATTTTTATGTTGTTACTTATTTAGTTTTTGTAAATAACTGGTAAAAAATTATTTTTGTCGAAGTTAGAATAAATTGATTAAAAATAATATAATGGATTTTGAATGTATGTTCTAAATTTTATAATATTTTTAGAAACCAGAAAAAATGACCAAAAAGGATGCAGCCATGTTTCCCATAATGGCTTCTTGTGCGCTGTTTGCCCTTTATGTCGTTTTCAAACTATTTTCAAAGGAATACATTAATTTATTATTAACTGGATATTTTTTCTTCCTTGGTGTGTTAGCACTAACACATCTCTTAAGGTAATTAGTAATTTTTAGTCTGGTGTAATATTTTTTTGAATGATATATTGTGTTGTTAATTATGCATAGGTTTTTTGGCAAAATTAGTGTTTCTAATTCCTCTTCTCAATTACCAATGGCCACATGGCTTTCAACAGTCAGCCAGCCGGTAGTGTTTCTAATTGGCTATCCAATAAAATATATTCTTCTTTACAAATACTTGGCCATAGTTTGAAATGCTTTTTCGTAAAAGCATTATTTATGTTTTATTTAAAAGGTCATTTATTAGAAGAAACTTGACTCCTAAGTCAAAAAATTCTTTAATTATTATATAATTATTTTAAGTTGTTTTTTCATATTGTTTACAAACCTATAATAGAAATTATTACAATATCATGTGCAAAAATAAGCTGGTAAACTAGAGAATCTATCAAGTTTTATTTTTTATAAGACTTTTGACCTAGAAGTAACCTATTTGTACTGAAAATTTTTATTTTAGCCCTCTTATAGGCAAATTAGTTCCTGCAGCAATACCAAACATTCCATTCCATATAATGTTCAAACAAGGGGAGGGTGAAGGTGCTCAGTATCTTATTGACTACAGATTCTCCACTTATGATGTTGTATCTTTAGCTGCGTGCTCGTTGGTTGGAGCATGGTACCTGCTACAAAAACACTGGGTAGCCAATAATTTATTCGGTTTGGCTTTTGCTGTAAATGCAGTTGAATTATTGCACTTGAATAATGTGGTCACTGGATGTATTTTACTGTGTGGCTTGTTTTTCTACGACATCTTTTGGGTGTTCGGCACCGACGTTATGGTTACTGTTGCCAAAAGTTTTGAAGCACCAATTAAACGTAAGTTGTGTGACAATCTATGACAATGTATAAATAAATCATTTTGTTGTTGCATTGTTAACAGTGAAAATATTTGTTTTCGATTTTATTTTACATAAAAAAAAGGTGTCTTTTAAGTAACTTTCTGTTTTGTATATTTTAAATTTCAAGGTTATTGAATAAAATGAAAGTATTAAATAAATTTTGATATATAAATAATTTTCTTTATGACGGTTCTGTCGCATCGTTAACAAACAGGTAACTGATCTATTCATCAGAATAGACGCGAGGAAGTTTTGATAAAAAAAAAAGTGCAAATAATAATACAAACTACAAAAAAATTATATCTAACCATTGTAGCATGACTTAATGGCTTATTAAATTTAATCATAGTCATTGGTTGATAATAATTCAAAGGTTATCATTAGAAGAAAATATATTAATTATCAACACGCAATGTTAAATATTATATAGGTACATTTTACAACCAAGTTCACTTCTAGAATATATTTAATACTAACTAATAGGCCCCAATACGGAAAAAGTATCAGTTTTTAAGATCTGAAAGTTCTCATTTAGTTAAATATTATGTGATGTATGAGAAACCTTAAAAAGGTGTTAATTTTACCACATTTTTATTAACTCAGTTTCTTGTCTGTTTTTTTTTGGTATAAATTTTGCAATCAATTTGAAATTTATTTCCTGATGAACTAAAGACTTGAAATTTTAAATATAGTTCAGAACTGCATTGCAATGCAATATTATGATCTTATAACACTGACCTTGAACCCATATTTCAAAATCAACTTCACTTCTGATTTTTCAGTCGAGCAGAAATTTGATACGCACATATATAATCCCGATGACTGCAATATTATGACCATTAAAGTATATTTCAAGATTATATCAAAGGTCAACTTTGTTTTTTTACCTTGTTTTTATTAACTCGCTTTGTCTGTTCCGTACAAATTTTGCAATCGAATTTAACCTACTTCCCGATTAGCTAGAGACATGTTTAATACAAATTTTGCAATCAATTTTAAACTAAAGACTAAAAAGCAGAAAATAATTATTAAAATATTTTTTTTTTAAATATACTACGTTTCTAAAACGGACTGGAAAATATAAAATAATTTGTCACATTATCCTGAAAATTGTGATTGTACATTTTTCTTAGCTATACGTGTAAGATGTAAAACGAAAAACGAGGGGTACAATAGATAATAATTAATGCGTGTTTTCTCAACGTCAGCTATCCTCTGCACTCAATACTAATATCTATTGTAAACACCCCACGTTTTTCCTTTTAAATCTTATAAGAATTTTCATAACTATTAAAAATTCACAGTGACAAATTTTCAGGACAATGTGACATATAATTTTATACTTTTTAGTCCGTTTTAGAAACGTCGTATATTAAAAATTTATTTTTACTTTTTACTAATTATTTTTTATGCCGAATATAGACGAATTTTTAACTTTATGCAAATCAAGCTTTCTGCTAATTTAAAAGTTTTGTTGACAAGGAAATAGAATAGTTATATTTTTTCTAGAATCTAAAAATGCAAAAATATAGAAGATTGTTGGGGGAAAAAAATGTTTTCTATTCTCACATTTTTAAGGCAGCACCTACACTATTCAACAAAACGAAAACAAAATGTTTTTGTTTGTTTAAATTAAAAATAAAATGAAGAGCTTGTGATCTATATTTAATTTTAATAAAATATCTTCACAATTCTAGTTATATTTTGCAACATTTTGCGAAATTTAAATAAAGTATAAAGTGATAATGCTTATAAAAATTGGCGAAGGTAAGTGCAACAAGAGTAGAGCAACCAAACTAAAAGGAGGTTTTAAATTAGCGGCGACACCGATTTGAATGAAATTTTTTGCATTATGTTTAGGAAGTTACTGTGGTGGTCTCATATTATTTTGACCAAAATTGGTTTAGTAAAATCCAAGCTGACGCTGATAATACGGCGGACAAAAAAAAAATTTTGTTGAATCTTTTTCTAAATTGGTATGGGGGTGTCGTCGGGGTCATACATAACGAATCTAAAATTATTTTTTAAAAATCCAATCTGGCAGACTAAAAATTCATCTCCCAATTTTGCTCAAAATTGTAATGGGAGGTTTCTGAGAGTGTAAATAACGAATTTGAAATTATTTTAAAAAAAAGTCAATATGGCAGATGCAATTTGGGGTTTTCTAGAGTGTAGATTAGGATTAAATTAAAAGCTCAAAATTATTTTTTTGAAATTCAATATGGCGAAATCAAGATGCAATATCATACATGACATATCATCTTATGACATCATGACTTGTACTCTTTGCGAGTGTTGCTCTACTTTTGACTTACTATTTTGAACATTCCAAATCATTTTCGCGATACCGTCGATCTACATATATATATTTTTATTTTCTTATGTTTAAAATTTCTCCTTATTTTCCATTGCAGTTGTATTTCCTCAAGATCTTTTAACCAACGGCTTATCAGCAAGCAACTTTGCAATGCTGGGACTTGGAGACATAGTCATCCCAGGCATTTTCATCGCTCTGCTATTAAGATTTGATCACAGTTTAAAACGGAAGACCAAAACTTATTTTCATGCTACTATCATAGCATACTTCCTGGGACTCATGGCAACCATTTTTGTCATGCATGTATTTAAACATGCTCAACCTGCTTTACTTTATCTGGTACCAGCATGTTTGGGAACGCCATTGGCTTTGGCATTAGTTAAAGGAGATCTCACAGTTTTATTTAAGTAAGTTTGATTGATCTATATTGATGGTTAAACCAAATTAAAAAAGTTGGTATACTTTTCTGTTACCTCTCCTTCTCTAAAGATTTATTGGCACTTGATCACTGTACTAAAATTAACCTTAGAAGGCAGTTATCTATGATAAATATATAAAGAAAGAGTCTATCTATTCTTTGTTTTGATTAATTTTCGGCATTCAAGAATATTGGTGATTGTTGTCTTCAATTTTTATGATATTTTGTAGGTATGAAGATTCTAGTGAAGAAAAAGAAGATGAGAAAAAGAAAGATGCTAAAGAAGTTAAACAACAGAATGTCACTAAAAAAGAAAAAGTTAAATAAATTGTGACTTAACAGTATTACCTTCGACCCCTTTTACTTTGTTCTGTCCTCAAATAACTGAAATGAATAATAATAAATAAAATAGGCACTTGTAAATTACATATATAATATGTAACAAAGAAGTACAATTATTGAACAGCTTCAGGGTCCTTTAGGACTAAAAAAAACATTTTTGAAGCAGTTTAATTTTGAGGCTTTTTCTTAAAAGAAGTAGTAAAACTATTTTTGGACAAAAAACAATTATATATTTTTTATACTTAAGTAGAATTTAAAAAACTTATTTATACTTCAAAAAATGGAAGGCATGATTTCATTTAATATAAGTGTAAAACGTTTGATTTGATTTCTTAAGATAAACAATAAAGCCTCAAAATCTAATATGCCAAAAACTTAGTCTTTGTGATATTAATAAAATCTTTCTTCTTTGACACTTTTAAATTCCTATAATTTAGTATTTAATTTTAAGGGAGTGGCTAGCGTCTCTAAGCAAGAACAATATGGCTTATACTGTGTTATGCGATTAAAGAAATGTCTGGCGTGAACAGCACTTTATATAAATAACAGTATATTTAGTAATAGGTCTTTTTATTAATAAATCCCTATGTTGAATCTTTATTTGTTAAAGTTTTGGTTAATATATGTATTTAGTCTCACTAGTTTTGATACTATTATAGGATTAAAATCGTCAAGAGACGTCGCTTGAGATTAGGCAGGCCTTACTTTGGGACTCTAAGCACAACTTAACTTTAATATAATTCTGTTACAAATAAGTACTGAAATAATATAAATAGTATTGAGAAATTGTATCTTCCATATTTTTTACAGTTATTGCGTTTTATGTAAAAGTCATATTTTTTCCTTGTGGTGTACCATTTGAAGCAAATTAAAAAAAAAGCTTCTAACTTCCTTGGGGTAAATAGGATTGTAGAAAATTTTAATCCTAATTATTTTTATATTACGCGTAACTTTTATTAATGAAAAATGATACATTACAAGGGTAATAATTGTTAATTGTTGTTTTTTTGTTAGGAAAAATTTTAGATTTCTAGAATTATTTGTGTGCAATTTGTTTTTTATTTTCTATTAAAAGATTTAAAAGAAATGGCTGTTAATTTCCTTTTTTATTTTAACATGCTTAGAAGGAGAAATAAGTCACATTCTAAATTACGATATACACTCGTGGCCAAAACTGTCAAGTATTTAATTATTATTAAATATGCTTTATAGTCCAAGATCTATACAGTCTTATTGACAAAGCCAACTAAAACTAAATTAATCTAACCAACAATGGTAATACTTAAATATGGTTGTAAAATCCGACCAGATGTGGCTAAGCATTCAATAGAAAGTATGTACAATTCAAAACATTATCATAAAAAGACAAATGTTGGTATCCAACATCAAACTTATTAAAAAATAACACAGGAAAATCCAATAAAATAAAGCAAAACCCTGAACACTAAAATTTGGCTTAATATTCGTTTAAACTATAAAGTGGCCTCCCCACCAAAGTACACTTCAGATTCCTACGGAACAATGAATAAGGCATCAATCGGTAGTGCAAACCAAGGTGGTTAGTAATTGGCTTTGATTCCTTTGAGGGTCCTACTAAGTCAAACTAAGCCGCATATTCCAGAAAAGTCACCATCGCACCAACTACGGCTAGTCCCCCTTCATGAACAGATTCGTGGTTAACTACAACCGCTTCTACATGGCCTGTGATATTTTCAATGACTCACTGCTGAGGGTTCAAATGATTATCTTTTTGAAAAAATAGAGTACCCATAAAATTAGTCTATTTTGTGGACCTCGTTTTTGAAACCAAAATGTGCGCTAATTGAAAGTTTATGAAAAGATAATGGGTCTAAGAACAGTTTCAAGATTTAAGAAGACTGATTTTAAAGTTGGACCATATTAGTGAATTAAGGGTACATGTCTTAAGTTCTTTAAATATCGTTATTAGGGGCTTTTGACGGCTTAGATTATGAATCTAAAATTAATTTCAAGATGGTAAATTCAATATGGCAGACTTGAGAGATTTGTCTGGTACAATTTCACTTAAAACTAGTATTTGGAGAATTCTCAGTATCAAATAATTTTTTGTTGTTCAATTTAATGTTATACACTACACGTCTCGCTTAGTACTTGCTTCAAATAATTTATGGTTATCGTAACAAGTTCAGAACTAGAATTTGAAAAAAAAATTGACTCGACTTCTAAAATTGTGCTATAAAATGAATAATAATATAAATTTTTGAAGTCGCTAGTAAATAAAACAAGTAACTAACACAAGACACTTAAGCTACAGTAAGAAAACATATTGTGATGGAAAAGCATTAAATTCATTCATTTCCGAAGTTCTCTTAATATAAAAGATTCTGTTTCTTATTGTACAGTGGTCTTTGTTAGGTCGTTAGTTATATCATTTATTAATTTTAGACAATGTAATTCCTATTTAACTTTTAAATAGTCATCTTGCACATCTTCATAATATTCCATTTTGGAGATTGATCTTTCCTGAGATTTTGTGCGATATCAATACTTGCTATGTAGCAAGCATGAATCTAAGCAGGAGCAATGCTGCTTTCCCCCCCAAAAAAAAAATATGTAAGTACTGAAAAAATCTTATATGCTCAATATCTTTGAGATCCCCAACTAAAAAAAATTTCGGAAGCTGGGCTTATATTGTAGAGTAATAACATAGGTTACAAGACATAAGAACAGTTATTATAAATCTTTACCTTTATTAATAAAAATACAAATAAAAAATTAAATACATCAGAATTAGCCTTAATTACTCCAATGATTTTAAAGTGATATCAGGCAAATCCTTAATACCATTTTTATCAATAATTTGAACCTTAAAGTTGGGCAAATTAATAATTAATCTTTTATGAACTTCTTGCACACATTTTTTCATAAGCTCATAGCCTTGTTCTGGTGTCATATTTTTAAGGTAATTGCGATCCATTATTGAAAGAGAAAAATATCCACCATATCCATGTGCTGCATAATCTACGTTGGCTACTGATGCTAAGTAATCCATGTAGTAAAGTTGGGCCCCTTCCTTTTCATCATAGCCAGCCAAGAGAAGATTTACAAAATAAGGGGACTACAATATAAATTATTATTTAAATATGTCTTTTAGTGCTAATAATCTAAATATCAAGCTTTTAATGGCTAAACAAACTAAAGTAGTATATACTGGATGGATGCATAACTTCTTTATAAAATAAAAAAGCCAAAAAAAAGTATTTCTGATAGTAAAACAAAAATTTATAAATGCAATTAAAAAACTCGAAAACATACTGAGATTTTCTCTATTTAACTAATCATCTATCTCTAGCATAAACAAAATATTTAAATATATTTTACCCTTGAGCGAAGAGTGTCGGCTAAATTCCTTCGAGTAAAAACTGCAGCCTCTTTTGGACTTAACTCATATGTGTTTCTCATTTTGTAAAGCTGAATATTTTTTGCAATGTACTCCGCGAATTGAGTAGTGTCTCCAGATTCGCCAGATACAGCCATAACCAGTTTATTTGATAATTTGTGTAGCTTATTTTCATCTAAAATAAGTTAGTCTGAAAAAATGTATCTTGAGTATCCTAAAGAAATATATATACCTGATTTCATAACCATTATACTATTGGCGGCAGTTCTATCAGCCGCAATCAATACAAAATCGTTAAATTTTATTCCCAACAGGCACTCCATCGTAAAAACTTTATTATTTTTTTGAAAATTGTTTAAAAAGTCTTTAACAGATCTCCGCTGCTTAAAAACGCTTGGTAATATTTTTTTGTAAGGTTAAGAAACAATGTAGATGTCAACGTCAAAATACGGCATCTCATTCTCGGTCCCAGAACAAAAAAAGTTAATTCTCGGATTGGAGCTGTTTCTATCCTTTTTTTGTATTCTCTAGAATTGTGATAGAAATAATCTTGTTGATAATTCGAATACTTTAAGTTTGTGCAAGGTTGTCAGTTTTACTTTATGTTAGCTTTATTCGTTTGTCTGAATTTCATTGATTATAACAAGATCACGTGAATCGTTATAATGTTGTTTGCTCAATGTCAGGTGAACACGTAACTTTAAATTTACTTATATACATTTTGTTTTTTGGGAAACGCCCATAAGATCAAATAAGTTTATACAAACCAAGATTGATAAAATTAATATGTAATAGAATTACTTTTTTTTCCTATTTTATGCAAGTTGGAAATTTTATGAACACTGCGGGCGGTATACGAACAATACCAACCAGTGTTTTTTGTTATGGTCGTGTCAAAACCAGCTGTTCGATTTTACGATTTGTCAACACTTTCGCAGATTGTTGCGCAGTTCATTTTTAACTTTCATTTTTCATTGCCGTTTTATTATCCCAAGACAAGAAAAAACGAATTTTATGCACTTTGTGCTCACAAAGGAATGTGTTACGTATAAAAGAGGTAAGAAAGAACATGTTGTATACTTTCAAAAAATAAAAAAGGAGCAAGTGCCCTTTGAAATGCTTTAAAAGTTTTGTCTTGTTTTTGACGTTTTTGTACAACTTTTTTTTGCATTCGTTATAATCTTTTAATTTTTTCCATTATCATTTACACAAGTCTGTTAAAATATAAAATTTTTCGTTTATTTTCATCCTTTATCGTTTACAAAAATGAAACGAAAAAGTCTCGGTAGGAAACTTTTTTTCTTTGACTTTCCTTTAACCTTTCTGCTATGATAAACAATTTTTTTCTAGATATGGATAATCTTGGAGAATGTTCCAAACCTAAGAAGTCAAAATCCTGCTCTGAAGAGTATTTCTTCAGTTCTCAATGGGCATATTTGCCATCTGTAGTGCTACATCAGATATTTGATTTATTAAATCAAGAAGATCGCAAAAATGCTTCAAGTGTTTGTAGACACTGGAGAGGAAGCTTATTTCATCCCAAGTAAGTTTCTTTCCTTAAAGCATGAATATATTTACCTTTCAAAAGAAAAGTAAAAAATTATTGGGAATTGCTAAAACGATAAATTTTTTATTAATATTTTGCAGTCTGCTATTTGTGAGGCATATGACACAAATTTCAAGTTTTTTTGGCAGTTGTTATAGTTCTTCAAAAAATATATGATAATTTTTTCGCTAATTTTTGCATTTCCCATGTTTTTGTGAAATTCAACACAAACCTTAAGTTTTTTTAATTAAATCTATTGTTCCGATTCATTATTACTAGTTTCAGTTATTTTAATAGTGCATAGGACAGATTATAAAAAAAAATCATTTTCGAAGAAAAAATAGAACACTTTCACAACACTGCAATGCGAAAACTCCACATTTACAAGGTTGCCGAACTTAACCATTTTTCTTATATTGTAACTAAAACAGTACTTTAAGAAAATTCATAAGTTAAAAATATAAAATTTGTAGTTTTCACTTAGTCCAGATCATGAGACACTTCTCCAAAAAGTTTTGTTCGACACCAATTATAAACTGTTATAATAAAGATTTAAAACTTTAATTTGCATCTCCTTTGCCAATAATAAAATGTGATAACAATCAGGTTAACAATGCACCGTTTTTCGGGTATAGAGGACATTTCTTTCTCTTCTTTTGTTTTTTTTCCCTAATTTTCTTTTGTATTTTGATATACAGTTAGTCATGAAATGTTCCAATACACTTCAGTTTGTTTTCAATATTTTCTTGTTTGAACATCATCTTGTTTATATTATTGGACCCTAAGCCTCTTCTCGGCCCGCTGTTCTGTTTCTCTGGTGTGTTGTTTTAGGTTTGGTGTTAAGTAGAGTTTTCCATGTATTTGAAATATTTTGCCCGTCATCTCTCTTGTTAAAGTTTTTAGTGCTTTCTATTTCGAGAGCTTCTCTGATGATGCGCGTTTTATAGTGTTTTATGGGTGCAATCTATTTGGTTTCCTGGAAATTTATAGTGTCCTGTCTCCTGATGATGTTGGAATAAAGCTGATGTCATTTGCTTATTCTTTATGTTATTTTTATGTTCTTGGACCCTTGTAGAGATTCTTCTGTTTGCTTGGCCAATGTATTCTTTTTCACAGTCACTACATGGGATGCTGTACACTCCCTGGTTTTCCAATGGTATTTTGTCTTGAGGATTGCCCAATAATTTGTGTATTGTTGTTTGCGGCTTGTAAATTGTGCATGTGTCATGCTTCCTCAAAATTCTTCCAAATACATCTGTTACATCTTTTATGTATGGCAGTGTGGTTTTTGGTTTGGATTTGTCATCTTCTTCTTTTTTCTGTGCTACTGCTTTCATGTTCTGTTTTATAGCCTTTTTGATATTATGTTCTTTGTAGTTGTTTAGTTTTAGAGCTGTTGTCATATTGTTGATTCTTCTTGGCGGTTTGTGGGTTTTGTTAGTCGCAAGGATCTGGAAATCAGTGTGTTGGCGACCGATTGCAATTGTGATGGATGGTGGTGTGATTCGGCGTTCAGATATCTGTTTGTATATGTGAGTTTTCTGTAGACCGCATTATCGATGCTTAGGTCGTCGTTTCTGGTGATTAAAAGGTCAAGGAAAGGTAGCTGCTTGTTAACTTCGACCGCCAATGTGAACTGAATGTGGTGATGAATGCTGTTTAGTTCATCTAAGAGTATGTCTAAGTTGGATCTTCCGTGTGGCCATATGATGAAGATGTCATCTACGTAACGTTTGCAGAGGGTTGGTTTTGTTTTGGTTTTTCTTAAGGCTTCTGTTTCAAAATATTTCATAAAAAGGTTTGTGATAACTGGTGATAACGAAGATCCCATAGGAGCACCATCTGTCCGTCGGTAGAAATTATTTTCATAGGAAAAGTATATGTTTTTGAGACAGTGTTCTGAGAGGTCAATGAAGTGATGTGGGAACTCCTCGTTCATAGCAAACTGGTCTAGAGTTTCATCAATTGGTATGCTTGGAATTCTGAGGAAACATGACATATGCACAATTTACAAGCCGCAAACAACAATTCACAAATTATTGGGCAATCCTAAAGACAAAATACCATTGGAAAACCAGGGAGTGTACAGCATCCCATGTAGTGACTGTTAAAAATAATACATTGGCCAAACAAGCAGAAGAATCTGTACAAGGGTCCAAGAACATAAAAATAACAAAGAATAAGCAAACGACATCAGCTTTATACCAACATCATCAGGAGACAGGACACACTATAAATTTCCAGGAAACCAAATAGATCGCACCCATAAAACACTATAGAACGCGCATCATCAGAGAAGCTCTCGAAATAGAAAGCACTAAAAACTTTAACACGAGAGATGACGCGCAAAATATTTCGAATACATGAAAAACTCTACTCAAAATCAAACCTAAAACAACACACCAGAGAAACAGAACAGTGAGCTGAGAAGAGGCACAAACTCAGAAAAGCGAAGAAACCAACCAGGCAGAACCAAGGTATAACCTGCGCAACCGCCAAAGTATAAAAAGACCGTCAGAGAAACAGCACGCTCATTCTAAGTCGAGCAGCCGTCGAGGAAGCATCACTAGAAAATGCCAGCTGAGATGTTGGCGAAACGTCGTGAAGATATTTCTACTGACGAACGGATTGAAAACCGTTATATATATATATATATATATATATATATATATATATATATATATATATATATATATATATATATATATATATACATATATATATATATATATATATATATATATATATATATATATATATATATATATATATATATATGTATATATAATGTTGTCTTATAAACCAGACAGTATTTTATCAACTTAAACTCAGTTAGATAATATGGATCGCATACATGTCAAGTGGATCATATTTGTTAATTCATATTAGTCTTTAGATTCCTTTGACACTAGTGCAGCTAAAAATAAAAATTATAGTAAATTTGTGGGAAGAGAAAAAATTGTTCAGCACAATAGGGAAAATTATTGGTAAACTGCTGGTGTGTATAGAGTACGGCCTCACTCTGTTAGTCCTAGAAAGCTAACTACAAGAGGAGAACATAGTGTTATACAAAAGATTAAAATAGATGTTAAAATAAGTGAACTAGAACTGACCCATCAAATCAAAGATATCTCCAACAATGTTAGCCCACTAACTCAGAAATTCCTTGTATATGACTGGTTATAATAATAAAAAAACGGACGTCTCGACGTTATAACTAATCCTATGCAAGGACGACGCGTCGTGATAAAAATGAAAGTCCTGAATTGATTATATTTTGCCTTGATAAATATGGTGAGAAGAAAATTTTAAATACAGCGGTGGTAATATATTCTTGTGGGAGTGTATGTCAGTTAATGAGAAAGATATTTTTCATGCTTATTAATAGTGTCATAATACCATGTTTATATAAATACTTCACTAGGATAATGATCCTAAGAATATCTAGAGTACTTGTCAATGTATAAATCATAATGTTCGCCGGCAATTACACACCGAGACTCACACTACACCATAATTGGCAAACGTCAACTCCATTGAATACTTAAAGGAGGAAGAGTAAAGGCGTCGCGTTCAAACATACCATGTGACGTGACCAACAAAGATGAACTTAAAAATCAAATAATTGAAAAGGGAGAGAATATTCCAGTAGAAATGACGAAAAAACTTGTATTAGGTACGTCAAAAAGACTTAAACCTAATGATAATTTGCACAAATTGTTATTGTTAAAAGTAAATATTCAAAACAAATTGGAGTATAAGATTTTTTTCATTATACGCTATTATATTTTTTCAGATCATTAAAAAATCGTCCAAATTATGAACTACATCTGGTTAATTAAGGTAATTAGTCGGGCTCCCCGGGGGTACATGTACGTGCCTTTACGCAGATTACGCTATATACCCGAAATAGATGACATTTTTGTGCCCAGCTATTAAAGAAAAAATAAAGGGAGAGGAGAGGGGGTAGTGATGAACGATTTTGGGAGACTAATACATTACACCGCAATAATTAATTTTTTTTTTTACTATTATTCTGCTTCTATTTTTGCAAACTGCTGCTACATACTAATGAAGTTTGAACAAAATCTATGCAATACACATTTTAACTCTTTTCAGCCTTACAAAAAAGAATTTCGAAAATTGCAGAAATTACTTTCTTGATAATCGTATGCAGAATATGTGATATTCATATTGTAATTTTTCGCACAGGAAATTACTTTTTAATGAGCACTTGTAACATCGACGTTTTACCCCTTTTTCCTCTCTTAAAATGCGAATATCAAAAAATCAAGAAATTATTATTTAGATATTGTTATGAGCTTATCTTTTGAAACCAAAATCAAGTTCATATCTTTATTTGATCAAAAGATACTGATAAATTTATTAGATGACAATTTACCCCTTTTTACCCTTATGGAGTGCGGATTTTGAAAAATCTTTTGTTAGTGGGTGTCTACATAGTGTTGCCAACTTTTTCCCAAAATTTCATTTTTAACAGTTTGAGCTTTGCATTGATATGTCACTCAGTGAGGATAACGCACAAATAAGTATAGATTTGAATTTCGTTTTACACACTCTGCATTTGATTTTGTCATCATTTAATTTTACTCTTATTTTATCTCGATACGCCTATGCCTTGAACTTTAGCCGTTCCTTCTTAGGATATTAAAATTCTAGATAAAAAACTAGTAATTATGTTAAGGTTCCGTAGCAGTTATTGACGTTGTTTTTTTTTTGCAGTGTCGTTCTTTGGATTAATTGAAAGCATGTACCTGCAAAATTTTGTTGCAGAATAAGAATTTTTTATTGGAAAGTTTGTTTTTTGTAATTAGTGGATATGTAACTTGACTGTAATAATTTTAATTGAATATATTTGGTCAGAGCTATTATACCAAATATTTTCAGATTACTGGGAAATGTGACCATTTAAAAAATGTTGTATGTTATACTTTATATTTTTGAAGACTTGCCTAGTAATAAGGTAAATGAAAAAAAAATCACCCCTAATTTTTACATAAGGGAGGGTACTCCAATTTTTTTTCCAGTTTCTTCTCACGTCTGCTTTTGAAATAATCGAGAGATGTGCCTACAAAAAGGGTACTCTGTACCATGCACCTACGCATGGTGCGGCAAAACGTATGTTTCAAAGTGCATTTGGCTCTCAGTGATTACTTTAAATGGTATAGCATAGAATTTCTACTGTGTGGCGGATGAAAAATTTTCCGCTTCTACCCTTTTCCAATAAAAGATAATATGATATATTATAAAAATAACATTTTCTAGAGCGACGGAATCATAAACTGCAAATTTGGAAACTTTCAATAAAAAAAATTCTCAAAAATATTAAATTTTCAACAACTAGACAACAAAATTTAATTGTAAATACATGTTTGGAATTCTTCAATTAATCAATTATTATAAGCAATATTTTACTTTAAAAATGTATTGTTTAATTAATTATTAATAAATATTTATTTAATATAGTAAAATCGAATCAGATTCGCTTCCCAACTGAAAACCTGTAGAAATGACTTGCTGGAAAAATTCTTATAAATCTTATCTATTTTTTGTTTGTCAGGTCGAGAACTTTTTGAACGATCACCGTATATCAAATTTTAATTAACTTCTCACATCGTCTTTGAAATTTTTCATGTGTTGTTGTCTCTGAGACATATTGAGAGGAGGGTGGAAGTACAATCGTTTTTTCCGGCTTTCTTAACTTTCAATCACTTTTGCGTCATCCACTTTTAGTTAAAATCATATTAAAAATAGTTCTTGACGACTGTTATCTTCCCAACAGTAAAAGAATTTTTGAAATCGTTTCATTAGTTCCGGAGATTACCTGGAACAGATAAACACACATATTTTTCCTCTTTACTATATAGGTATACATAATATCACGTCGCTGTGGTAAAAAGAAGGTAACTTGTATTATCGATAGATTAGCGGTTTGTAGAAAGAAATAACAAACAACAACCATATTAACAAATATTGTGCGGTCGAGCCTCTAGTAAAAAAACTATATTTTTTTTTCAGATGGTGGCCGTCAATGAAGTTTAAAATAGAACATGACAATGTACAAAAGGCGAAATTTTACACATCAACATTTGGAGGGATTGTATCCGAGGCCACTGTAGCTTTAAACTCTTTGTCACCGATATGTATATACGAATTTATTTTATTGCTAAGACTACTTAGTGATAACAACCATTTACAGAGTTTCGTTCTTGAACCTACTCATTGTCGATTTGAAATAGTATTTAAAAAGTTCATACAGCAAAGGTAAGTGTTGTGGCAAATTAGTTCTATAACAACGTGTTGCTGCGTATTTCAATACCATACTTGTTTGGACCTGTTTACTTGGTACGTCCAACTCGTTATGCATTGATAATTAATTGCTTGTTATTCGTCTAGTGTGAAATATGATAAAATTTTCAAAGCAGTTGACTTATACTACCGCTGCAAAATATATGAGAAATTCTGTCATTGGAAGGGTATGATCTAGAAAAAAATGTCAAAGGTCTTCCAGCTCGTGGTTTAACACGTGTAACTACAAAATATTAAGATAAGATAATTATTTATTAATGTATTTCAACAACAATATAACTTTATTAATGTATTTCAACAACAATATAACTACAGAATGTCATGTTCTAAATAATCAGGCAGATAACACAAAATTAAAAAAGGAAAACGAAAAATATACCATTTAAAAATTGGAATCATTTTAATCCGTGGTCGTGAGTCCTTGAAAATGTCACAGTTCATGTAGAATCTGTTTTTGAAGGCGGACCGGCCGTAGTTGGTGAGGTGGTGACTTTCCTGGAATACTTATTGCAGCCCAGTTTGCCTTAATGGGACCGTCAGAAGAATCGCACTTTGCAATATTTCGCAGCCAATTATATTATTAAATATTTTAAACATAAATAAAAACACAGTTTTTCTTCTTTTGTGCTGCAGACTTTGAAGCCAGCACAATAGTCTCTTAACCTAAGCTGTGTGAAAGAAAGTGATGCTTATATAGCAGATATTTAGTGAATTTATTTTTTAACTTTGTCGAGTCTGATTTTGGAGGTCATATAGTAGGAAGTCCAAATAATTGAGCAATATTCCAGAATGCTAAAGATATAAGCTAGTTAGAGCTCTTGTATCGGTCGTAGCCAGAGCAAAAGCTGAACTTTTCGACTTGTCCCTATATACGCCCTGAATAACGAACAATTTTTAATTAGATTTCAAAGTACCAGGTACTTTCTTCTCTCATTCTCTAATCTTGGACTCTTTATTATTTCGGACATTATTTTTTTTATGAAAATAAAAAAGTAAAATATACCTAAAATGTTCGTTTCTGCTCTCCATGTTAAAATTGACCCTAAACTAACAGCTGCAAATAAAATTACGCACAGGTTGCTTCTAAAGTAACCTAAATGTGACTGATATCAAATGTCAAAAGGAAAAAACCATAACACGTGACTGTCGTCCTTCAAAACAATTACGACGCTCCCTATGTGTGACAACCGAAATACTTGTCGAATCAATTTCAGCAATGATAATAATATATGTTACATATAAAACAAATTAAAATTTTCCCTCATTCGTCGGACTGGGGATACAATTGACATTTTCTTTTTTTGAATACGCCACCGTTCGCCTGACTGAAGGATTGTAAAAGTTATAAATATTTTATTTAAATATACGCTATTTCTTTTGTATTTTAAATGTTGTTTTTATCTATTGTAGTGAGGAAAGCTCCATCCATGAAATTTTAGATTTAATAGTCGCCGTCTTGCCCAGGTTGACTAAATTCAGTATAGGATGTGTCGAAGATCTGGTTCATTTTACTGATTGTATGTTAAGAAACTTAAATCCATCAAAAGTTACAATGTTAGGACTAGCATCTGTTAAGGATGATCCAGTTAAATATGAAGAAAGTTACTTTGAGCCAGAGTTAATAGCTCCTTTTAAACAACTTCAGGTTTGTAAATCTGTAAAAATTTTTCGAGCGCGGGCAGCAAAAAACAATATAATTGGGACTTCAACTCTTATTTGCTGTAAAAGTTTCCGATTTAGTAAACCAACTATAAGGTACATGATTATGAATAAATATCTATGGCGAATACCACACAGTTTCTAATTATTTCTCTTCTAATATAAAATTGTGTACTTTTAGATTTTGAGCATAGATTACGACCAATTATCCGACAGTCTCCTATATATGTTAGAGGGTGCAAAAAATCTTGAAAGATTAATAGTACATCTGCATACCATTCCACAAGGTCACCAGGGGACTTCAAATGTGGCTTGGAAAGACTTTAAAAAAGTCCATCCTCAGTGCCTGTTGCGCCTCTCCGTGATTCACGCTTACAATGCCATTGAAAGTTTACACGTCGATGTTTTGAGAGATCAGATGCCATTAAGTCATATTAAAGTCTTTTTCTGTGAAGATGTAAGTATATACTTATATATTCATTTTCCGTCGTGGATTTTGCGAAGAACAGTTATCTGAAGCTACACTAAACCATATTTAAAATCGTTCTTCCAATAGGTTAATATGGAAGTCTTACATAGTCTGTCAACGTTCTATGCTAATACTTTACGTAGCGTGGTATGGATTGATTCTCGTGGGGATAATGACTACAATTGGAAATTTTCAAAAGCCGCTGAAAGTCCGGACCCGTTTGTACTGATGTCTTGGTTGTGTGCTAGTTTTGAAGAGCTAGTTTTATATGGTTACAAGTATTTGGAAGAGAATTTGATCGCAATAGGTCGACTGAGAGGTCCCAAAATGAAAAAGTTGGAAATACCTTCTGTAGATATTTTGTTTAATCGATGTGGAGATGGTGTAGATCCCATAAAGGTATGTTTTAACTCATTTTTATGTTATTCTTGGAGGAAGAAGAAGAAGAAGTATAGGTTTTGTTATATATGTATATTTGCATTATTTTTAAGTACAAGGCAGGTTCCACAAATTTATGGTGGTCATTTTCCAATCTGATTGCAGCAAGAGTATAACCAAAGTAACGAATAAGCTGTCTTGACAAACATTTCTGGGACCCCGATCTGCGCTTTAATGAATAAATTTCGTATAACTGTGCGTTCGTAGTTAGACCTTATTGGATAATATTAACGTATAAAAAATGTGACTATTAGTATTTATTTTAAACACGATATCGGTCTGATTCGCGAAACTTTTTTTAGTTTTAAATTGGATCTATACTCTTGGATAAAATTTTCGAATTTTTTTCGTTACCTTTATTGTTTGAAAAGAATTTTAAATTAACACCGTCAATTTATATATCATCTGTTCAAATTTGACCCGAACTGACAAAAAAAAAACAACATTTTCACATAGTTTAATACAAATCTTTATTATCGCCTTCAAAATAGGCTCCTCTTAAGCCAATACAAGCATGCCAACGGTTAATACAATTTTCCATACACTTGTTGTATGCCTCGACTGGGATGGCCTTCAGTTCATTTAGCGAATTACTTTTAATGGCTTCAATGGGCTCATGGCGCGTTCTCCGAAGCGAATATTTGAGCTTCGGAAACAGGAAGAAGTCACAGGGAGCCAAATCTGGCGGATACGGTGGCTCTACGTTTGCAAGCATCTCTTTTGCGACCTCTGCTCGACGTTCTTTTTGCGACAAATTCAGGTCTTTTGGTACGAGTCTAGCGTTGACAGGCTTCATACCCAAAACATCAGCCAAAATGTGTTGAGTCGATTCATAAGAGATGTTTAGAGCCTCTGCTATCTCTTTAATGCCAACACGGCGATTTTCGAGCACGATTTCCTTAACTTTTTGGATGTTATCCTCGTTAACAGAGGTGGATGGACGACTCGCATGAGGCAAGTTTTCGACGACCTCACGACCTTCACTGAATGCTTTGTGCCACTCAAATACTTGCGTTCTCGATAGAGTAGACTTCCCAGAACACTTCTGCAACATTTTCAACGATTCTGTAGCTGTAATTTCATTGGAAACAAAAATTCAATTGTTCAATTTTTTTTCCATAGTAAAAATCGCCAGACAAACTTTTCGCGTTGTAAACAAATAGCTGCCAAACACACACTAATTGACATATGGCGCTCAAACTTCACACGAATGTCAAAAAAGGTTGTACCAATCAAAGAAACAAAAATTCCGATTCGGTTTGCGCGCGCGGTTTAAATGGACCAGTCCAGGTCAAATTTGATCACATAGTATAAGTTGGTGTTATTCGTCTAGTAGGCTGAATTCATTGTTTCAAAAATGTTGACGTAATTTATATTAATGGTGTTTATTGCCTCTCGTGTACTTTATTATCAAAATTTCCGCACATATTTTCAAAATTAAGTGAATTAAGATATTTGCGGTGAAATATGTAGAATGATCGTATAGATCGGACAAGAATTTGTAATAAGTGAAAATATATAATGACGACTAAAATCTAGAATAAATTTATCATTTAAAAAATGATTTGGTTTTTGAACAATCGTCCGGATACATTGACTTTGTTTTTTTTTTTGCTACGAACTTCTTCCAGTAAATTAAATCATACAAGGTGACTTGAAAGAAGTTGTGCAACAATCAAAAAAATCGGGAGATGTACAATTTTCACTCCATCATATTGGATCCGCCATATTGAATTTTTTAAAAACAATTTCAAATTTGTAATATACACTTTCGAAAACTCCTTATACTAATTTTGGATAAAATCGAGATATGTAGAACTTTTAGGACGCCATATTGAATTTTTTAAAAATAATTTTAAATTCGTAACGTGCAACTGCGAAAACTCCCTCATATCAATTTTGGAGAAAATCAGGCAAAATTAATTTTTTGTTCGCCATATTATAAACTCCATGTTGGATTTTCCTGAACCAATATCGGCCAAAATGATATGGAACCATCGCGGCAACTTCCTGAAATAACATAAAAAATATCATTCAAATCGGTGCCGTCATTCCGGAGTAATCGACTTGCATACATAAAAAAACATACATAGCGATCGAATTTAGAAGTCGGTTAAAAATCCGATATTACATTCCATATTTTAAAATGAAGATGGGCAAAAAAATTAAAATTATTGAAGATATCCTACAAAATTACAACCAAAGAATTCTCAGGCCTATAACTGCAGCACTAGTTATGAATATACTTGATACATTAAGCGAGATATCTACGATATACTTTACAGATTTGGGATTTTGTGGTATAAAATAGTTTAAATTATTCCGGTAATTGAGTTTAGGGTGTTTAGTTACCCTGTCTTTTCCCTGTTTTGCTGTTACTGGTTTATTTATTTATTGTACTGTACAGACTCTTTACCTGAAAAAATCCTATTATAAAATACAATATTAAAACTACTATAACAAAAAATTCTCTTTTAAGTCTCTTATATTTAATATTGAAAATATTTACTTTATTTTGGTGGTTATTATTCATCATAGAGATATTATATGTAATGGTGAAGCCAACTGACGATTGTTATGGGCAATCATGTCAAGTAAAATGTGACTGTGTCCCTAAAATTTAGCTTTGCAATGAATGATTTATTATATTTTAATAAAACAGGGGTAAAAATAAAAACGACTGTTAACAATACATTCCAACTCTATTTAGTAGAATTCCAAGAGAGAAACAAATAGTAATTGGATTCGAAGAATGAATACTAGTTACTAACTGCGGTCTTATTTTAATAAGAAAAGAACAGTATGTCACCCTAATAATATTTAAATCTAAAGTAAATATTCTTAATTTTCATAACATTTATCGTTAATCTTTTTTCACGGTTTTCTTCTCATAAACACTAATACTTCTCGCTTAAAATTTGTGAACTGTTCTTCCTGGAGCAAACTGTTGAAATGACTTGGTTCATTTTTCAAAAATGAATTATGAAAATTTATAAATATTCGCTAATTTTATCCAAAAGTGTATATGCTGCTAGAAATGTAATTTTTAATTTATCCGAAAAATATTTAAAATTGTGTGGTTGATTCTTCATAACATTCCCGTGTTCATTCGGGGTTTATAACGGGGTCACGCCAGTTTTTTTGGCATGTAATGGTTTATGATTGTGTCTTAGAATTTCAAGATCTGTTCGATTATTAAGTTAAGAACAGTTCTTACTAGGTTCGCTTTATTGTTCCCTTTACAAAATTATCTCCAGCAAATTATTTTTAAGTTTGAAAATATGCGAGCGTTTATTCATTAGTTTAAAAACACTTTTAGGATATTTCAAAGAACTTACAAAGATCTTGGAATCCGCTGAGTCACCATGATTTACATCCAGTTATTCATGATCCCCTCGGCGGCGACTCTGACGAATTTCTCCTGCCGTTAGTGCTGGCAGATCTACATTAAGTCAAAACAAGTAAACAAGTTCCATAAAAATAGAAAACAACAACTTCTATTTTTTACTTTTTCCATCTTAATGTTTGGTTATAACATTTTATCAGTTTTATTTTTAAAAACCCTTATGTTCATGTTCCTTATATACAGATTCTAGTGAGAAAACTAGAAACTTAGAGCAAGTGTAACATATTTATATGAAGCTTATGTAGAACCTAAAGGCATGTGAAGTAAATTATATCAAACTGGTCACACCAAGTAAATGTCGATTTTACCTTTGCGTGTGTGGGTGTTAAATGCGTTCCTCAAAGTTTTACATAAACTTTACAAATCTAAATATTTAAAGCGCAGCGAACTGGCAAACCATTTCTCATATTTCTTAAAGGGTGTTGCTGAACTTTAACTCGGTGGTCATCTGCATTCCTGTCTTTAGTTAGTTTTAAAGTCAAATAATATGTAAGTCAGTCGGCAATTATGCAGTATGAGTTGCATTTATAATTTTTATGTTCCCAGTTTACTGTAGTATTATTTTATCTAGAACGAACTAAAATATAACATTTGTCGAGGTCTATTTCATTTGAACAGCGCCGTTATCGAATTATTAGGCAGGCGCCGAGTTGCAAAGATTTGTGTGTTGCCTCTCGATTTTTAACTTTTAAATTTAACTCAAGGCTAAAAGAATATACGAGGGATAACTATGATTAACTGAGGAATAAAATAACTTGAATAAACTAAGGAGGAAATAAAGATAATTATGAGGAGTAAAACTCCTCCTCCTCCTCCTTAAGCTCAATTCCCTAAACTCTAGAAATAAAAAATTACACACTTTAAATATGAAACGGCCCGCTTAGGCCCAAGAATTGGTTTCAGGCGTTAAGAGCACGTCAGTTGATATGTCTCAAAAGTCAGCTAGATTTTCAGTTTGTTTATATTTTCAAGGGACACGTTCCCATCTATATCGTTGGCAGATAAAGTTATCTTACTTGTCTCTTTAGCTATATAGAAATCTATTAAAAAAAAATTAAATCTAATGTGTGGGAGCCGCCTGGGTGCAGTGCATCCTCAGGTATCTGTATTTGATCTAACAAACAAACTAAATACGATTCACCATTTTTTTTTTATCTGGGGAATTAAACAATTTAGAGTAAAGGGTTAAAAGCAAAGTTTTTTGGTAAATTTTGATTTTTTTTTGCTAACATACGTAATGAGAGTTACATTTGTTCTAAAAACGTGTTGCAAATTCAAGTTTAATTATGGGGATCACAGTAACTGTAACAGATACGAAGTCGGTTAAGTTAGGACAAATTTTTACAATTAAATGCGTTGAGGAATATAAAAAATGATGCCTCTTTCCGAAGCTATACGAAAATCGGCAATTTGATCTTGAATTTTTTTCTGAACTTATTTCAAAAGATGTTCCATAAATTGAAAAGTTTCTACAAGACGACATCATCTGTTTTTCAATCTAACTTTTCGGTGTTTTTAATTTATTTTTAAAAGGCTCTTAGTGTCCAAAATGTAATGATGTATTGCGCCGTCCCAAGCCCTTTCCATGAGATTTACAAGTATTGGAGAGAAAGAGAAAATTGATTTTTACTAAACCAACATTTTCCAATTAATATTTCCAGTGCTAGGTTCGGAACCCTTGGCACTTTTGGTGCCACCAGCTAATTGTCTTATGACCTTGTTTAACCAGATTAATCATAGGTTACATGATATAATTCTGTAACTACACTGCATCGTCATTCCGAACTTACATCAAGTATAAATTGTTTACTGTGTTGTTGATATTAACGATAAAATAAACATAGTTATTAATATGTAACAAGCAGCAAATTTTAAAGTACTTAATTCTTTTCTTTTTAAGTTAGAACAAAATTGTTTTCAAGCATTCTGTATCTAACTATTTTCTTCTCTCTCAAAGACAAGATGTTCTTATGGAAATGGCCAGAAGTATTCACTTTAGGAGCCAGTGAAATACAATATTGATTTTGAAAGAGATCACATTTAAATACTGATGTTACCATCCTGTAAAGGAGAAACAATGAATAATGCATAATGTATTTTTTCTATTCAGATAAAATAAGAATTTTCATTTTTTTTTCAGCTATCTTTGGATATAATCGTGTTTTTCATTTTTTTAACGATTGTTGATTGAGCACCTAAATGTTCAATTTAATCGACTTTGCCACAGTTACCGAGATCTCTATATATAATTAGCAACCTGTATATCGTTAACACATCATTAACATTTATATTACGATTCAACTTGTGCCTAAAGCATATAATTTATATGACCAATCAAACCAGATTTTAAAATATCGATTAGACGAATCTATAATGTAGTTAATTGCTTATTGATTTGCAATATAATTTAATTTTTATTTAATAATATCAATCGTTTTAAATAATGAATAAACATGGAACGAAAATTATCAATTTGTGACTGCTTACATATTATTATGATTTTTTTTTATGGTAGACAATCTATTGTTATTTTATTTATTACTTAGTAGAATATATATCGGATGGCAATGTTTAATTTAAAAGAAAAATAAAAAGCACCCAACAAAAGAAATATTGAAGCTATTGTCAGTTAAGTATTAGAATGTTTTGAATTTTATCCTAAAATCTTTATTAAAAATGTAAATTTTTATCTGCGAAGCTTTAAATATTTAGATCGCAAATAACATGAATTTGCATACAAATGACAGCTTAAATGTAGTAGTAAGAACCAAATCATCTGTGATCCAAGAAGTTTAAATAATTCGATCAAAAGCAACGATTACGATATGAAGATTATAGTTGTTTGTTGTCAATATAACTACTAGTACCTGTAAGAAAAAAAAAAGATTTTCTTAAACTTCTGAAGTAGTTCTAAATGAATAAGATCTGATACGCTTTCTAATATGTTTAAAAAAAATTAGGTATGAAATTGTAAGTAACTGAAAATTCGAACGAAATACCTAATTGAAATAAATAATATACGATACGATTTTATTGATCTGTTGTAAAATGTTTTATTGAAATATGTATTTTGCCGCAAGCTTAACGCAATCGTGAAAATGGATAAATTTAATAGTTCTTAAGTAAAGAGATACTCCCGAATATCAAAAATTTATAATAGGGTACATTTAAACTATATTAAAAAGATTTTTAAATGAAATTATGCAGACACCCTAGATTTACACTATGGTATTATATGAAACCAATAGTTACTAATATTACTTATTCTAAGAAAGTAATACTTAATAATATTAAAAATTAATTAGCATATAGCATTTAATGTCGAATCAAATTATGAATTGCAAATATGAAAATAAGAAAAATTGTTGATTCACTTTTACACCAGACTAGACATTTTAAATTTTCTAATAATTTATCCATAAGCCTTTAATTTTTTTAACAGCTTGTAATCGCTTTATCATTCTTTTAACACAATTCTCAGAATAGTTTGGACTTGATCTCATAATACGTTTAACTGTGACCACAAATTTTCAATAGGGTTTAGGTCAGGACTTTATGTCGGCCACTGTAATGCTTGAAAATTCCGAGAAATAAGTCAGTTCTTTACTATTGTCTTGCTGGAAGGTTACTTCATTTATCAGATCAGGCATATTATTAACCGTTTCAATCAAATTGTGTATACCTAGTTAATAAGCCTTATATCCTCAAACCTTAATAATACCTCCCCCATGCTTTACAGTTTGAATGAAATTTGTTTGACTCATTGGCAACCACCAGTTATGTATTGATTAATTTCGTTCAGTCAATCTTCTTCTGTCCATTGTTCATATTTTTTTTACAGAGTTTAATGCTTTCAAACATATTTCATTCAGTTTGTAAAGCACTGGGAAGGTAATATTAAGTAAAGTATGACAGCTTATAAGTTAAGTCCTATTGACAGAATAGTAAATTTGAATAAAAAATGTACCTAGACATTTTGAAACACAATTTGAATGAAACTGGATAATATGCTTCACACGATAAATAAAATTACCTTCCAGCAGGATAATGATCGAAAATTTTCAACTAAAATAGTAAAGAAATGGTTTATTTCTCATGACTTTGAGGTATTACAGTAGCCAGCACAACGTCCTGACCTAAACTCAATCGAAAATTTGTGGTCACAATTAAAACAGGCTCTATTAAAAGACTATGATTCTCCATCGTCGTGAAATGTATTATAGGATCGAGTCGAAGAAGAATGGGAACATATTTCAACCTGACTACTGTGAGAATCTTGTAAAAATTATGATCAAACGATTATAGACCATTGAAAAAGTTAAAAACTTATAGATAAGTTATTAGAAAGTGTAACGATTAAGGTATTTAGCCTGGTCCAAATTTTTTTTATTTGTAATTTATAATTTATTTCTAACGCATTCCCCCTCAAACTCAAAAATTGCAGTATCAACAGACTGCTTCTGGAAAAATTCATGCTAGAAGTTTAAGAACAACGCTAGCTGAAAATATTGTTTCATGTCTGTTGTTTAATACTTTTTTCGAAGATTTTTGAAAAGAAGGCCGATACTTTTCTAAATAATTATGATCTTATTTATAAAAATGAATGATACAAACATTTGTGAGGAGCTAGAATATTTACCTTCTAGAAGAAAACAATTTACGATATCAGTTAGAGGCGCCACAATAATAGCAATAATGCAAGCTCGGGTTAACCAAAATTATGTATATGTACTTAAAATTATTGAAAATTTTATATTCTAAGTGCCCTGGGAGTAGCCAGTTTTGCTGTATGTAACCTCATAAAGAGATAACTTTAAATCTGAAGCACTCTGACATTGACAATTGATATGTTGATGTGAAGCCATCCGAAAATTTTCTGAATCCGCGCTTGAAAAATAGTATTCGTAGTCCGTTTTTTTTTTAATTTTTAAAATGTATAATTTTATTTATGAACTCTGCGTCTATAACAGGATTTAAATACATCAATGTTTCAATGCTAAGTCAGAATTTCTTTCGGCATATAGGTACCTTTTTTATATACATTAATCGCTAAATTTATCAATGAAGGATTCAGGAAGTGTTGAACTAGTGCATTTTTTATTATTTGTCATGTCGCTTATTTTTGTTTTCAACTTAATATCATATTTTAGTAAAATAATTGTTTTTTACATATTTTGGTAATTGATGATGGTTTTTGGAAATTCGAAACGTCCAATTGAAAAACTGATTATGCCCTCCTGTAGGAAGGAAAAATAATTATAAGCATGCTCAGTTCATTTCAAAATATCTCTCCATATAAAGCCAAGAAAGGAAAACTAAATAACTTTTTTTACGGATATCTTCGGAAGTAGTAGGAATTATCTAAATGTCACAACAATATTTAATTGATTATCAAATTGCGCAATTTTACCTCAATTTAACCGGTTCTTATGGTTACCGAGATTCTCATACCGAATTTTTTATATCCTGTACGAAACATGAAGTAAACTAAAAAATCTCAAATCTATAAACAATCATTTTTTTGAAAAATGAAAGACATGTGCTGTAGATTTACAAATATTTTAACAAGAAATACCTTAGCTGATGAAAACATTTTGTGTTTGTACTTTTATGAAAAAAATACTTGTCTAATTTTTATTACCACAAAAATGTGCCAAAGGAATATTTTTTTGCAGATCTTTTAAAGTAAAATACATTATCCATTTCTGGGCTTCTTTTCCGGAGCCCACTCGGGACGATCTCATCTTAATTATGTTATGAAATAGGGCCTAATGGTGTTAATGACATATGTGTCCGGCACATATCAATGTCCTCTTACGGAGGCCACATAACCTATTTTTATTTTCTATTAAGAAATGACAGAAAGTTCGAAATTTGTTTCTTCCAGTTATACCGAAAGTTCCACATTAAGTGAGTAAGATGCGCTTCTTATATGTCATTATCTGGAAAACTATTTAATTTAGGTATGAGGGATATTACATGAAACGTGGACTAAAAGGCATATGATAAACATGCATTGTTTTTATGTTTGTTTCAGTTAGATTGTTTCTCTGATATTTATCAAGTTTAAACTGTCCTTTGTCGTTATCATATAGATACTTCACCATGGTTAGAGGGACAGTCTAATTGAAACATCACACAAACAAACAATGCAAGGCTTATCAAGCAGCAAACAATAAAGTATGTAATTTGATCGCAAATAATATACAGGGAAAATGTATTTTATAGTCTAATCTTAAATATTGTTAAAGGTACATGTCGGGTATCTGCATAATTTTAATTTAAATGCGTCAGTCCTTCAGACAGTACGATCAAGAATTGCGGTGAGTTTGAAATAATGCGGTAAAACTGCGGTAATGTATATCTTGACTTATATTCCTTTAAGACTTCTCGATCAGTATTCTGTCAAGAGTCGAAATTGTGTTTAAATGATTTTATGTTGAATGTTATATAAGAGTGTTACATTGTCTAACGGATCCCCTCAATATTAATCCATTAATATTCTCTATGGGGTTTTATATTGTTTTTATGTATGTTTGTTTCTGTGTATTTTTTATGAAGCTCGTTAGGTCGCTGGTCCGAACAGATCACGATTACATTTTCACCACATGATTTGTTAAAGTAAGAAATCCTGATGATTCCATTGTTCATCAAATGTGATGTAACCAGCCACTTAATATAGCCAAAGCCGTCTTAGCATGTGTCAACGATCTGCTGTAATCGAATGTGGCAGTGTATTAGAATTAAAAGTTATGGAGTTTGTTCGTTGCTCGTTGTCATCGACATACATTCAAAATTTTGAAATGATAGACTTTTTTATTTCCGGTGAAATTATTTGGTACATTGGGTTAAGAGGCTTATAAATTTAAAATTTATATTTGTTAATATATTATTTGCTACATTTTTTTAACTACCAAACATTGTTGAAAATAAATGGTAAAAAACATCCATTAGGAGAACTAAACGTTTGGCATAATTTTTTTGGAAATATCTTGATGTGATTATCGAATTGCTCATTTAAATCCATCAGGGTTAATATAGTAAAGTGATTTAATAGTGTTGGCGTTAAAGATTAGATGGCAACAACATCTATTGTAATAGTATCCATCGTCATCAAAAAACATTTGACAGAAGATTTTTTTATTTAGAAGCCATTCTAAGAAGTTGATTGAAACTTTTCGTTTACAAAATTGAATATTTCAACCTATTTATTCAATATTTATAGATATATGAGCACCACACTTTTACCTGTTTCCACCCTTTATTGCGACTACTGGTTCCTTTCTGGTCTGCAATGATGAATTCATGTTTCATCTACTCTTATAAAATGTCGAAGAAACTCGGCAGAATCCCATGTAAATAAGTTTAAATACTCTTGAGAAATATTTATTCGAAGGCGTTTTTGGCATCATGCCCATAAAGGAAATAATATTTTAATTTAAAAAGTATCAAAATTTTCTACTATATATGAAAAAAAAATATTTCAGCTTTGTTTTTACTTGTTCCAAAAGTTTTTCCAGTGAGGAAGAGTTGAATTAAACACTTAATTAAATATCTTAGTTTTTTTCTAGAAAATCGGCCCATTTAACACTAACTTATAAAGTATAAAGTACCGTTATAGAAAAAAAAGCATCTAGGATGATTTAGCTTAAAAATGAGTATCTGGATGAAACTTGGGATAATAATAGGCGGTTGAAGATTAGTGCTGGCCACATCGTCTTCCTTGTAGACCGATCGGCCCTGTACCTAGCAGCTGTACTTGCTATGCCCTTAGGCGAACTAACGCTTCTGAAAGGGGACTGTTATTACTTTTACATAAGGTACAGGGTCTTAATAGTCGAAATATTTATTTTTTAATTTATGAGACACAACGCAGCAATATTTTTTTATATATGTTATATTTTGTGTGATCACACATTACGTATCATTTATTTTATAAATTAGGGTTAATTGGGACCGATTTTCTTAGAAAGATACCCTTTTCTCCTTGATTGGGTATCAAAATTTTTATTCGCTTATCCAATTATTTTATCATTTTGGATTTTTGTGTGTGATGATGGCAACGATGAACGAACTACGCGGCAAATATGCAAAGTTGACACTTGCGAGATTGTCAAGTACATTTGTGTCGAACATATTATCAAAAAAAAGGCACAAAACTTGAAATAGTACGTATTATTAATGTATAAACATCGTTCCTAACTGTTTAAACCACATGACCAAATATCTGGTTTTATCACAGATTAGCCATTCCAGTTTAATATTTCATAAGCGTAAAAGAGAGCAAATATTAGATTATTATTTTACACACAGGGTATTTCATTGAGAAATTAAATTTTTACGGTGCTGCAATATGGCGACCAGGTGTTATTGGAAATTGAATTTCCTCCAATGAAAATTTTTATTTAAGCAATAGTTTTTAGTTAATAAGCATTTTTAAGTGCAATGCAATGACTAATATGCCGTAATTAACGTATGGTTAATAGCCGAAAAAAAATTGTAAATGATTAGTACGTCATTAAGAGAAAGAAAACAGCTTTAAAATGTAGAGCATTGTGAAACAACTGTTAATAAAAATGAAAAGCAAGAAAGAAAAAATGTTTTAAATCGTAGCTGACAGTAATTGAATCAGTAATTTGGGAAATCCTACATGTTATAAAAAGTGTTTTTTTTTTCAGATTTAAAGTTTCCACTAGATTGCATCTTCTTATGCAGCGTGTTTTAATTCCCTCTTGAACGTATGAGTGTTTCACATTCTTGTAACGTGTTCTTGCTTCATGGTGCCTATCACAATAAGCATATTTCACGAAGCCAACGTTTTTGAGGTTCAACTCGGTTTTCTTCTTCTTCAATCGGGCTCTCCAATACACTATCCTAGATATCCACTTTTCTTCTGCAGTTTACTAGCAATGCGGCTTATCGAACTCCATTTACGTTGATCTATATGTTTTATTATGTCTAATACTCCAATTATTTTGCTTATTTTCTCATTTTGAATTCTATATCTTAGATTCGTTTCTAACTTTGCTCGTTTCATGGATCCTTGCATGACCTTTAATCGATTTATACTTTAGTTGTAAACGCCATTATTTCTACTCCATACATAGCTACTGGTAGTATACAACTATTAAATAGGTTATTGGAAAGTTTTTTCTTCTTAAATACGTAGCTAGTCTTTCGAGGCTACTCGGGATTGTCCAGTTCTTCGTGTTAGTTCTACAGTCTGATTTTTTCCTAATCAATTTTGTGTCCGAGGTTATTTATTCACTGGTTTTATCACTGTATTATTTATATGTATTTGGGTACCGGTATTTGTCATTACCTTGGCGACTGTAAGTTTCATTGTGACAGCACTAATAAACTGTTACTGGAGCTTAAGGAAACCCATAATGGGCATCTTTAATGAAGAACTAACATATAGACTATGTGATGAATAGATCGTAACAGCCTCACACATCGTCTTTGAATACGACGCTGTAACCTTTTGGAGACGCAATCAATCCAGAAGGCTTATATGCAGAGGACAAACATATGAAAAGGCTGCTAAATCTGATTAATGCAATCGACCTGTTTACATAGAACAGATGTAACAGACTGCAGTCTAAGGGCCCCTCAACGGTAATTTGCTATATCACCTACTCATTGAGAGACTATATTCAGGTCCTTTATCATCGCTGTAGCGTCCTCTATGTTACTTATCATCATTAAAACACAAATAGCTTACTATTGATATTTATTCTTTTTGCTCCCCAAGATAGATGTTTCAAAGCAAGGGTGAAGAGTTTTGAGGATATTGGATCTTCTTAGTGAACTCCTTTTTCTATTAATATTTCAGCTGTTATGTTGACTCCGTAGGCCTTAATTTGGTGTTGTGTACTTGAGTCAATTTTTGCCTTCTTTGCCGCTTATATAAATACCCATTTTCTGATCGTATCGTTTTCTGGTGATTGATAAAAGTCCAGTGCGTGAATACCTTTATTATTTATTATTCTAATGAACAATTCCTAAAAGTGTAACAGCAAACTGTTGAGTCTTTTCAATGTTTAATATATCGCCCTTCTGAAGTAGTAGTACAACTTCTGCGTTTTTCGATGACATCGAAATCTTTAAGAAAAGTATTTTTGTCCTTTCTATGCTGGGAAGCCCTCAAACTTTGGCATTTCAGTAGTTATTTGGCCTTCTTCAGGGAATATGTTATTTTTTGTTTGTTTGTTTACTACCCCATTTTTATATTGAATGCATTTATTCTGAGGTAACATTCATTATGAGTATTTTATTTACTGCCGATTGTGGTATTCGAAATGTATAGGATTGACGTAACGGTAAAACCCTTCTGAGCAATTTTCCTCCTGGTGAATACTATTATGCTTATGTTATTTTCTATTTTGCTTATTTTTGTTCTTTTTTGGATGATAGTATATTTTCATGCTTACATTTCTTTCATGGTATCTTTTAAAGTTTAAGTGCTGTAGTTTTTCATTTTTATCCTTTAATATGACCACGGCATTTTTAACTTTTGATACATTGTCTTTTATAGAGCACATCATAGACAATGAGGTAATATTAATCTAGTTTTAACTGTATTTTCACTACAAATTTTCCTCGTAAAAGGTGAATATAGAATTCGAAATGGTGTGGAACAAAGTAACTGTATCATGTTGGTGTTTTACACGCAAAAGGTACGGATCCGACGTTAACTTAAGAAATATATCGTGTGGTTTCTGAAATTATTGATTCAATTATGGACTAGGACAAGAAGAAAATCATCAAAGCGATCTGCCATTTGATTGAAATAAACAGCCTTGAAAGGCGATTTTTATTAGCAAAAAACCCATCTTCTACATAAAAGGCAAATGGCGCTTTTTTAACTTGTTTTATTTAAGTTTTTGTATGGCGAATGTGAATGTTTTTTCGGTTTCCTTTCGTGTTCGGGGACTTTTACCGATAATTTGATATCGTGACTTTGACAGGAAGCCCTGTACAACTGTAAATTAATGAAAGTGATTCATTAGTTGACAGATGCACGTGTCCCCGTTTCGTATTGAAACTGCAAAATAAGATGTCAAAGGAAAGTCTGTAATTCATTTTAAGTGATAACGATTCACTATTATTACACTAGAGACCGAGCTTCAAGACTGAAAATTGACAATGGAGATTTAATCAATAATTAATTTGAATTTATTATTATTTATATACATTTTTTATATTTTTACATCTTTTATTGATTGTATTATAAGTAGAAAGTGTAATTCTCGAATGGTATTCTTAAACATAGTGGAAACAAAAGAATTCGTTTTGCATACTAATTTTTAAGTGAACGTCTCTTAAAATCTGTATTTTCAGATTTTAAAATATCTATTTTCTCTTTAGAGTTTTGAACATAATTTAATAATAATATTGGTTGTGTAATACATAAAATGTTATGTTTTTAAGGGACTTAACAGATATTTACTATTGTTGGTGTTTCGGACATGCATATTAAATTTGCAAAGAAAATTACGTTACTCCTATACAAGGTGGAAATTTTAATTCTAACAAATTTGAAAACAAAAAACCATTTAGTAAAATAATCCAAAAACACGTCAGTTTAGATTTTCGTTTGGACACATTTCTGTTGTGTTTTTGTGAATGACACAGCCCTCTTAGGGCGACAGTCATCTCCGAATTTTTGTTTACAAATGGATTACAATGTCTTGTATTCTTAAGGAGAAATAAAATGGACATACATGAATTGCGGACCAAAAACCATAAACAATTTTCAGGTTTTGCAATGTGTTTTTAATGACCCATGAGTTGCGGACTAAAGACGAAAGAGCCATCTGAAATCTACCTGCCGATAACCTATCTACCTGATAATAATAGTTATTTTATTACCTAGTCTACTTGAAGGAATATTTAAATGTAATGTAATACAATTTTTGGGAAAAATATATATAATTCATGAATTGCGGACCAAAGACGAACGAAACCAGAACTAACCTGAACTACCCGATATATTGTATGTAATATTTTAGTTTAGTTGTTTAATAAACCGATTTAAAATTAATTTCTGTAAAAATGTTCGTATTTAAAATGAAAAATATATTACTCTTACCAAAGTTTTATAAAATGAAGCTTAGTGTACAATTTATGGTTTTTAAAAAAGGTGTCTTCTTGGTTTGGTCCGTAATTCAAGTATCGAATTATAAAAATCAGGTAGCTAGTCCGCAATTCGATGCAGTCGAATAAAATTGATCTCCTACCACCATTTCGAGTGCTATTTGCCTTATCTTAGATCTAACCCATTTTCTTAAGATTGTTTAATATTAGCCGGCTTTGTTATAAACACTTTTCTCTTAGGCGACAAAAAAGTCTAATGGATTCAGATCTGGTGATCCTGTCGGCCACTAACAAATGGGGGATTTCTTGCATTCATTTTTCATTTTAAAAGCTCTTGATTAACCATAAATCTGTGTTACATTACAAACGGGTGTAATATTCACAAATATACATCAAAAACGTGCCGAAAAATCTGAAATGATGGGTTTTTGGATTTCTCTGTAAAATGATTGCTTTTCGTTTTCGAATTTATGTTGGTAAAAGTTTCTACCTTGTATAATAATCTGCGGTATATTAGTCTTGTTTCTACAATTTCTGATTTCTAATTTAGTCGATTACGATACAATTTTTCTTATTTTGTATAAATTTCAAATACTCTTAAATCTTGCACAATTTACAAAAACCATATTCGGAGATTTTTATCTTTTTATTTTATCAGATAATCAGAATAATGCCATTTTGTACGCACCTCCTTTTAATTAATGTTACCAAAAAAACAGAGATTATTTTGGATGTTAATATAGAATTAATTATATTGCTATGAGAGATTTAAATTGGAAATAACATATTTTTATTTTTTATATTTATAAGGGGACACAAAACTGTAAATGATAGCTTAAAAGCGTAGAACTGTGATAGAGTACAAAACGTGTATCCCATTTGCCAAAAAAGTGTTGTGCAATGTAAACAAAAATACTGGAGACTGGATATTAACATATTTGCTCTCGTAAACAAAGTTAAGCTAAGAGATGCTAATAAGAATGTATTAAGATCTAGTAGTACCTGAAGTAAAGTGATATAACATACTTTATTGCCAATATTGTAATTCGTGAAACTAGTCCAAACGTTTAATAAAAAGAAAAATCTTTGTATAAAACTTAAAAAGTTTAGATGTGATCATAAGGTTTTAATGCGCTTTCAGTTTCTTGTACAGCTTCCCGTATATCCGTCTAAAGCCTCATGATAAAAGCAATAAAACTTACTCTACATTATGTGAGGTACTCTCTGTTACTACTCAGCATATTTATTGCTGTATTACGGACGAGGAGATTATCTTTACTTTGTGACGTATTTTTGTACAGCCGTCCCTTCTTTCAATATAAAAAAGAGCAATAAAATATTAAAATAGTGGTGGGACCAAGATCTTTCGAGTCAATGCTTCTCTTACTTGATTACTCGTATAAGTGGAAGCCTTATCTATCTGGGCCGAGTAATATATAGTATTGTATTTTTTCTTTAATTTGTATTATTTGATCGATAACAAATAAAATATTTTAAGTCCCAAGAAATTTGCAATGTTTTGAGAATATTCCACTAAATATAAAGATAAAAAATAATTTAATGAAAAATACGAAGACCTACTTCTTTTATTTCTCAAAATATGAGCGTTAGATCTTTGTAATATATATATATATATATATATATATATATATATATATATATATATATATATATACATATATATATATATATATATATATATATATATATATATATATATATATATTTTAATTTGAACCTTAATAACTTGTGATTTTCACACATAGATATGGGTAATGGTGAGTGATCCAGTGAATTTACGCTGTGACTCATGAGTCTATTATATCACATATATTTTAAGATGCGTATATATGGCGAACCGCGTCTGTGACGAACCTCCCGCGTTTGTTCTTTGAATTTTGGTGACTTCGAAAGGAGATAATGAAAACGTCTGCGATACAACAAGCCAATTTCATCATTTTTGTGTTGTTCGCTAGCAGCGGGATTGAAACTCGCAGTGATATATTTTCTGTTGATTTTCGGTGCCAACTCAAAGAAATTTTGTTTATCTACGATCTAATTTAATTTGCAGCGAGACCGACAGCACGAGAAATATGATGAAACTGATTCGTCCTATCCCAGACGCTTTTATTATTTCCTTTGACGCCGATCGCCGAAGATAAAAGGATTTCGTGCGTGGTGCGTTCGAGATGATCAATCGAAGTCGGCATATACACCTTTAGATTTCTCCCGGCACATTTAACCTATTAGCGAAGTTAAATATTGTGTTAGTAAAATAGTTTTCTGGCATAAGCGTGTATTTGCCAAAGGTGTTATGTCTAATATACAGACGACATACCGCATTTTCTGGTACTAATCCTGTACATATGATATTTTAGTTCACAGTGTGTACAGCGAGGTCATACCTCAGAAGTTTTGTTTGATGTAGTTAATTTTATATATTTTTCTTCGAGAAATAAATAAAAATTAGTTTGAATCGGGTACACTCACCGAGATGTAATTTTTGGGTATTTTGAAATTTTGTTAGGATTTAAAAAAAATATATATTCTTATTTTATTAATTTTATACGTTCTAACTCTATAAGTGTAAATAACAGTACATATTTATTTATTATTTTTTATATTCATTTCTTGCGGTGAAGATCAAATCACTTTTTACATGAATCACTTGTTAAGTTTAGCCAAATATTCTTGTAATTTCCTGGGACTTTTAACATATTATCATATTCATTAAATACTACATATTCTGAAAATATCAGTTAGGGTAACGTCTCACGTCTATATAACTCCCAGATATCAAAGATAGAGCTTCAACTATAACGGAAAGTATTAAATCTCAGAAACTTCTAAAAAGAAAGCGCATTTTTACTTTATTATATTTTGAGGTCATCCTAATCTCAAATAACTATCTGTGATGTACAACGGACACATTGTAAACAGCGTACATATGTTAAAGAACGCTCAAATGTTGCAATGACAGTCTTATTCAAGTCGTATAGCATACTCGAGAAGTGTTATAGACTTGGCTATTTTATGAGTTGCTGTGAGTGTGTACTTACGGTTATAAAAAAAATTATGATCAAAAATGTGAATTTAGATAATATCTGGGTAGTATAAGGATATTTAAAATAGTGTGATAAATCTAGAGAAGGAAAAAAAGGTTTGTTGACAATAAAAAAGGTCAGATTTGAACGTTATCAAAAGTGAGACGGTTGTTTATTGTTTGATCGATTTAATCTTTTAAATGTTGCCTATATCGAATTAGAAAAAGTAGTAATTATTTTATGTTTAAAACTGTCTCACAACTTTAAAGTATGTCGATATGGGCAGTTAATTTGTTAAAAATATATTTATTTAAAAGGGATGGTAGCAAGCTGTAAGGTTGCTGTCCCATTTTAAAAATAAACTAGCCTAGCTAGTATTTTTATTTGTTGTTTCTAGAGTCTAACAAATATCGTTTTTTGTTATTTCTTTGTTTTTCTGCAAAGGCTGTGGCGTATGCATTTTTGGAAATGCAAAAATTGCGTTAAAAAGGCATAAAGACGCAAATTTGGGTCAGTTATAAAACATCTAATTTTGTAGTTATATACCAATGTGATTATCAGAATATGCATTTTCATTTTATTTTTAGACATGTGGGTGGATTATTAGACAATCGTTAATCTTATTAAAAAATTGAATTTGTTTGTGCAGCGAAAAATTAGGCGAAATAATTAGGTAAATCGGCGAAATTCTAGTTTAAAGGTGAAAAAATTAAAATTAAGGAACGGTACTTCATGTATTCTTGTGTTTTTTCGTTAAATCAATATTTTGGTAATTAATAAACACTTTTTACTTTATACATAGGTGTATATTACAGATCGGCAATAATACTTTTTTAGGTAATATTATAATATGATAGTAATATTATCATTTTCTGAACTAGTTGGCAATTTGATTCCTAAAATTATCAGTTAATAAAGTAATTGGTAAATTTATTCCTATAATTAACAACTAACGAAGTAAGTGTAACATGGTATTATTTGAAGGAGTAATTGATAATTTTAGAAATAAAATTATCCATTATCTGAGTAATTGAAAGTTTCACTTTTCAAATTACCCATTACAAGAGTAATTAATAATTTGTTTCTCCAAATTATTGTGTGAATAATTGATAATTTACCACAATTAAATTAATTTTTTTTTATTGAAACACTCCATCTTTTTGGATAAAGTAATGCAAAACTAACAGTTGGAAAAGTTTGGCAAATGCATTATTTAATTCTACGGGAAAAATTGTAACGAAAACGTATTTTACATCGCTGGAACATTTTTTTATCCAGGCTAAAATAAATAATAAATAATTAAAAATAAATTGACATTGCTTCTGCCCATGATGGTATGATTTAATCTTGTCAGTAGGGTTCAAAATGATCGAAAAAAATTAAATTTATCGATTTAGCTCAAAAATTCCAGAAAAGAAGTAAAAAATTGTGTCCAAAAATTTTGACCACACGCCTAAGTAAGTCTTACAGTAATTTAATGTTTTTTCACTTGTTTTGATTTTAATATCTTGAGACCAACGCATCGAATTTCAAGCTAAGCTCATTTTGTTCTCACGATATATAATTAAGTATGATTTTCATATATATTTCGTTCTTTATTGAAAGTAAATGGCATTCATTATTGTATAAGCAGGATAAATAATCATTGCTATATAATACGATGCTGCAGTATTTACGGGAAAACTTTATTAAATTATTTTTTATTTTAATAATTAGTAATTTTTAGTTATTTTGTAACGAGTAGCTTGAAAAATTAAATTTTCAGTTACTCTGGTAATCGGTAATTTTATTCCTAAAATTATTAATTACTTCGTCAATTGATAATTTCAAGAACGAAATCAGGAATTACTTCGTTAAATGATAATTGTAGGAATAAAATTACCAATTACTTTATTAATTGCTGATTTTAGAAATGAAATTTCCAATTATTTAATTAATTAATAATTTGGGGAAAAAATGTTCAGTTACTTCATTTATTGATAATTTTAGTTTCTAAATTATTAATTTATAGAGGAATTGATGATTTCAATTTGCTGATTAATAATTTTCTAGTAATTGATTAATGGTTTATTATTATATTTTTTTGCTGATCACTGGTGTTATTGAAGTTTACGACCAAAGTTTCGATTATACGAAAAAAAAAACACAAGAATACTTTTTTATAGATTTTAGCAAGATGAACATTTTTAAGTAGAACATTTTTTCACATCATCAATAGTTTTTGGTATATACACATCTTTAACTTGAACCTTGAATGCAGTCACATTAACTATTTCTAAATTATGTTTTTTTTTTACTTTCTATTATGAATATTGACGGACACATATTTCAATTTGTTTTATACTTCATTTTAAGTAAAAAAAAACAGATTTATGATATCAGGAAATAAAAAACTCATAAAATTTTACAAGAGTGGTAAAGATGAAAATCATGATTCTTGAGTTTAGACCGTGTCAAATTTGAATTATTATCCGACGTTTCACCTACGATTGCACGAGGTATCTTCAGGTTAGTTCAGGTTAGAACACTGTGTTCTAATCTTTGTGGAGTAAAGATCCCTGAAGATGCCTCGTGCAATCGTAGGTGAAACGTCGGATAATAATTCCAATTCGATACGGTCTAAACCCAAGAACCATGATTTTGAACTTGATGAAAGCCGTGAAAGCTTTCGTTCTTTTTTAGTGGTAAAGATGTTTGTCAACTGTTGACTAAAAACTGAATTTGCACATGCCAATCAGAGTTTTGTACACCATATGATGGTATTATCCATTGGTCACTGACCCGAATTTGCTTTGACACGAGTGCAGCCAATGATAAAAAGATTGTATTCCTAAATAACTGAAAATGCATATTAAACAAAAATTACCATAATTATGTTTTATAATAATACCCAAATATCACTTGATCTGCCAAAATTATTCATTTTCAGTCTATTGCGGAATGTGTTTTTACTAGATAATGCTAATACTGAATAAAAATCTATAATTTGTCTATTTCTAGAATTTTTATTTTTTATTTTAGTGTTTGACAGCAAAGAAAAATCTGTTTTTGAGTATCCATTAAAAGAATATTTAGTCGAATATTATTTACAATTTACATAATTCTTTGGCAATTTCAAATAAAAATTACAAACTACTGTTTTTTTTCTTTGCTGTGTAACTTTGCGGTTTAAGTCAGTGTTAGTTTTTTGTTGTATTTAGATATTAGAGGTTAGGGAAATATGGGCTATTGCACAACAGTTTAAATGTTAAAAAAAATTATTTAATCACGTGTAATTTTTAAATTTTAATATTAACGATATCTTTCCAATACAAATTGCTAGCGTTGTTCTCTATTGTGCAGTGTCCAAAAATTAATTTCTTCAGTTCCATGTTAGACTGCTTAAACTACCATTTAATTTTTTTATATATAAAGTATTTTTCTACTTCGGTACTGCTTATATTCGCCCTTGTTTTCTCTACCGATCCTAAAGGAGAATAAATTCTTTTTTAGTTACCTATTTCTGGAAAAGTTTAGTTCTGTGATAATTTTTTAAATTTTTTTTGTAAAAGCAGTACTTTTAAAGCATAACAATATTATTTTAAATAGTAGCTATATAGATAAAAGCCGTTAGTAAGATGTATTCATAAATCCTTGTAGTATCTCTGTAAAACGTTTTTAATATATTTCACGAATAACATGCTGCTGACATCTCGCCATTGTTCTTATTAAATGATTTTGATAGAAAGGAAATCGATTAGGTTTCGGTAGATACTTCCTGAATTATTGTTCCCAGTTTTTTTTTGTTTTGGACACGGAAACCGTGTAGTAAGAAATTTACTTTAAGTTGTCTCAAACAAGCGAATGATATGCTGATGATTCTCTTTTTATCTATAATTGCTTAAAGTCCACCATTATCAAAAAACTATTTGGATCGAACAGAGATGTGGCAGCAAGTTATATTTTTAGACTTTTTTTTACATAAAATTAAAAAGATCGCCCTCTTATTAAAAGTTAGTTTTGTAGGTTGTTGCAGTTTAAAAAAATTACGGTAATTAAATAAAGATTTTAAATTTTATAGTTACATTTGCATTTTTTTTAGAAGTAATATCGAATTTTCACTAAAAGGGATATGATGATCTCTTTTTTGTGCTTCATATGGAGGTTAATTAATAAAATACAGAATAATGGTTTAAAACGGAATATTATTCGATTTTCTCAATACGGACACTATTACTGAGAATGTGACGTGCAATTATACCACAGTAAGTCGCAAAATAGAGCGCCCGGAAAGCAGAAGCGACAAACCGCTGGGCCGAGCTAAGACTAGTAGGACAGAGGAAGAATACCCACCCGCTGATTTAGTAACGAAAAAAAAAATTTTGAAAAATATAAAAATAAAAATACTGCTTTCTAGAACACTTTGACTCCGGAAACTTGTCTGTTTTTGTTTTTTTTTTAGAAAAAAAAAATACAAAATTACCCTTGAGATTCAATGAAAAATCGATGCATTTTTATGTTCAATTCGCAATAACTCGGTCAATTTTGTCTCGATCATGATTTTCCAAAAACTGTTTTATCTCCCCAATCTTTAGCCACACCAATGACGTCAAAAAATTGTTGCAGCGTTTTCAGTTACGGCAAAATTAATATCTTTATAAAGGCTGCTTTTCGAGTTTCAAATGAAAAAGGTCGGTGAAGAACTTTGGATTTTTTGAAGCTTATGACGATGCAGTTTTCCGCATCTTATATTGCTGTGCGTCTACAGAATGCTTCCGGTATGCTTTATTCAGCTACATGTAAACAACAATGTTTACATATTTTCGGAATACGGAAGCTCCTGGGTTCAAATATAAACATTGCTGTCAAAAAAGACCCAGCATCGCATTCAGTTCATTGTTGCCTTCAGACCAATGCTAATCTAAAATAGCATACAGAAGCAAAGTAAATTGTTTTTTAAAGACCTAAAGGCTCAACTCGAAAAGCATGGGCTCCGTTATGCCTGTAAAAACATTTTAATTTTGTCGTAACTAAAAACGCTACAGCAATTTTTCTTACGTCATTGGTGTTGTTAGAGGTTGGAGAATAAATTGGTTCTTAGAAAATCATGATCGAGCTAAAATTGATCTAGTTATCGCAAGATGAACGTAATAATTGCATGGATTTTCGTTGAATCGAAAAAGTATTTGTGATTTTTTTCTCAAAAAACTGAAAGTCCTACAGATAAGTTACCGGAACCAAACTTATGCAAAATAAAGTAGTATTTATTCATTTTTTTACATTTTCCAAATAATTTTTGTCTTCGCTAGAGAATGGGCGGGTGCGTATTTCTCCTCTGCGCTATTAGACTTAGTTTGGCCGAGTGGTTTAACAGTTCTGCTTTCCGGGCCCTAAATGATTACATTACCTGGATGAAGGCTAATTATATCTAAGAACCATGTACCTGGGGGTATTTATCTAGTTGTTGGTGGTGATATTTTACGATACAGTCCGGCAGGTAGTATATCTATAGTTGTCCTTGATCATCAGTAAAGGGCTTTCTTTTTATTTTTATTGTTAGCAGAATTTTATATTCGATTCTGCTTTAATATTTTTTATTATAAAAATTGTTATTCGGTGAAGTCAATCAGTTATAAAAAAAAGCCTATCATAAACAGAAATTTACACAACGTAGTTGTAATATTTTTTTACATTATAAAAAAGACAAGCTTGCAAATTACTGTTGCACTTTCACTTTATTAGATATTCAACGAAGTTATTTTAAATAGCTTCTAAATTATTTATTTCTGAAACAATTATTGCAACTTTACACAGGAATAATTGTTGGGGACACGTATCTATTTTTTTAGTTTAATTTCATTTTTAAAAATATTCTTAAGTCACGGAATTAAATAAAAGAGCAATTAGACTGCACAATATTCAGGAACCCTAACTAGGATGTGAGAGTGGGAGATATTTTAACCGCGCTAATTACACCGCCCTGAATAACACCGTATAACCATCGTTCTAATATTTTTGTTCAAATAATCTTTATAATTTTTATTCCCTAAATATCGAAAAAATTTGTTGAAACTTTCTTTTCTGTATTCGTTATTTTCGCGCATCACCAACCATCATACGTTAGCTTGCACATCAACTAAGTACCCTAAATACTAGACAACTCTAAATAGTTTCCTATTTAGTGTAGTAATTGATCAACATCGCTCTATCGTCCTAATTAGATTCCTTACTATCCTAAATCCTGTTACACCATTCTAAATTCAGTGCCCGAATGACGGGTGGTCTAATAGTCCTTTATCTCTTGTCTAAGAGGACATAACTTAGTCTAATAGAGGCCCCAAATGACCCATCTGCGAGTGTTCCTGGCATTTATTTTGAAATATATATGATTCAGATCAAAATCTCTTTAAATACATTATTTGATTTTGATTCTGCAGATAAGCTGATATAGATGCAATAATACGTTTTAATTTTATTCGGTGGAATTGTGTTGAAAGTGCAATAATATGCGCAAACTCATTATTTAAGCAATATTATGAAAAGTAGTTTTTATCCAGAAATAATTATTGTAAAAGGCATAAAAAAGACGCCACAATATATGAACGTTAAAGAACAGTAATAAATTATTTAATGTTTAAGACTTATTAATGTTCTCAGGCAGTTTATCGTGTAAAGTGCATTTTGCACGATTTGTCAGGTCGGTTTTAATTTTATTTTTAATATCTGTTAAACTGATTAATTATATTTAATTGAACGTACCGCATGTAGTTTAACCGAAAAACCACTTATTAACTAAAACTGAACCGTCACTAGCAACAAAAATTATCAGTATCGGGGAGATTACTTTTTAGAAAATAGATATATCACAATTAAAAAAACATAAATATTTCACTCAATTGTATGGTAAATTCTTGAAAAATTGTATCCCCAATTGTACTAGAATAGCTTAATATTATTGTTCGTTTTGTCAATTCAGACCTAGTAACTTAAGCTTTCCATATAACTACAAATATCAGCCACAAACAATAACACATTATTATAAGGAGGCCTAAGTTTTACCTAAACTGAATTTAGAGCATCTTTATTTTCGACGTGTTAAGAACTAAAAACTACAACTGTAATTGTCAATGGTATTAAAATATAATGAACTGAATTTTTTACCTAATAGTTATTTTACACAAGGGGGGACAAAGTTTTTTATCATTGAAGACCTAAGGAGATTCCGTATATTTTTCTTATTAGCAACCGTTTAGTAAACTCTTCTCTCCACTTTGGTCTTTTAAAGTTACCGTAATACCAATTGTAGACCTTTTTTTCATATCTATATTTGTGTATAGAATTTATATGTTGGTTATCTACTTAGATCTTCAATTATGTGCATTAAAATGTGATTAGTTCATTAAATTTTTCCTAATTTATCAAATATATAAGGTTAATAAATCCAAATTCCCAATGGCAGCTGGTTGACTTTTATGTTAAAAGATAATAAATAAATAAATATATATCAAGCATCTAAAAAAATGTGTTTTTTTTACAGGAACCTTATTTCCAGTTTAGGGCTGTTCTGTAACTTAGCGACCTTTATTATTTTAATGATTAATTCTTATAATAACGATTTCTCATCAATATTAACCAAGGTGGTGTAATTAACTTTTTCAGTAAAATCTCGACCATCCACTTTTTTCACAAAAATAGGTTTGGGTTAATAATTTATCTTTAAATATTGAATCTATATTAAGTAAATAAGAAAATTATTATTAAAAATGGGGTCACTGAAAATATGAACAATGTCAAGTCCAAAGGATGTTAATCAACTTCTTAATAAATTATTTAGTGAGGGAGTTAAAATATTTATTCATCCTGTCATAAACATTCAAACTGAACATTGACATAACTTAGATACAGTACCGACTTATGTAAGTATGCTACTATTAATTAATAAAACCAAAAATAAATAAACAGAATAAGCAATATAAAGATGGTAAAAAAAAAAACGAAAACCATTAAAAATTAAATTACAAAAAATTAACGTCAAGTATAAAGTTTTTTTATATTTTTTTAACATTACTGTCCATAATTATTTTATTCGGAAAAGTATCGAAAACCCTAATATATATACAGATGTTATTTACAGTATCTGCTCTGATCATTTATTATATTCTGTCTTTTATGGTCAGTTTCATCCACCATTTGTGTTGTGTATAGATTTTCAGACAAATTAAAATATTTTTGGAAAATTTTCTGTTGTATAAACGATAGAAAATTAAAATGGGAATGAACGAATGAAACTATTTTGGATGCCATAGCTTGTCAGAGTGTAAAAAATGTCTCTTCAGTGTCGATATTTCAGGAAATAATAATTTAGTTGATAATGTTGAATACAAGGTGAAATTTGCGAATTCTTAATAGCCGAAGTGTGAATTTTCACTAGGATTGTTCAATATTTATTGTAGTAATCAAATCTAAAAAACAGAAGTGTTTTTTGACCGTTTTGTATATGTATTTCTATTATTTAGCACGGTTCAAACCAATATTGTTAGTTTAACAGTATATTACAATTGACCTTACCTTGACCGACAAATTAATATACCTACATACATACATATATTCTACACAAAAGGATAATTAAAGTACATATGTACATACTTCGAAAGAAATATATTCATTAACTTAAAATAAAAAATATGATAGTTTTATTTAAATAACTTATATAACACCCCTAAATGAAATTCATAACAAATTACTAAACTGACATTTCATACACCATCAAAATTTGACAGTTAAATACTTCCTACATCACAGTCATGTACTTAATTTACTTGTTATAATTTTACTGATCATTTTTACTACTTTTGTTAAAAATATTTAGGTATTTGCCACGAGTAACTTCTTTTGATTCTTCAACTCCTAACTGGTATGCAATATCATGAAGTTCTTTCACTTTTGCTATTAATCCTGCTGTGGGCAATGTAGCCAGTTCTAAAATAAAAGAGTGTATGGTGCATATTATTAGCGCAACTATTGCAAATTCAATTATTAAACTTCTCCATTTTCATAGTAACTGTCATTATTTTATTTTACCAGGGATCAACTATAACATGGAAAAATAACACAGAATGGCTGCAATAATTAATGGAAAAATGTTTGCAAGCATTCTTCAGGAAACTAAACTTACGATGCAGATAATTTTGATCCTCTTCCGTTAATTCTTTTGAATATGGCAGTTTTGGAACGACGTGAGTGTTATTGTAACTGTTGATAAAATCGGTTACACCAGGAACTAAAAAATGGGAGGTTATTAGTTTCTATTGTATTATATTTATAAAGCTGAAATACGTTACTTTTTTCTGGCCACATTTCTGGCGATGATCTGTCTAAATTTTCCATTGTTAGTAAGCTATTTCCAAAATCGTCCAAGTTTTGTTGATTGCTGTCTGCAACGTAAAAACGATCGATTATTTTGACAGATTGATACCCCAGCCATTCCAACCAAATGATTTTTACAATTAAAGGTAAAGATATGTGATATATTTTATCCAGAATTAAAACTGAAGCAGTTTTTAATTTTTTTCCGGTTTTAGTATTGTGAAAATATGTATAAAATAAGCAGAAAATGGAAATATAATTTACCTTGTTCAATGATCCCGGGTCTCTCAGACGCCATCTTGCAATTGTACCAACATGCGAAGAGCGCGCCGACTCGAAAAAAATCCCTACATTTGAAATTTTAAATATTTTTTTCATTTTCAAAAATCGGAATCATTTAACAAAAACAAATTTTATTCAGTAATACATAGCATATATTATAATTAATATTTTAAATTCTAATAGGCATTAGTAAAGGCAAAAGGTTGAGTCTTTTCTTTTTAATTTCAAGAAGTTACTCTATAACTAGTAGTAAAAGCTATAATAGTAGGTTGATAGTGATTTGACAGACAAGTAACTAAGCCAATGAAATTGTGGAAAAGTACGCATGATTATTAGCGGTAATTTAAAAATAAAAAAAAGGTGGTTTTTGGTCACGGATTTCAAAAAAATAAAAACGTACGTGTTTTAAATTAAATTTGTGAAGATTCTGGGAACAGCTCCATGAATATAATTCTTGCTTGATATGTGTACGTCTTATAGAAACAACCCATAATAAACATAATTAGATAACTATTTCTAAAAAAATGTTCTATCTAGTTTTAATTTTTTTAGTTTTCCGTCCTTATATATTATATTAAAAACAATTTTTTTCCTTTCATTTGGTGGTGACTTGGTCAACAAAAAAATTAAAAACTGTATGTAAAGTAGGCAAAAATCATTTTGAAAAAAAAAATTATCCAAATTCACTTATGTTGAACGAAGACAACGGTATCCTTTAGATTTTAGCATAAATTAGTAGATCTTCAATTCGAACAACAATAACTCGAGTTTGGGATACCAGACTATGACCTACCTGAATCATGACATAAGTACTGATATACCCATAGATAATATAGTAGAGGTCATTGGATATACCACTTTCTTGTTCTGGGCTAATACCGCATGCTCTGTTGCCAAAAACAAAGATTATTGTTAATATGAATCCTCTTTGCAAAAACCACGCACATTTTAAATTTTACGAAATTCGTTGCCAAAACTTAATTATGACGTACCTAATTATAGTAAATTTAGATGTCAGGCATAATTTTATTTCTATTAAAAAAATAGCTCTCGAATCGATTTAAAAAATATTTGGTAAAATTGTTAATGGCTACAAATAGATCTTTTTAAAATATTTTCGATCATTTGACTGGTCAAATCGTATCGTGATCATTTGTCCTACCATAAACTGAAATAAAATGTTGGCAGAAGCGAATATAAGGAGTATTTGTTACCACCTTCGACCTCTATGAACAAAATAATTAAAAATAAATTGCTAAATTTAACATTTTTAATTTATTTTATTTAAATTATGATAAATAAAAAAAAAGAAATTGCTGACCGTTAAATGATCATCTACAAATTATGTGACCCCAAAAACTACAAATTCGTGGTCTTTCTCTGTTTTGTAATCCAGATAAATAGAGTATCGGTGTTGATTAGAGTGAAAGAGAAAATACGGAAACAACTGGCATCCGACGTGTAATAAATGGAGGCGTGGTCATCTCAGACGTACGTTATTGAAAACGACATCTGCAAGGTAAATGAAAAAGTTGTCGAGTCAGTCTTTGATAATATTTGCATTTGTAGACAGAAGGCCGCGCCATATTGAATTGAGCCAGTCGTTTGTTAATTTTTGCCTAAGGAGAGGTGGTGCATCCCGGTTGATTATTTGGCATTTTGCTAATTAAAAACATTGGAAAAAATCCTTTTTTCTTTAAGAGTAAAAACACGATAATTAGTTGTTTTTCGCTTTTTTCATAAAAACAAAAAGTTTTTCTATCCGGTAATAATTAGTTGATAATTCTGAAAAGTGTATGTGTATGTGTGTACAGGAGATAATCGATTTGTCAACGCGAGGTTTAGATATGGTTTAGATTACAATTTCGGTGCACTAATTGACCCAAGGTGCGTTTAATCATTAACACCGAAATGTGTCGTGTTGGGTATCATTTTATTCGGATTTTTGTGTAGAAATTGATATTTGAGGTTATTACTTGTTAATTTTACTAGTACTTTTATGATACCAAAATAAAAGGTGAGAGTATCACCGGCCGTTCACATAGGTGCTCTCCGAGTCTAATCAGGATACGTTATTTACCTTTTCCGGTAGTTGTAAACGGATACTAGTTAAACGTGTGTCCTATGTGATTAAATGGAATGCTAAACGTCTTCTTGGTTATTTCTGAATACATACTTGTTTGAAAGGATTAGAAATAACGACTTTACGCGTGAGTTCTTCTGCTTGATTCTGTATAAAAATGTCAGTGATTAGTGAAATAGAACTTGTTGGATAATCAAATTCATAGTAGTTAAAGGTTATTAGATAACCATTCTATTAAAACTATGGAAATTGATGAAGTTGTTGTGGATTTGAGTTTAGGGTGTGTATACTTATTGTTTATATTTTGTAAAATATTTAGATACCATTATTAAGCATTTTTTTTTATAAATCACTTCAGAACAGATTTTGATGACAATCATAATAAATTCATCCCTATTGGTTCATTATCATCTTTGCTGTCTGTTATTTGTTATGTTGGCATAATAAAATATTTTAGAATTTGACAGTTTTTTAAAACAGAAAGTGATATAAAACTTAAATTTCCAGCTTGGAAATACTTGGGGATAATTTCACTAAGAATATCCATATTATAAAATACTGATATTCTAATATTAGTGTTAAAAGATTTTGCGATTCTTTTTAGATTAAATTAGATAAATTGCTCTGAATGTAAAACAAGTTTTGCTTCTATTATAAAAATTCAACATGTTATTTCTTGGTGTCATAAATTATAATGTACGAGGTTGCATACATTGGCAATATTTACCCTTTTTTAGGTTCCCATACTAACAGATATTCTCCTCAATTCTTATTTACTCATTAGGTTTATGAAAACTAGGAAACAGGCTTTTGAACACTTAATTCCGATTAAAGGTCTAGGAAGCGATTACAATACTTAATATCAGTAAAATTGTTTTTTAAATCTTAATAACATATCAGAAATGAACTTAACCTCACAAAAAATGTAGGGTAATTTTAGAAATAGAATTAAAAATTTATACTAATATAATTTTAAATAGCTCATTACCAACTTTTTAAGGAGGAATTAAATATGGTCAAAAAACCAGTTCTTGTTGACAATGCAGAGTTCATGCAAGTGTAAACTAGATAAATAAAAAGTTCATACAATACACTAGTTGAGGAAAATTAAATTAAAATCCAATACTCTAGACCAGAAATTATTAGCATAATATTCCTTGGGGGAATAGTAAGCTTTTCCAGAGAGTTTTTTTTTACAATATTTCAAAATGCACACAAACAAAAATGTCTTCCAGTTCCCTGCTTTTTTTATTAACACTGGGAAAAGGTTAAATATGTTTATGCTTTCGTAGATTAATGACTGGATATCGGTAATAGTAAGTTATGATACTGACGGACCAAAAACTGGTTACCAAATGATCCAAGTGAATGCGTGTTTTTAAACACTAAACATACAGCCTCCAAAATAAATAAAGATGTAAGGGTCAATATTTTTTTTGTTCAAGAACAACAGTCTGCACAAATTTCTCAGTCCTGCCCCATAGATAAAACAAAGAACTATGAATATGTCCCAGAACACAATACCATATCTAAAGTGAGACTTGATCAATGAATTGTACATGATTTTAGCAATACCACTACCTCAACAATTAGCCACAATTCCAACTCTGACAGCATAACAAGCAGAGGCCAGCTTTCTACCAAGGGAAGTGATGTGATCCTCAAACCTCAGCTCACTGCCAATTATAACCCCCAGAAATCGCGATTGTTGCTTACTATGTATATATTTATTCTTCATTACAACCCGAATCTACTTCACACCAAACACCGGAAGCTTGGTTTTACTCGTGTTAAAAATCAAACAATCTGATTTACACCATTTGCGTACTTTAGCAAAATCCCTGTTAAAATGGTCTTCAGATCAGATGCATTTTCTTAATTCCATAATATAGTAGTGCTCTTCCCTTATATTTATCATAGTTGGATGGTTAATATAAAAAAAATTGGCCCTAGCATGGATTCTTGTAGGACACCCAACATGATCCCAGAATACTCCAAAAACTTACCCCACATGCAGACCCTTCCTCCTCTTCCACTGAGATAAGACTAAAATCAGTCCAGTGCAATCCTCCTGAAGCCATAGAGCTTAAGCTTCTGCAGTAAGATTCTATGATCAACGCAGTTAAATGCTTTTGACAAGTCACAAAAAGCTGCTACAAAAACTCTTCCTCGGATGGCCTGGCTATATATACTCCAGTAATTGAAATATTGCATCATTCGATTTCTTGTTATTTAGAAATTTATCTTGATTTTAATCAAGGATGTTGTTTTGTTTTTGGAAAAAGAGAATTCTCTTTACTAGTTTTTCAATAACTTTCAAGCGAGTTGATAAGAGGGAAATAGGAAGATAGTTTGGGTCATTGATATTACCATCCTTGTATAAAGGAACCCTGGCTAGTCCCAAGCAAGAAGGGGAAACACCAGAAGTCCACGAGTAGTTAATTGCACTAACCAAAGCTTGTAGGGCATTATCTGGCAGATTAAAAAAAAATTTCCTGATATTCTATCATTCCATGATGAATTCTTATTTTTAATGGACTTTATTATGACATTTACAAGATTTACATTAGGTTAGGTTGTGACTCATGGGTCTACTGTTTCTGACACCTTTAGATTTCTTACAGCATACTTATCTTCTTAATAAAGTTAAATGTTTGTGTTAGAAAAGTTCTTTAGGTTCTTTAGTGTGTGTGTCGACCAGACCACAGGAGGCATACTGCATCTTTTGCTTATCCAATCCTGTGCATGTGATGTTTAATTTGCAGTGGCTATTGCTTGGTCCTATGAGGGTTTTGAGCTATTGTTTCCTTAATTTTAAAAAACTGTTTGAAATTTTACGTTCCAACAGACCATTTTTGTGGGCATAGAGCAAGCACTAAAATTATATTGAAAGAGGAAAATTTAGCTGCAAGAAAGCCTGTATCACATGATCTCTGTCAGGACCCTACTATGCAGTCCAAACCTGAATGATTGCCCTGCAACATTAGAAGAATTTTGTTTTGTTTTTCCAATCTGTTTAATGTTTTTTGAACATATAGATGTTTGACTCGTGTGAATGTATTTCTATAGTTTTGTGTGAGTGAGTTCTATTTTTTTTTCAGTCTTCTTACATCCAGTTCAATTGTAAAAACTTCCTCTTGTGATGTGTAGTTGTCTAGACAAGATATTTCAGTTCTGAGAGAGTGTGCATATATTCCTGTTTCTACACATTCACCTATTTGTTGACCACACTACATTATTGATTTAAACGGTTTTTATTGCATATTTAAAAACCATAAAAATTCAGAATATCTTGAGAAGAAATGGTGTCATCTACCAAATATTTATTGTGCATATTTGTACTGTGATAATTTTGATCATAATTGCTTGGAGGCAAAAATTTATGTTTCTAGAGTATTGCTAATTTGTGGCAGATTATATTTATTTAACTAAAGTCTCCATCATAATCTTACCAGATTACTGACAAGTTGCATTTTTTGTGTCTTTTTACAGACAACTGTGCTAGTTGTGTATTAAAAGATCCTTATGTCATCATACTATATTAAATCTAATACACATCTTAATACTGATAAGTTTTTGGAATGTTATTTACATTTTGCTTTATTTAATATACTAGAAATACCAACCGTCAGTCACCTCAGCTATCGGCTCCTCGCAATTTAGCAACCATAAATTCTGTCAATCCATCTTCTATTGCCACCATGGTGAATTCAAGGCGTGTTCTAAGGCCTCGAACAGAACCTCGTAGTTATGTAGAGTCTCCGGACGCGCTTATTAATGGTTCACTTGACAGACGTTTGAATGGAGTTGGTCTTGATTTTGGAGATACTGATTCCAGTGATGGTGAGATGCCCCCATTACCACCTCCAATTAAAGAATTGTCACCAGCCGAATTAAGACAGAGGTAAGATATAAAAAAAAAAAGGTAAGTTAATAATAATGATTTTGAAGTCTATATGTTTTCATAATATATATATGATTTATAGAATGATTGACTAATTGGTTACAGGGATAGAGGTCTTCGAAGGCTAAGGGAAGAATTAAGAGCTGAGGAAATGAAGTTAGTGCTGTTAAAAAAACTGAAGCAATCGCAGCAACTTAAAGAAAATGTAGCAGTGCAATTGCCTCCAGGGGTACCGCCATCTGCATTGCCTCCAGCTGGCTTGCCTAGTGGCCTAAGTATTACACCTACCATTGTGAAGGTGAGGTAACTAAAATAGTTGTATTATTATAGTTATTCAAACCAAGTAACATTTTTATTTATGTTTTCAAATAAATATATTTAAATCTTCTAGTTTAGTCCAACCTAAGCTAAAAACATTTTTTAAATATGCTAATTCCAAATGTTATTTCTTCAAATTTCAGGTTCCTCCATCAAATAATAAGGGTCAGCCACCCCAAGCAGCGCATTCTAGGCATCCTAGTACTCCTAATTCTCATCCTAAAAATGTTCCTCCTGGAGTACCATCCCTTATGAGAGGGGTAAGTAATAACATTTATTTTATTTCATTGTGGTGTCTTACTTTCATATATGTAATAGTTTGTTTTTATTTCTATCAAACATCTATATACAGGATGTAAAAAAATATTGTAACGAATCTTAATAAGAAAAAAATGTCTTATAAATGTATTCTTAAAATTGTGTTTTAAAAGTGCATATAAACGTCGTCCGTAATGAACCTTTTTTGAATTTTGCCGATTTCGATTTATGTCGAGCTCACCACGCGAATTTCTTACAAAACTCTTGTGTTTTCGGGGTCAGTGTCAAAGGAGATAATAATACCTGGGATACGACAAGCCAATTTCATCGTATGACTCGGGTCGTTGATTTCGCTGCAGAGTAAATTTTTTCGAAAGAGGGTGACAAAAATATGATGACGCTTTTATTCTCTCTTTTGACGCCGGTCGCTGAAGTCGATAAAATTCAAAGAAGGCTCGTCACGGCCGTGACTGGCCATATTTATACGCCCTTTAAAGAAGTTATACCTTGAACGACAAATAAAGAAAATTGGTTATTTTACTGTATGATAACTTCATTGTTATGGAGATATTTCAATGTTTTAATGCATATATTATTAGATATTAGGAATTGAATTTTGCTCTTTAAAAATGGTGGAAAGGAACTATTTTTATACATAGCAGATACCGTCCTTAATTGAGTGATGAACACTATATTAACAATACATTATGCACACGAACGGGTCCTATCTTAAGCTTGAGTCCAAGTTTTTGCTCTATAACCAAGACAGATTTCTTTAAGTAGTATCCAAGTCTATGTTCTCGACAAAGTTATCAAACAGAGAACACATTCTATACAGTGATTTTTATATAGGTTTGGCTTAGGAAATATTACCATTCTTTTTATTTCGATTATTTACAGAAAAAGGAAGCCGTGTCAATATAGTATGTAAAATCAGGAACACATACAAATCGATATCTCAATGTAACGTCACACCATCATCCTTCTCAAAAAACAATCCGTCAAAAACTCTTTGGAACATAGAGCACTTTCGATATGTAACGAATAATCACTGAAATCAGAAACAGAAAAACTGACTAATGCTCTGAGAGGCAAAGACGTCCTATTAATAAATATAAGAACCCAACTTCTCAGCAAAATGTCATAAATGTACCTCCTATGGAGAGTATTGTCTTACCTTACATACAAGGAACCATTGACAAGATTGCCAGATTGCTCCGAAAATCCAACATTCGGACAATTTTCAACACATGAAAGAAAAAATACCATATGACATGATAAAAGCGGAATTTTAAAGGACTAATTTTTGGATATCTCTATTTTAAATTGTAGACCACTAAAACTATTTCTAATTTTAATATTTTCAGAAATACCTAAATTTATTATACTTTCAGGTGTGGTTTAGAAGTTTAAAGGAAGTATTTAAATTATAAATTTAATATGGAGCGTGTGTGTTTTTATCTAGTTACTTAAATAGTCGGTTATTTATTTGGTGTAGCATTTTAGTATCTAATATTTTTTTTTTAATTTGGTTGTTTTGCCATTATTACAGTGCTTATTTATTTCGGATGTCGTGAAAAAAAAATGAATGTCACAAAATCTGATTAGTATTGAATCATGTTTTGGAATCGAACAAGACGATACTGGTATTATGAGGTACAACCGTTTTCGAATATATCAATTATATCGGGAAAAAATTATTCAAAATTTTAATTATTAATTGATAGTTGGAGGGTATTTTGGAAGTTGTTAGTTTTCTCAACAAGACATTAAATTATTGCCTCCTAGATCCCTCCTAGAGTTTTGCTTGTTGACGAAGCAAGTCTTTGAGGTGAAAGTGAGCTTTGAGAAGATTTTGTTATAGAATGCATCTTCAAGTTGCAGTTGTTCCAAGAGCCGGTTGGCAATGTCTCTGCGTTGTCTGTGATTAGTAAATTGCAACTCTTGATCCGGTCGGATCTAGTAACCATGAAATTGAGAATCTTTTGTTAAAATTCCTTGGTGAGTACTGCGGTGGAAGTTTTTGAAAGCGATGCCGGATGGAAGTGTTTGGTTTTTTTTCCGACATTGACATTTCAGCCAATTTTTAGTGTGACGGATAAGGATCCTCTCATATTGGTCATTAGTATCTGTTGCACATTTTTTGCCCTTTTGATCGGCTTTTCGTACGAAATTTCCAGTTTGTAGATACTTTTTAAAAGTATTTGATACTGCAACATCCTGGGATAATTCTTGTCTATATCTCTTGTTATATAAAAAGCAATTTTTGTCGTTTTAGCTTCATTACAGTTTTCCATAGAGGAAAAACAAACACGAATCATTATCTCTCGCTTAAATGCACTAATTTTAAATCACATCAACTAATAGTGATAACAAAAAATATTTGATAATATTGTCCATGAGTGTACACATTTTAAATCCCAATATTTAACCAGTAAATTTTTGACATAAATAATTTATTGCGTACCTCTTTAAATAAGTTTATTGCCATTCCAAATTTATAAATAGACCGTGTATAAAACATTTTCATTGATTTTCTTTTAATAAGTAGATAACAGCAATTTGTTAACAGTACAGGATCTAGGTCGATTAAAATTACAAGCAAACGTATATAATTTGCTTTGTTCCTATTGTTTACAAAAAGGTTCAAATTATATTATTTGTTAACGAAATTAGCAGTTTAGTGTATTATATAATAAATGCAGTGAAAGTCATATATTGGTTATTTTTTACTTTGTTCCGACGGTGGTCTTATGAAATACGTAGAAAAACAAGTTATATTTAAAACAATTGATTATAATTTTGCATTAACTTCATATTTTTTTATTGTAATTAGAATATGATCTGCAAAGACTTCTCTTTATGGCAACTTATCATGTGTTTATTTAACGATAATCATCTTATTAATATTTTTCTAATAATACGCTTTCAAGTATAGTGTCGTTAAGATACCATTAAATTTTTATAATTAGTACTTAAGGGACCACGCTCACAATACGTGGAATATTGGGTCCCAATCGAATTGGCTGTAACCAATTTTTTTCGATAGCTTTTGACCTCTCATGGGCACAAGGCCAGAAAAAATACTTTTAAGGGATGCTATAATATCAAAAATCAGCATGCAAAAAATAGCGAAATGACATAATAAATTGGAACCTAAAAATGATAAGTTAAAATGATAAATACAAAAGTCGTAGTAAATAAAGGCATTTCGTGGCGTTTGACATTGATCTTGACCGTGGTTTTGAATTTTATTTCGTGGTCAAAGTGAGTTTTTAAATATAATTTGTGACAGGGTGCAGATATGTGATTAAATCATATGGCAACTGTTGGGGTTTGCTATGGAAAATTTAATTAAAAAATTTGAGTGGATGAGCTGAGAGAAAGCTTACTCGTCGACTTAAAAGATTGGTTAAAAGCGTTGCAGCTGTGCCAGTATCGCTGAACAACCAAACACCGCAATAACCTTCAACAAATTTTGAAAAAAAAATCGGCACATTCATGCTTACAAGAGTCAACTGATTCACCAACTGCAGGCTACTGACCATGGACACCGCAGAAAATTTACGAATTGAATTTTCAAATAACTGCAAGTTGATACATTTCATAATAAAATTTTCACTCTCAGCCGCTTCATCAAGAATTCTCAAATCCGAGGAGCAGAAAATCCACATACATTGCAAGAATTTCTGATGCATCCTCAAAAAGTAATAGTTTAGTGGTTAGAATTAGGCCATAATTTTTTCAAAATAATGAAGGGGTCTCCGTGATTGTCGGCGGTGGTCGCTACCTTGACAATTTTTTTGTGTGATAGAAATTGAATTGAACGGATGTAAGTAAAATGTAGTTTTAATAGGATGGCGCCACCTATCACATCGTACCCGAAACAGTAACGTTTGAAACGAAATTCCTCAAGTTTAAAGACCAAAATTGGCTACATAAAAATGGTGGTATTTACGTCTTTGGATTATTTCCTGTATTTTTTTTAAGTAATGCCTATGAAAATCATCCAGACACAATTCAATGATTTAAAGAATATATATACTATCTGATCAAATTTAACCCTGACTGGCACGATTTCCTTAAACTATTTAATTAATAATTGTAAAGATGTCCTAAAGAAGAGATAAATAAATTTTCGAGGGCTTGACAGAATCAAAAAAGGGTTTTTCTCCTAATCAAAGCCTACAAATTTAAAAAGGACTGCATCCCCAATAACCCTAGTTTGGAATATTGTTCATCGACTAGCCATTCGCGACTACTTCCCTTTATATATATATATATATATATATATATATATATATATATATATATATATATATATATATATATGTAATCGAAGGTTTTCGGCCATCCTGTGTATGTGCTGAGTTCCACTCAAGACTGTAAGGCAGACGTTTCGGTGAAATCCCATTCACCATTTTCAAAGCTCACTGTGTGGCGTCGTAAACCAGCGAAATATAATATATAATAAAAATTTCTAAGATATATTTATTTAAAATGGAAGTTCTAGTTGAGGCACTCTTGAAATGCATATTCAGCAAATCTAAAACCCTCTTTTAAAGTTAAATTTTATGTTGATGTATTTTCATTTGCAATTTTTACTTCATGTAACATATTAATTGCCAGGCTTTAGTAACTGGTAGTATACTTGATAAAGGAAACTAAACATAATTAAAAATAATTTATTATGAATAATTTTCACTTTAAACAGTTTATCATTATTATCACATGTTTATTCCACTTTACTTTCAAAGAAGTTTCATATTATGTAAGTGTTTGTATTTAAAGTAATTACAATGTACAATATGGATACCATAAATAAATTTAATATTCTTATCATTGATATCAGTTAGCCAATTTTAAAGCTTAATAAAAAATATTTTAATATTAAATTTTTCACGTTTTATTTCCTGCTATCTGATGATATTAAGTATTGTTTGTAGAATAATTAAATACAATTAGCGTAGTAACTTATTCACCAACTCAAAAAAGACGGACATTCTCAATTCGATGCCTACATTTTGCAGACAAAATTATTGACTATTTTTCGTTATCACTATTGGTTGAAACTAATCTTTCTTATATATGTGCTGATGTTATTCATTTTGTAGGCGGATATATTCATTTCTTTCAAAAAGTTGACTTTTAATTCATTTAATGGCATAAAACGTTGTTGTCAGATTTGTATTGTTTTTACTGTTGTTTGTTTAGATTTTATTTTTTAACGTTATCAAGTATGAACTTTCATATATGTTATTCAACTTCAACCTCACAAAAATCCATACATAATTTTAAAATTAACGTGAATTAAGTTTTTTTTTTCGTTTGTAAAGCTGATTTTTAGGATGATTTTATTAATTTTTTTATATTTAAAAATATTTAATGTAATTCTAATATTTTTTTATTTATTGTAAAACCATCTTAAAAATAGATTACAAAAAGGTCGCTTGACGGTGGGCATAATTCCGGATGTCCGGATCATTTGAAACGAAAAAAAAAAACGGAAATTCCGTATCCAGACCCAACCAAGAGCCTAAAATACCTAATTCTTCAGAAAATCACGTGTTGACATCCACCCATCTACTAAATGTAAGATAAATTAATGACAGTTTAAAAAACAGACGAAGATTAAAAGAAGCCAGTTTAAAACCAAGACGATCTGTTTACGTCTTTTTTTTAACATCCTTACGCACCAGTTGCAAAAGTAGATTTCTGCGTATTTTTGGCCATTGAATTAAAGTATAAATAAACTATGAAATGTAAAAGTAGAGATTAGTAGCAATTCTTATATACTCGTATCTAAACTTATGTTTTAATGTAGGATAAAATTTAAAAATATGTTGACCTGGATTAATAAAGTTGGAGTTCGTATGAGAATATTTCTTTGTGCATAAAAAAAGTCTAAGAAACATTTGTACTACTTACTAATCTAAATCGATACTTTCTAAAGCTACATAGAAATTATAAAATTTATTTTACTATTATAAATTTATTTATGGATCGATGTTTTTTTTTATGAGCCGTCAACGTGGGCAAACTAGCATCGTTAAAAGAGACCCAAAAATGTATCACTTTAAGAGTGGAAAGGTTTCTCGTCAAATAAGCAAAATAATAAACAAAAGCCATTCAACTATTGAAAGTATCGTAGAATAATATAAAAACAAATATACAATAAGGAACAAAGTTACGAAAAAACCATGAAAAATGTTTAATGTTGATTTAACGAAAAATTGAAAAAGATTTCGAAATTTCAGATGATAATTTCCCCCCGATTTCATTAACACGGTCTAACCTTAAAACCGTTCAAAATAAGCAGCAGGGTGTGTTTGTCTCAAGAATAATGAGTCAAGCAAGTTTTAAACCCTACCACTGCAAGTACAAAAAATATTTTCTTTTATTACCGAACCGGCAAAAATGAAGAATTTTATTTATTTTCGGTATACAACTATTTCTCTTACATATTTCAAGGCTTTATCGCTAGGTTCTTATCCTTAATATTCCTATATAAGCATTTATTTGTTGACATATGTGATATAAATTATGACAATATCATAAGCAAAACAAAACGGGCCGACTATAAAATTTAAATTTCATAGCAACTAGATCGGGTTTAAATCGTGCACCTTCTTAGTGAACTTAATTGTTAAATTTTATCAAGATAATATTCCAGAAGTTATCTAATCAACTCCACAAAATCCTGATCTTAAATAAAAATATACTAAATATACATTAGCGCTCTAAAGTATTTTGACAATATCCATATTTTGTTGAATATTCGTTGGCTATAATAACAGCTTTACAGCGGGCACGCGTCGAGTCCACCAACTTTTGTAAACGATGTAAAGAAATTCGGTTCTATTCGTTTTTTAGAGCTTCTTAAAAGCTTCTTATTGAACTAATTTCGGCACCTTACTCAATGATCCAACTCCTTTCACAAATGCTCCATAGGGTTTAAGTCGGCACTTTTTCATGTTTTATGAAGTCATTTGGATCATTGTCATGGTGAGAACATCATTCGGGTGACATATTTTCTTTAGCATATGATATCATTTGATTTTTTAATATATCACCATACAAAAATCTGTCCATATTCCCCTGAACATGAATTAACTGTTCAATTCCATGACGAGAAAAACATCTCTAAGACGTCGAACATACCTTATTCCATCAGATGATACTAAATTAAATTTGCTTTCATCACTCCACAGTATTGTAGACCATTGTGGTGAGCTCGTCCATGATCTGTGCAGCTTTGCGAATGCAAATTTTTTTCGTTGCAGATATGAAAGGCTTTTTGGTTGGTCGTCGTCCATGTAATCCGAAGTCTTAGCCGATGTTTTACAGCTGAAAACTGGATGTTTATATTATAAATTTGTTGCAATTTATTTTTAATTGTCACAGCAAGTTTACGGACATTAAACTTCTTTAAAACATTTTTTTTTCGGGCGGCCACTTCTAGATTTATTTTCCACAGAATGACGTTTATTATTTATTTATTCCACATACTAACAAGTTGCCGAAACACTTTAAAATTCTGAGCTACTTCTATTAGCCACTTTCCTTACTTTAAGGTAGTTATAACAGCTTCTTAAACTCACATGAATATTTTTTATGCTTAGGCATGTTAATAAATATTAGTGTAACGATAAAACACAAAACTCTCGCTGTAATGCAACCGTGTCTTCGACAAATCTTAACTGAATGGTTGTCAAAATAGTTATGAACTGTCAGTGATATATGTACTTCTTAGAATACCTATAAAGTAAAGTAAAGTTGAAATTCGATCCCTTTAAGGAATGTCAGCACCTCGATAGTGAAATATTTTGTCATGTCAAGATACTTTTGAACACTATTGTATATGCGAATAAAACATGCTTTAGTATTCCTTGTCGACAGTTGGGAAAATCATTTCTTTTTTTTTAAGTAGTATAACAAAATATTTAATATAAAAGGTTAGTTCTGAGACTGTGTGTTCTGAATCGCGTCATTTTGACCCAATATAATTATATGATGAGATGAGATTAGATTATTTTTTAAATATATTTAACTTTTTTTTCTCAGCAAGCTCAAGCCTCTCGCACAAGTATCCATGCTCCCCAAATCACCGCTACGCCTTTGAGTAGCGCTAGGGCAGCCAACTTGTCCGTTCCTCAACCGCCTCAAAGGTCCAGCCTTGGAAGGCCACCTTCAAACTTTCCACCTGGTGTTAAAGATTTGTCTCCTTCGGTGACCATTACACCAGCCCCTCCACAGTCTGTGAAGGTAAGAATAAAATTAGTACTTTATTTACAAAATGCCATTTGGTTCAGTGTTTCTTTTTCAATAACAAATATCCATTCAAAATTATTGTATTTCACAGCAATGATTGTAAAAAAACACATTAAAAAACTACTCGGTTTAATTGGAATTCTTTTGACCATTTTTAATTCAACACATTCGTATTGTTAATTATCAAAAAAATTCATCTAAATATATGCGAATTTTTACACCAATGTTTATACTTAATATCCGTTGTTTTAATGCCTATTTTAAATTCCCATAAAGAAGAATTGAGTGTCCGCATAACTTTGTGTTTCCTGTCATAAATCTCGAATCGATTAGTCAGATTTTTTATGTGTTCATATCAATAATTTTTTATTGATATTTCTTTATATTTTATTGCTGCAAAAGAATTTAACTGGATTAGATAATAAGCCGCTAGGAATCAGTAGCAGTATTCATCAGAATATAATTCAAGAGGTAAACATACACGTAATAATTAATGTAATAAAGCTTTTGTAGTAGTATTTATTTTTGTCCGTTTACGGTATGTTCAGTTTACACTTAGTTTTTTTTTTCGAAAAATGAAGTTGACTAGTGTTAATAAAATCTTTAAATTTATGTTTTGGTTTCTATGAAGATTTTAAGATAATCTTACTTTATTTTTTGAGCTGAGTTTATTTAAAAACAAATTTTCGATGCTTTATTTATAGGAACTTGTTTTCTTATTTTAATGAGTACTATCTACCCTAAAACTTTTTACATCATTTTTTCAAATTTGTATATCTATGGTTATACTCAAAATAATAGCAGTTGTAAAATAGAACGAAATTGATTACGTAAATAAAATTCAAATAATTTATTTAATAAATAAAGGACCATAGTGTGATAATGCTTTTGTGTTTTTGACGTGAAAGGGTGACTCAGGCGTGAATTACGTTCATCTTAGAAACGCTTAAAACACTCAAAAACTTGCGTATGTGATAAACATTTATTGCTATACATTTCTTTTAACAACAGTTACATTTCAGTAGAAGTTTTTCCAAGTTCCATGTGAAATTTCACAACAATTTGTTGACCTATTATTACATTTGTGATTTTTTTTGGCAGAACAGAAAAACAACTCTTATACAATCGAAGGCTACGGCTAGACTGATTTGTCTACAAGAACGGGAGGCGCAGCTTTCGAAAGAGAAGGCTTCGCGCTACACAGCTGTCGGTCGTTTATCTTTGGCGCATGTGTACTTCTTCTGTAGAGGCATCAGTTTCGTTATTTTATAGCCACACTTTTTATTTAGTTTTAACGAAATCTTATTTAGTAAAGTCAGACTGATGGCGATATTTTGGAAATAATACACTTTATTTATTTATTCTGATGTTTAAATCGCACTTATAATGATTATTAATTTATTAATAATTAGAAAATATGAGATGAGATAAACATTGTATCCAAGAATAACGGAATTTGATTACGTGCCTTATGTTAAAATCTAAGATAGAATTGGAGGTTCTATAAAATAGTAACCCATTCCAGAAATATGTGGTTGCCAACAATAAACAACTATGAGAGAGGACATTTATTTGATACTGACCTCATAGCATTAAATAAACAAATTTCAGGTGCTGCAGCAGTAGATGATGCTTTAGAATAGTTAGACGTCGTGTGTAGGAAATTAGTGGTATTCTATCACCAAATGATACAGTATTCTGTGGTCAGAGCAAAATCGTTTTTTTTTTGTTAATATTGGATGTAGCAGCTATATAGTATGTTCTGATGGTGATAATGATGAGTCTATATTTATGTGGATATTTTGCAGAAAAGTATACCTTTTTATGCAAATTTTGAGATCCCTTTCAAATGAGCTTTTAAGCACGAAATTAAATTAATATTCTGGATTAGTCAGCTCAAAGCTCTGATCTAAACCCCATAAGAAATATGAGGGATTCACAATTAAATATGAATTATATTTTCATTACAGAAATATGTTTTAATGATGATTTAGAGCCATAAAAATTTATAGTTAATAAACACTGCTATTATTTTGACCCTGTCTAATTTTAATGTCGCAATTTTCCTGTGTTTATGTAAAATAACTTTTAATATATTATAATTTAAAACGAATAAGACTTAAATTAGTTTGTACAAAGACAGTACGAATACCATCCAAATAGATTTAATATGGTCATTAAAAGGTATGTCATATTGTTGAAGAATGCTACAATTTTGACCACAACTGTAAATGTGTTTAGTTAATGTACTTTAATTTTAGGAACGACCTAGAGAAGATAATCAAACTCCAGCACAAAGGCAAGCTGCCGCTAAACTAGCTTTAAGGAAACAACTTGAAAAAACTTTATTACAGGTAATGACAATTGGATCCTTACAATCACCATAATTATACCATTTACACACATTTAAAAGGGCATATATATATATATATATATATATATATATATATATATATATATATATATATATATATATATATATATATATATAATTTTTTTTTGAATATAAAATTTATATTTTATTTTATTACAGATTCCACCTCCCAAGCCCCCTCCTCCGGAAATGCATTTTATTCCCAATCCAAGCAATACAGAGTTCATCTATTTAGTTGGTTTGGAACATGTCGTAGATTTCCTTACGAAAGAAACCAAGATGCCATTACCGCCGCAACCGTTTTCGTGCACTCAATGTAACATGGACTTTACACCGGTATGGAAATGGGAAACCAAAAGCAAAACTAAAGGTGATTTCTTTTTTTTCCTTTTTGTGAATTATCATTTTTTTTTGTTGATTTTCTTGGTTTTCATATATCCCATGTTTCCATTTTATTAATATTATGAATATTTACGTTTCGGTCGATTTTTTACCTTCATTAGAGTAGAAAACGGAAAACAATTAAGAGTGGTGGCAATCGCGCGAAAACTATAACACAAGATCACATTATTATTTAAACTAACTAAAATTGTTTTAAACCTGATGGCTGAATATTCAGTAACTAATCGATGCGTTCACCTGAACCGATTCTATTGAATTTTCATATATGAGGATTTGTGCAAGTTCAAATGTATTTAACAGCCCACCAAGGCAGAGGTATTCAAAATTTTTAGCTTAAGTGAGTGAAATATTTAATGCGTAGGGTGCAGGGATGGTCTCCGCTTCGTTTGCAATTTCGGTTGGTTCAAAATTTTTATATTTAAGATGACGTATTCACTTCAATTCATAAGATGGCAGATTTTATTTAAACAGTCTTCATTTGATGTTATGTGTAAGTGAAATTTGCTATCTTATGAATTGAAGTGAATAAGCTGTCTTAAATATTAATATTTTAATTGATTTCCGTATTCAGTGATCTCACAAAACCCTTCAGTACAAAGTTTCAGTCAGAAATTCGGGTTTTCAATATTTTAGTCCGCTATATTGAATCTATCACCTTGGAAATGATGGTTTTAAAATTTTGACTTCTTCATTTTCACTTGCCTTTAAAATCCTGAACTAAAATTTGGACTTCGCCTCGAGATAGCTAACGACTTCGCTATTTTTGCCTATGTTTGAAAGTCTGATCAGAAAACTTAACTTTGAGTTGCCATATTAAATTTGCCATCGGTTCTACAAAAAAGTGACACCATCAATCGAAAGAACGCCTCTTAAAATAGCCAGGGTAGCATACAGCTGAGGCAATGTCTACTCCCTTAAAAATAAATCATTCTGTTTAAGATTGGACGGTTGACCATTGACGAATTGTTATGCTAAACTAAAAACTTTCAATAACGTTATTTGAGAGATGCAAAAAGATATATATATATATATATATATATATATATATATATATATATATATATATATATATATATATATATATTGTATATAGTTTAACGATAAACTGAGAGTCGACGAAATTTTGTCGGCCTGTGTAATTTTGTGGTAAAGTAAAAATGTATAGTCTCAATATTTATTGAAAAGATGTTCCGTTGCCTTCTGTACCCTAATGCATTATCCTAGAATGAAACACCATTTCCTCGGATGGTAACCCGCTTCAAAAGTGGTTTCCACCCCTAAAAAGCATTTTGGGAAAAAAATTAAAAACCCATGTTCAATATTTTTAAATGTCCTTCAATTTCAAATATTTTCATATTTCTTTTTATTACAGCATCCAAGGTTATATGTGAACAGTGTGTTACAAATAACGTTAAGAAAGCTCTTAAAGCGGAGCACACTAATAGACTGAAGACTGCTTTCGTCAAAGCTTTGCAGCAGGAACAGGAAATTGAACAGCGACTAGCTCAAGTAAGTAATACACACGATTCGTTGGTCTAATTTAATTGAAGTTTTAATGCAGGTCTAACCAAATTCTAAGGTGTCATATTTCAAACAGTAACATACACATAAGTAGGAAGTAACTTCACTAATCAATTTTTGTATGTAGTTTAGTTTATTTTCTAACAGAAAAGCAGCATATTCTGTTGTCAAGAGACATGAAGAGAATTTTTGTTTCAGAATGGTTCATTTTCCTCGAATAGTCCGGCCCCGTCGCCTTCGGCCCCAGAGCCCTCGCCTAAGGCGGTCACGCCGACGCCGGCACCGCGTCATGCTGCAACGCCCACGCCACCAGCACCTCCACCACCGGCTCAGCCCACTCCACCACCTCCGCCGCCGCCCGCGAGGTCTTCTCATCAACCGCCGCAACAGTCTGCACAAGACAAATATACAGCACAAAATGCTGCAGCCATGCAGGCTTTGCATCAGCAGTTGTTGAGAAGTAAGTATATTTCCTATTTTTTGCTTTACACGCTATGGAGTAGGCTTAAAGATTCCTATATTATCTTGTCGGAAATGGTTCTGGGTTATTTGCATTGATTGATTGATTGATTGAGCAAGCTAGGGGTGAAGAGCCTTTACACTGCAGCCTTCAGACTTATTGTATTACCTGCTATATCCGTTCGAACCGAACAGGTTAGTTGCTTTGATCAGGTTTAACAGCCTGTTCACTAGTTTGTCCTCTGGGTGTAAGCCTTCTGGACAGATTGATCCCTGACGGTGTCTCCAGTAGACCAAATCGCACTCGAAGATTATGTGTGAGGCGGTCTCGTCCTCTTTATCACATAGTCTACATATTGGTTCTATGTTGAAGATGCTCATTGTAGGTAGATATTTTCTCAAGCTGCAGTTGCCAGTTTTAAGTCCTATCACCAGCCTGATTGTTGTCTGCTTAGATGCAGAACTTCACGGTTTAGTTTGCCGGATGGTCTGCTCAGCAATGGTCCAATAAATGTTGTGTTGTACCAGAGCGATAAGGTTTTGAAGACAGTCCCATACATGCTTTGATGTTATTTTGTAGCACCCTAGAGCGTGAATTTCTGCCTGAAATACTGTGGTATGCTTCCCCAGTGCTACATTCATATCGAGTCTGGGTGTATCCCCGTGTATTCCGGTTCCTGTACCATGTTGAGTTTTGGACCCGTCCGTGTACCAGACAGGGTTTGTTGGCTGACCCGCTGTTTGATTAGACCGCGCCTTCCAGTCACGCTGAATAGTGTAGGGTCTGTCAAAGTTGTATGTTCTTGGCATGATATCACTGATCATTTCTAGCATTGAGTTCATTACCACGCCATTGATGCTGGTATGTCTGAGGGTAGGTCCAGTCCACAAGACGTTATTTCTTTCTAGCCTATAAGCACCCATTCTCGTGTCGGATTTGATTATTAAATCAATTAGAAGGTGGTTTAATAGGGTTTCTATGGTTGCTGTTGGTGTGGTTCTCATGGCACCCGTGATGCATAGGCAGACCAGTCTTTGGACTTTGGAGAGCTCCAGAGTGGCCCGGCAATGTGTGATTTTTATCCACGACACAACCAAGCCATAGGTTATCATGGGTCTTACCAGTGCACTATACAGTCAGTGCACAACGTGTGGCTTTAATCCCCACGTCTTGCCCAGTGCCCTTTTTGCGGCAATGATGGACATTTTTTCTTCAGATATAATTTCCTGCAGGTGCGAGTTGGTAATTTTAATTCACCTAACTTTCTTCTTTTGTGAAAGGTATGAGTATAGTTTTTCCAGGGTTTACTCTAAGGCGCTCCTTAGTACACCACTCCTCCACTATAGAAAGAGCCCCTTGCATGAGCTCTGATAGTATATTGCCATGTTTCCCCACAATGAGTATGATTATATCGTCAGCATATCCCTGGGTATAGTAGCATCGGTCGTTGAGTTTTACCAGGAGCTCGGCTATCAACACCTCCACGGTTTCCCCTTACAGTTTAGATTGCGCTCGTTAGCCTTGAAGCATGTTCTGTCTCCACCTGCATAGAGTGTGCCTCTGTGCCATATCTTCTGGCAGACGCTGTCATGGAGGCGGAGGAAGTGTGATCAAATGCTCCTTCAATATCAAGGAACGTTGTCAGTGCTATTTCCTTGCTATCTGTGGCAGACTCTATTCTCCTTACCAGGTGATGTAGAGCTGACTCACATGATTTTCCTGATTGGTAGGCATATTGATTGGAGTGTAGTGGCCCCTCTTTAAGAGAGGTTTCCTGTATATGCCTTTCAACCAGTTTCTCTGTTAGCTTTAGTAGAAAAGATGACAAATTTTTGCATGCATATTTGCCTTTTAAATGATCTCTAAACGAACTAAAAACATAACAATTTTATTTCAGTGATCATAGAATTTTTCATATATTTTGATTCTGCATTAAAAAATGGTGGTTCTCACTTGAAAAAAAAAAACCTTGAAGGTAGAGGGCAAAGTCAAACTCTTGGTCACTATAAGAAGCCCAAGGAAAAATCCTACAACTTTTATGTTTAAAGTTTTTTTTACAACTTTTTGTTTTTGAGATTTTCAAGGTTATCTGTACTTGTGGTTCACCAAAATCCTCGTAAAAATTGCAACTTCAGGTTCATATATCTCAATAACCATGGGTTTCGAGCTCTGTGCCCAAGAGTTTTTGTACTAAAAACATTGTTTATATAAAGTAAAGAAACATCGATCTCGGCTTGTTTTAACTTTGCACTGTTACCTTGACTTTGTTTTTTATATTCTTATTTTAATTTATTGACTTGTAATGTTTGTATTTTTCATTGTTTTGTCTATTACTTATTTATTGACTTATATAAATTTGTTAGTTCTAGGTTAATGTATTCTGTTATATTTTGGGACAGATATGTTATTGTCGTTTTATGTACCTTGATTTTTTGTGCATTGCGCAATAAATTTTTTTGATTTGATTTTAAATAATTTAAAAATCATTTTTTCAGAAATTTAAAATTCTTCAATGTTGTTTTGTAGGTGCGTAGGAATATAATTTCAAATATTCTCTTCTAAAAAACATTTTGTTTCTCTGTCCAGGCATCACGCAGGGAGGTCCTCCAGCGGCACACCTTATGCAATTTTCGCCACTTTTCTACCCGTACCAGCTAGCTATGGCGCAGGCGCAGGCTGCGGCAAGTGGGAAGAGTGGGGGAGTCGCTCCAAATTTAGCCGAACAGATGCAGAGGGCTGCGGATTTGCAGCGACAGTACCTGTTGGGTAAGTATGATTAATTACCCGTCAGACAGTATTCAGGTCGACGAATTAGGATGTCGTCAGACCCTACGTCTGATTGTTTCAATACTGAATAACGTAATATTTTTATTTCTATTTAGAAAAGTGTTAATAAATAGTATGAGATCCTTTATTTCTTGCTACACAGACACTGTTTCTATGCTATCCTTTTCTAATTGCATTATTTAAACTAGTACAACATGCTCATCCGTATGTCAGTTCTAGAATAAAGTAAAAGTATCAATGTGTGATTGCCTAAAATATTATTATTTTAAGTATGTAAATAATATCTAACATTATTTACTGATAAAAATAAGCTTTTAAATTGTCTTTTGGTCAATATTACTTGTAAACTTCACATTGGAGGAGTCACAACACGTAAATAATTGAAAACAAAAGTAAGTAAAAATATTTATGTCTGTAAAACAACAAAAAAAACTTTTAAAATTTATTATTTAAATCTACTGGTATGATGCATAAAAACAATTTTCAATACTGATTTCATATTAACATTTTGAATAATTCTAAGTGTTCCATAGCCACTACAAATGCCAGTCCGTCTGTTTGTCACACAGCTTGTGATTTATAGCTAATTTTAATGAAGTTTCATCCTCATAATTCTAATATTGGTAATATTTCACGACATTTTAGTAAAAAGATGGAATATAAAAACTGTTTACAGCCATGGAGTTAGTTTGTATGTGTATGTGCGTAGAGTTGGGAGCTGTACACTGCGACCGGGTAGATCTATTGTGCCCCCCCCTACTGTTACTAGTCGTAAGAGTTACCTTATCGGCTAGAGCAGGTCCCCGAGTACTATTTCCCTCGGGAATCTCAGGATGTTGGACGGCTCTAAGATGGGTAGCTCCCCTTCATCCATTTGGTGTGTTCCCAAGAACCTTATCCAAAGGTTTTCTAGAGCGCTGCATTCTGCAAGGATATGAATAAAGGTTTCGTCCTCCTCCTCACAGAATATGCACTCTTCTCTTTCTACCAGTCTGAGTTTCTTGAGGTGTCCCTTCAGATGGCAGTGCCCCGTCAGAACCCCTGTCAGAACTCTGAGCTGGTTTTTACTCAAGCTTATGCATTCTTTGAATCTCTTCTGATCGTAGTTCCTCAGAAGTATCTTTGCTTGTCTCAATCATTGCAGCTCTGTCCAATAATTGGATCTTCTGCTTTCTTCTTTTGTCTTTAGTTCTTCCCGCATTACGCTGCTACTGATTCCACAGAAAGGCTCTGGCCCCACAAAAGGTATCTCAGCTCCTTTCCTCGCGAGCTTGTCTACTATTTCATTCTCCTCTATCCCGGGCATGTCCCGGTATCCACACGAGGGTGACTTTATTATTCTTACTCGAATCATTTAATTCTCATTCTCAGACTATCTTGGAACTGATAACTTGAGAGCTCAGCGCACTGATGGCTGCTTGACTATCCGCCATGATGATAATCTCTTGGGCGTGATAGTTTTCCTCCTTGTTAAATTGAATACACATCCTAATGACCTGTATTTCTGCCTGAAAAATGCTTGATGACTTACCCAAGCTTTCGTAGTGTCTGGTGTCGGGTCCATACACTCCTACTCCAGTTCCCTCCGTTGTTTTAGAGCCATCTGTATACCATATAGTGGATTTCTTGCTGAGTTTTTCAATGGTGTTTCTGTCCCATTCGTTCTTGCGACTCAACTTTGTGCTGAAGTTTTTCACAAAGTTGAATTTCTTTTTCATTTCATCTTGGGACATGTCCCAGATTTGTTGATTTCTGGATGAGAGATTGCGTCTTCATTTTATGAACCTTATCTCTCATCATCCTATAAATCGTCCTTTTTGCTATGTTCTCTAGAAATAGATGTAGCGGTGTGAGGTTTAGGATTACTTCCATGACGGCCGTTGGTCAGGTTTTCATTGTCCCGGTTATACATGACACATCGTTGCTCTATCATTACACTTATCATTTTTTTTGGCAAAACCAAAAAACAGTTCTTATATAATCGAGGCTACAATCAAGCTGATTATTCTATAGCCGCGGGAGGTGCCGCATTCAAAAGAGAAGGCTTCACGCTACACAGCTGTCGGTCGTGTGCCTTTTGTCTAAAGCATTAGTCTGGTTATTTTATAGCCACACCTCGCATTTCAATAAAAATGTTAAAAAATAACATATTTTAAGTTTTTGTTGAGACCACCCTTCACCTCTTTTATTAAGTAAAAGAAATTTATACACGAATTATTTGGCGCTGTATTTCTACATCTCCATTATAACGCGAGTTAATTGTTTTAATAAATGTACCTTTTTATTTCAGATATGATTCCACCGACCCCCGGACAACGTCACAACTGGAAAACGTGATGTGATTAAGAAGTTAGGACTCGATTGGTTGGCATTGGGAGAGTGGTAGAAATAAATAGGTTTTCATTATTAAAATTTGTTTGGACTTGCGTTATAATCGATATTCCTCAAGGGTAATTATCACGATGATCAAATTCTTCTTTCTACGTTGTTTTCTTAAAACAAAGTATAGCCGATTTTTGCTTTTATCTTAATTGATGGTGTTACAGCTATTTGGCATAAAGCTAAGCACAGTATGCAATTGAAACAGTTTTATGTATTTTGTACATCAAATCGGGAATATGAAATTGAATGTTGTAAGTTATCAAGCAATATTTGAAACGCATCTCATTTTTATGTACAGTAACTTCATTTTGGTCATTAATGACATAAAGTAATTTTTGTTTTATGTTTATGTAAAATACGATATAATCAAAGTCCAAAATATTTTTTGTAAAACATTACCACACGTGTGAGTGACATTTACGATATAGGCGTAGTACAAGCTGTTAAGAGTGGATATATTAGCACGAGTTGTTCAATTTCCTAAAAGACTCTTAAAGAAATGTAGTCTAGTTTTTAAAAAATGTCTGTAGATGTCGCAACATTGATATGTGATTATTTCGACTAAAAAAATATGTGATGGAATGCTTTTACAGCATATTTTACACAATTATAGATAACCTAATTGAAAGAAGGGGCCTAAAAATTTGGGTAAGAACTCGTGTCTTCTCACATTCCTTATGAAGCGGTAAAATATTATTGGGCTTATCCAGATTTTTACAAAAATCCCTTTGAGTCTCCCGTTCTAGAGTTGGGTTTTTTAAAACTATATGGGGTGCTACAATTTCGTTTGTATATGGCACTAGATCAATTAAATTGGGATATATTTGAGCAATCTAAGGTTCTTGTAGAAAGGGCCGGAAAAATACACCTAAGGAGTAACATCAGTCTGAAAGCGGGTTTTCAGGGCCTATGTTTATTATATAAATCTCGAGATACACTCATGAATTCTTTAAAAATTTTTCATTAACATTTCTAATCATGGGTTGTTTGGAAACTACCAATATTATTATATTTATTTTGAAACCGCCTTTTGAAATTTGCCTAGAAGTCACTTTAGAATGGCAATTAAGACACACTGCAATATTCAATATAGTTGTAAAGACAGCAACAACATTAATAAAGCAACATCTTAATGATTATTAACATCACATTCAGTTGCACTGTTCAGTCGCTGGTCAATGTTTTTTTATACGCCTTCGAAGAAAGTGCTAAGCTAGTATCATGTATTCAAATATACTATCAAGTCGGCAAGAAAGTAATTTTAGTTTTGTAGTCATTCATTTTTTTACCTACAAAGAATAAATTGACTAAACAATTTTCCATGTTCAAAGACCTTTTACCATCTTTCTTGCAGTTTCATTATTCTGCGCTTTTAAAAATATTGGTCCTTATTCGTAAAAAACTGAACCAAGTGCGATTTAAGGTCATTATCATCATCATCGTCATCAGTTGTAAAAATCTTTACTATTCAAAGAGTTTTGCAAATAAATGGTAATCAGATGATGCCAAGTCAGGGCTGTATGGGGAATCAAACATCACTTCACAACTAAGCTTCACTAACTTTCCACGAGTTATTAAAGCTGAATGAAGTTTTGTATTATCATGATGGAACACAATTCCTTTGCGACGTGTCAATTCTGGCCATTTTTTTTTTTTTTTGATTGCTTCATCCAGTTTCATTAGTTGTTGATAATGAATATCTAAATTGATCGTTCAGCCTCTTGGAAGCAGCTGAAAATACACGACACCTTTGGAGTCCTAGCAAATTGACAGCATGGCCTTTTTTGTATGCAATTCAGCTTTAGATGTCGTTGCTGCTGGTTCATCACGCTTGGAGCATAACCGTTTTCAAATCATGTTACTGTAGATAACCCATTTTTAACCACCAGTGATGATTTTTTTTTTTTTAAAAGGGGTCGGTTTCATTACGTGTGAAATGCATATGGCAAATATTAATATGTTGTGTTAAGTGAATCTTTTTCGACTCATGCCGAATCTTACTTCTCTGCAATCTCTCAAAAAGTAACCTAGATGTGACTGATATGAACTGTCGTAAGGAAAAAACCATGACACTGACTGACAATGAAAAATACTTCCTTGCCGACCCAATATATTCTTATCGCGGTTAATTAAAATGTTGGCAAAGAATCACCCAGAAAAATGAAATTGAAACGCAATATTATTTGATCTGTCTATAAGTAGCATTTTTCTAGCTTGGAATTGTCATACATATTCAAATAGCTGGCTAGATATATTCTACTGGAGCTTGAAAATCAATAGTACCCAAGTCTGGTAAGCATTTCGGAACACTGAAAGCCAGACATAGACGCGTTTTTTTTTTAATATTCATATTTATATGATATAAATATAAGAGATTAGTGTAAAATATTAAATTGGGGGACGTGTAATAGAAACGCCTGGCCCGTATTTAAGAAAAGTTAACGATGGCTCATGAATTTTTAAATTTCTGATTTATAAACTGATGTTGACATTCAGTAGAGGAGGGAAAATAGCAATAAGAATGTAGAATTTATTTCGAAATGTCTCTTCATTTAAAATCAACGATATTTAATTGACTTTCAAATTATTTAAATTTGATCTAATTTAACCAAGTTATGGTTACCGAGATTTCCATGCATAGATTCGAATTTGTAGTATCCTGTATATACCTAATCTTTTGTTGATAAAGTTTTTGTTTATTATTGGTATATTTATATAAATTGAGGACAAGAAAAAACCAGTTTAGTCAATTTAACTTTTAATTTTAAAATGTAATTTTTTCAAAAATTGGCTGTTAAAATTTTGTCATTGTGTTTTTTACATATACCAGAAGAAATTTTTTCTTTGACTTTAATCCTATAGAAAACGTTTGCAAAAGTCGTCGATAAAAACCAATATTTTAAAAATCACGAAGTTATTCGTCTAAAAATTTGGATTGTTAAATAACGATTTATTTCCTGTAAACTTCACTGTTTCTCTCTCCATAAACATTTCAACCCCTTTATAGACTCATCAGTGGAGTTGTATCGAACAAAGAGTGGGTTTTATAGAAAACAACTACTTATTTGCAATATGCATTTTGTGATGTTCGGTAGGATATTATACCTGCAGATTTGATGCCAACAGTTAAACGTCATCTACGTTTGCACTGGAGAAGTCAGAAGTTTGATAAGTAAATTAAAATATAAAAGTCTTTCTGAGACCTTAAAATTCCTTATATTTCTCTTAATTTGTGGCGTGTATAAGGGCTTTTGTGGCGTATTACAAAATGAACAATTATTATATCTTTTAATGGGTTGAGGTCAATATCTTTACAGGAATTTAAATTAAATTAAAGTATTTTTGTCTTTTCATTGACGTTTCGGTTTATATTAGTTAAACCACCTTCAGAGTGATTTTTTTTTAATTAAAAAAAAAATATTTTTTATGGAAAATTTTAGAAGCTAACTTATAATATTCTCACCTTAAAAGATATCTACTTAGAAACAACTTATTTAACTAAAACTAACTATTTAAACCAATATTTGTTATAACCCATTAAAAGAAATAATTTTTTTAACTAATATAGTCAGCACAGGTAATATATATTAGTAAATAAAGAACTATATAGTTCTTGACCAGTAGAATAAAAGCTCTCATGCGCACGGAGCTCAAGAACTCATAGTTTTTGAGATATGTGAAACTAAAGTTGCGATTTTTACAAGGATCTTGGTGAACCTCGAGTCTGGATACCTTTGAAAATCTTGAAAATTCGGGGTTCTGGAGAACAGTGAACACAAAAATTTAAGGATCTTTCCTTGGGTGTCCTCTAGTGACCTCGAATCTGACCTTGATCTTGACCTTCAAGGCAATTTCAAAATCATTTTCCAAATGAGAACCCCTATTTTTTATTGCACAATCGAAATGTACAAAAATTCTACGATCACTGAAATAATATTCTTATATGGTTTTATTTCATCTAGAGGTTATTTGAAGGTCAAACGCAGTTAAAAACTCGAAAACTAAGAGTTCTAAAGAAAAACTTTGAATAAAATAATTATAAGATTTTTTCTTGGGTATTTTTTGATGACCATAAAGATAGAAGACAAGGTCTAAGTCACGGTCACCAAAAGATTCCCAAGGAAAAAACTAGGTTTTGTATTCAAAGTTTTTCCACAGAATTTTTAGTTTTTGTGATTTATGCTAGGAACACGTTTTGACCTTCAAATGACCTCTAGATCGTATAAAAACCTGTTAGTATTTCACATGGAATGTGGAATCTTCCGTAGATTTAATTTTTACATTTAAAAAAATAACTTGACCTTGGAGGTGGAGGTTAAGCCCAAGGAAAAATCCTGCAACGTTTGTGATTAAAATTTTTTTTCAAACCTTTTTGTTTTTGAGATTTTCAAGGGAATCCCTACCTGTGGTTCACCAAAATCCTTGTTAAAAATTATATCTTATGTTCATTTATTTCAAAAAATATGGCCATATTTTCTTTTACTACTGAAAAACTTTTTTTCTCCGACTTGGAGGAAATGTCAGCGAGAGCCATTTACTATGAGAATATTGCACGGTTCTTTCTTGTCTTGTCTGGTCTTTAGTTTATAACATATTTCTGACATAAACTTTATCAACTAAATTTTCTTAGCTAGTGATGTGTATATAAAGAAAAAAATGATTTTTGCCAGCCGCAGTGTAGAATGCTTCGGCTTATTTTTTCCGATTTTACCACTGGCCGTTAATTAAATGGCGTGTTGGTAAAAGAATTGTAGGTAGCAATTAGATTGACAAAAAATTGTAGTTTGATCTCACTAAGCATTGGACTTACAAAATGCCAATGACTCTTAAAATTTGTTATGTTAAAAATTAAGTAAAATAATTTGCAGTTAATTAAAACATGCCTATTTAGGGAGGCTGTCTTTGACCAATACAAAAACACGTCCAGTGTAAACTCTTTGTTTTATTTAATTAGAAATCTTTGGTGATTGTGGCAACTCGATGCAATTAGTTAGCGGCTAACGAACTTTTTACCTGTGCACAAAGAAATGTTGAATGCCTTTAAAATGTTGACAAGATTAGGCGATATGAGAGCTCTATTTCATGCAACTAGTTGCATTCAAAAGCTGTTTTAATGGCCAAAGGCCTCTAGAACTATTTTCAGCTGAGTTTTCTAAAGCAATAGACGTAGTTTAAACCTTCAATTCGTTATTTTTTTTAAACAATAAATAATATTACTCACGTGATGAGGTTCAGATAATTATCGGCATCACTAGACTTCATCTCCAAACTATGTTTAAAATATATATGTATAATTTTTTTCTGTTGTCTTTAAAAATATAGGAAACTTGACGTTTGGGTATCTTATCCGTATAATGGTGTTTAATTATATCTCTTTAGATAATGACACTGTCCAAATAAATACAATAAAAATACTTTCAGTTTTTAACCTACTTCAAGAAAAGTAGTTGGTTCTCATTTTCAGGGCTATGCAGCAGGGTGGGCAATTTAAGTGGTCAATACATTTGAGATATGACAATTTTTTTATACTTTCAAATTTATTAGCAAAAGTTTAATAATTGGCCAAAATTATTTTTTTACAGTAACTTTTGACTTCAGAGAAAATGTTCCCTATAAAAATGTTTTATTTCTTCCTTTCCATGTCTATATTAATTAAATTTTTCTAAATACAGACCTGTATTTTTTATTCCATGTTTTTTTCAACGGCGTTTCTCACTTTTTGTCACTAAATATCCATCATCTTTTCGATTTTTTTTTGTGTTAATTGTATCAAAATACGAGGGATATCTAAATGGCGAAAATTACCTTCATTATACCTTAAACATAATTGTATGTTTTAAAAACGCCTTTTTTGAATATTCTGGAATATTTGAGGGGTAATCAGGTTATAAAGTTGTGTTTTTTTTCGTAATTCTATCAATTCCAAGTCAACCTAATTTTTTTATATATCCCCATAAATAAAAATCGATTGAGATCAGTTCATGAGAACACGCCGGTTAGCGCACGGATTCGTAACCTATCCATCTCTTAGGTTCGGACATCTCCACTCTAATAAATTTTGTTTAATTAACAAAAATAATCTTATTATTATACCGAAATATGGAATAAGCCCAGATAATGGATATTTATCCCCAAATTCACTAGATTTAACTTTAAATCCGTTCTAAATTGACAGCAGACAGTTGAAACTGACAAGCATAAAAAAATAATTTTATTTTAATACCGAACCTGCAATAACGGAGAATTTTATTTATTTTCGGGATACAATTATTTTTCTTACATATTTCAAGGATTTATCGCTAGTTTCTTAATATCCGTATATAGTTTATTTTTTGACTTATGTAATATAAATTATGACAATATCGTAAGCCAAAACAAAACTGACCAACTAGAAGATATAAATTTCACGGAAACTAGTTCGGGTCTCAGTCTTAAACCTTCTTAGTGAATTTGGCCGTTAATGTTGGCAAGTTGAGGAATATTGTTGAGAAAGGCAATTGCCTTTTTATTAAAATTAAATATATATATTACAAATATTATTCCATGGTTATTTTTTTTTTACAAAAATTTAATAAGGCCATTTTACAGAAAAGAAAAAATATATTTATATAGGAAACATTTTTCTTTAAAGTTAAAAGTTAAAGAGATATTTAAAAAAAAAATAATTTGTGTCAATTTTTGAATTTTCTTTAATATCGCTAAAAGTATAGGAAATTTGATAACTCTGCGAGCGTAACGCCAATGTACGCACCAAAAAGGTAACTTTTCTCTAATTTGAAGAATCGCTTATGGGCTACCGTTTCGGAAATAGTAATAGTGGTTTCACTTAATTTACACACTGTGTATATAGTTATGTATGAAATTTTTTGCGATTCGCCCAAAACTGGCATGGAGCAAAAATGAAGTTTTTAAGATTAAATATGACAGATTCAACGTGGCAAATTCAACATTTTACTTTTTCTCGATCCAAAATTGGTATTGAATTTAATATATCTGATCCAATATCGCTTCTAAACATGTTATATTTTCCGAATTTCTTCAAAATTGATATTAAAATTAATTGCTTAAAATTCTTTATGACGACTATTTTTTTTTTGACTAGTTTTTTTCAGAATTGGTATTTTGGGCGTTTCCGGTGCTATTCATTAGCATAAATAGATTTGTAACAATTAATGTAGTCACTTTTACCGAAAACGCCAGTTGGTAACGGTTGAGGTTTAAACTACGTTTATTACTAATTAAATGAGTTACGAAAATGGGGTCGTTAGACTTACATTGTCTTGATTTGTTTGTTTATATATACTTAATCTTTGATAACTACTACTTTGTAACATCAAATCATTAAATTGTGTCTACAGTGAAGCTATATTTCACGCTTCAAAGGTCACAATTCATACATAAACTCCCAGCCTTAAGACAAAGCATTTAATTTATACGATTGAAGATACAACCAAATCGAAACGTCCTGCAAACAAATAAAGAAAAATAAAGACCATGCAAGTCCGACCACTCAATTTTAATCAATCTTCAACATTGTCTACAATCTTTAGTTACACGAGTAATGTAAAATTTGAATATTATTAAAAGCACGTAAAATTAGGGAGACATTCACGTCCAAATGAGTGAGAGAATAAAAATAATTTTAATGAAATTTTGTGAAATAATATTTAAGCGTCTCTGTCGACCATCTCGTCGATGACTTTTAAAAATGCCTTTAAAGTTTTCGTTGAAGAAAATTACCAGGTCTAAAGACACTTACATCTACTTTAAGCTACTCCAAGGCCATATAATAGCCCTTCCTCTTCAACCAGTTTTTTGTAATCTAAATTTCAGCAGCGAGTGTTCACATGTTCGCCTAATGGGCTAACTCGGCGCTTGCCCGTAAAACTCTTATCTTCTCTAAAATAACAAAATTTGATTTAAACTATCGATTTCTGGAACCGATTACACGCAAATGTCTCCTTAATTTTACAAATAGAAATGAAAACATATTGTTTCTGATCCACGAATGACAGATGAATAACTTTTATATCAATGCAAAAACAAATCCTAATTTTGTTGTTATTTGTTTCGCAGATTTTGAACTTATTTTTTAAATAAAATATATTATTAGTGAAATTTTTAAAATATTATTAAATGTTGGATGTGTGTTTGTGTTTTCGTATAGTAAAAAACTTGTATATAGATGTTTAAAAAATGTACAATATAATGATTAGGTCTTTAGTTTAAGTTGGTGGTGCATATTAAGCTCCTAATAATAAATATTTTTTAGGATTTTTGTTGGAAAATTGTTTGTATCATATGCCCGAGTTAAAAATAAATAAACGTGTTTTAAAAGGCGTCTCCACATCCATAACTATTTTGTTCTGCGTTTCCAAAATCCGTAGAGTAGCCAAACGTTAGTATATTTTTTAACAAAAATTACCTTTGGCGAATGGAGATTAGTTGCTTATTCTTCATATAGAGAAGATCACATATGTTGTTCAACTCTAAAACTAATAGAGACGGCGGATAAATATTATATCTTTAAAAAAATTTGCGGCGACTTCCCATGATTCAACCTAACTAAACAGGTTAAATGAGTTTTAATATATAATTAGTTAATCCGACGTTTCGGCTATCTCAGAATGTATAATAATTACGAGGTGTCCCCTAAAAGTATTCGAGCTGCGTTTATAATTTGTAATAATTGTATCTCATTAAAATTTACTAAAATTAAAAATATTTTGTGGGTAATTACAAAGAAAACTCTGATTCTGATCTTAATTAACTCATTAATAATTTTTTTTGTAATTTTTAATCTTCTAGTAAATGACATTGTATGTTGATAGCAAACAGGAACAGAATACTTATATTCCCCAGTTTTTCTATACAAGAACTTTGCTTTAGGAGTTAATTAGCTTGACGTGTAACCCTCAGATTTCAGGAGAGAATAGTATTCTATAAAAAAACATTAAATATTAATTTTACTTTAACGTAACACTAATAAACAAAAAAGATCTCATACACTCAAAATCACTTGCATATTTTTTTTATTTAGTTTTTCAAAGCCCTTTTTTATTATTTTCTAAACATCCCACCAGATCAAAAATTATGTGGTGTCGAAAAATTTTTGGCCATCAACATTTTCTAAGAACTCAATAAACAAAAGTGTCTTATAGAGGGCCTAAAATTGCGGCAGTAGTTCATATCTCCCCATGGGTAGGGGTTATACATATGTTCTCTTTTGGTAAGGACAAACCTTAACTTAAATAGATTGATCTAACTTGAGAATCGTATCATATTTTAAGGTAAAAGTTATGTCCTCACTTTTGTTCTGCCTATGAAACATCAAGTCCTGTGTTGGAAACAAGAATAATTAATTATTAGTATTATAACGATAGTAACATTAATTTATAGTACATATTATTCACTTATGGACACAGCTTAACACAGTTGGGAATAAATGTTCACAACTTACCTGTTCTCGCTGATTAATTCCGTGAAAGTAAATTAGTAGTATTAATATAGATCAGTGAACTTTTATCATTCTCACTGAAATACTGCTGACATACACGATAACTTCTATTAACTAGATTAAGAATTAATGTCAATAACTTGGGATTGCTACACAAAAAAATTCATCCACTAAATCGTTTTTTAATGATTTTCAAGATTGGGAAAACGTCGTTTGGTGAAAGTTGAATCAATATAACCAAGGACACAGCAGTTCCTGTATCTGGTCATATTTATTGTCTTCACAGCAAAACTAAAAATATAGTTTAAAAAGATCTACAAACAAGGCTAAACTTACTGAAAAATAGTACAAATTTGATATGTCAGTATCTAGAGAAAGAATTAATAATAAATGTTGTTTCGGTTAACATAACCTTAATCAAGAATTAACTTTACTTACCAATTTCTTCACTATGATTTTTTAAGAACAGTGCACAGTAAGTTTATACACTGAAAACGCCAGTAACTTAACGATGTAATAAGACTCGTCTAAACAAAAACAACGAAATAAATTTCAAAAATCATCGCCCTTATTTAAACAAAGTGACGGAACCTATCAGCTGACAGGTTGGTAAAATACAGTTCTACCTTTTTTTTTTTTTTTTTTTTTTTAAGCGCATTAGCGCCATCTATTGAAATGTTCGCCAAGTAAAAGCACCGCCTCGGTTCTCTTATAAGGAGTGCCCAGACTCTGGTATTCCCCATTCGACTGAACACCACAATCCCATCGCTGTTTCCACATGGTGAAGCAGTTCGTGTAGTCAATTTTTGTAATCGTCTGTATGTCCTTACACCGGTGTCCTTTGAGCGGAATTTTCAATTTTGGGAATAGTCAAAAGTCACAGCGTGCTATATCTGGACTGTATGGAGGCTAGAGGCTGCGAAGGTATGAGGTATTAGGTTTTTCCAAAACCTGTTGCACAAAGTTAGCTGAATGCGCTGGTGCATTGTCGTGGCGAAGAGGCGAGTCGCCACTTTGGCAAAAATGCGACCGGTTTCTTGTCACTGCATCACGCAATCTTTTCAGAACTTCAAGATAAAATTCCTAATTGATTATCTGACCTCTTGGAACATATCCATAATGCACATCATGTAACAGAACTTGACTGCTCTGACTTTGACGTACTTTTCATCCGTGGCTCGGATGGGAGCTTCTACTGTGAAGATTGTTGTTTTGCTTCGGGATCATAACCATAAACCCACGATTCGTCTCCGATAATGATCTTTTTCAGCACATTTTCATCATTAGTGACCATTCCACATACAAGTTTTTAAAATGTTAAGGTTAGTTTCTAATTCACGATCAGTGAAACGAAGATTTTTCTGTAATCGCAGGTCACACACGCTCGACATCTGTCGGTGTTGCTCGTTACTCGAAGGTCGACCAAAACATGGATCACTCAACAGAAGTGCGGCTATCTTTGAACTGTTTGTGCCACTCTTTTGTCTGTATTTTGCCCATACACTCGTCCCCAAAGGCCTTCTGCATCATTTCAGGAATTTCCGCACAACTTTTTTCGAATTTAAAGCAAAACTTGATGTGTCATTTTCAGCTATAATATAATTCGATGAACGTAAAAAAGGCACTCTAAACAAAAAAAAAATAATCGCGCGAATTAATTGGTAGCGACGGTAATTGACGAATTCTTGAGGGGTCACTGGTTACCTTCGTACCCTACAGAGGTTGCTCGAATGTCGTGACGCGAAGTTATAAACGCAGATTGGATACTTTTGGGACACCTCGTACATTGGCTGAAATGACTCATAATTAGTTGTCTAATTTGGTTATGAGCGAAAACAACTCTTTTTGTGCAGAAGGGTGATGAGCTTTAAGATCATTTTTCTGATTATCAATTTTGGTTTAGTCTTTTAGGGATCGATCATCTGTAGGTTATTAGTTAAAAAGGGACAAATAGATATTTTTTTTTATTTTAAATACTATCTCTGTATTAATTTCAATATACCCGATGGTTTTTCAGTTTTTTAGATTTGTGTATTATTTTCATATATTTATGTTTGTAAGATTTGTTTGTTTTTACTTATACCAACGAAAACAGATCTAAACGCCGTTCTTATGGAATTGTTTGGGTGTCGAGCTGCAATCACTGTTTTGATGCTGACTCTCTCCCATGCTGCCCCTATTACAAGTATCTCTCTTCCACAGTTTTTCCCCACTACAAGTTCCTCTTCTAGATGATCAAGTGAAAGAAATCTGACTAACTTATTCAAGAGTATTCGTGACTGAGTAGTCTGCCGCTTTAGCAAACATTTTGCCGTTGCATATGCCATAGGTTCGAATCCCGTCTTATGCATTTTTTTATATAGAAAATATTTCTTGCATATGTATAACAAATAATTCCGCAAGAACAATATAATTATTATTATTAATTGAACCCTTTCAGTCGAGAAAAAAAAATTCTGCGAACATTATTTAAAATTATTGTGACGATATAATATCTAGTGCAACTTTGTTTTATTGAAAAAATTCATATTAATTTTAATAATATATTTTTATAGAAATATTGAAGAAAAACTTCTCTATGTATCGAGGTTCGAACCTACACCGTATAAAATGCAAAAGATAATTTCCCAAAATTCTTAACCTCTCGACAACTTAATATACATAGTTCATTTCTCATATTAGTCCATTTGGGAGAGGATGCCAGCTGTTTTGTGGGTACCAGAACTAATCTTTATAAACATTGGTACTCACGACTGGTGACGCTTTCTATGCAAGAACAGCCCTATTATAAGGAATCTATATTCGTTGCTTACAGAGTCATCTGTTACAGAGACTTTCAAAGGATGGCAATAAATTATATACATATATTCTTCAAAAATGAAATGATTTAGAGGAATTCATGCTCCGAATATTTCGCACTGAGAATACAATTCAGAGACATAATTTCATAAATCTTCATTGAATCAACTTAAAATGTTTTCAAGATGTTGTACTTCAAGAAACTCTATTTTTTAAAGTTTACAAGTAGACATGATCCCTTAATTTATTTAATTAATCACGTACTCTTTTTTTGTTTTAGCCAAGAACTGGTATGTTTAATATTAATGCGTATTTTTTTGAACAATTGCAAAAAATTGCCTTTCCTTCAGTGGAGAAAAAATCGGATAACATTAAATAATCTTGTTTTAATTGTCGGGCTTTGTTGTTGACAATGTAGTAAATACGTTTGCTGTATTTTTATAGTTTTGGACATTATGGGTGCTAAGTAAGTTCTATAATTGCAATAAGTTATTGTTTAAAAAACTTATACGTATATAAATATGCACATTTGTGTCACAATGTACGAAGCTCAATTACAATGTAATTTTTATATGGACGTAGTTATTCGTCTACATAAAACGTAAGCACAATTTTCAATTTAGCTGTTTTATATTAATCCGTATGAAACATTGGCGTGTATAAATTATGAAATGTAATAAAGTGTACTTTTACTCTTTAGATTGTTGTTTTGTATTCATTTTATGACCTATTGCGTTGAAAAATCCACAAAATTAAATGTTCACGTTGATTTCTGGTGATCAAATATGAACAAAATGTTAAAGGCATATATATATATATATATATATATATATATATATATATATATATATATATATATATATATATATATATATATACATATACATATATATATATATATATATATATATATATATATATATATATATATATATATATATATATATATATATACAGGGTGTCCAAGATAAGGATCCTAAGCATGGGGATCTCGGAAACAGTTGGAGATACGAGGTCGGTTAAATTAGAGAAAAGTTGCGCAATTTAGTGCTAAATTAAACGCAGTTAAAAAAATTCAAAAATTTCAAACACTTCCGGAGATTTCCGGAAAAAAACGAAATTTGGCAAAATCGTTTTTAATTTTTGCAGGCTTTATTTAAAGAGGTATCAGAAAATAAAAGGTAGATTCTCATTGCCACTTTTTATTTTTTATAATATGGTCTAAACAAAATTTAAATCCGACGTTTCGTTTCTGAGATACCATCATGAACTTTCATTTTTTATATGGAACAAAAAAAAGTATCCCATGTATTTGATAGCATTTTTTATTACAAATTCAAAGATGTATCACCCTTGCATATCGAATACGTAGTTCAAGTACTTTCCATAAGAGCTCCATGAGAGCGAGAGAGAAAGGTATATCAGTTTTATAAAAGCCAATGAACTACACACTTGATATGCAAGTGTGATACACCGTTGAATTTGTAATAAAAAATGCTATTAAATACATGGGATACTTTTTTTTGTTCCATATAAAAAATGAAAGTTCATGATGGTATCTCAGAAACGAAACGTCGGATTTAAATTTTGTTTAGACCAAATTATAAAAAATAAAAAGTGGCAAGAAGAATCTACCTTTTATTTTTTGATATCTCTTTAAATAAAGCCTACAAAAATTAAAAACGATTTTGCCAAAATTCGGTTTTTTCCGGAAATCTCCGGAAGTATTTTGAATTTTTAAAATTTTTAAATTGCGTTTAATTTAGCACTAAATTGCGCAACTTTTCTCTAATTTAACCGACCTCGTATCTCCAACTGTTTCCGAGATCCCCATGGTTAGGATCCTTATCTTGGACACCCTGTATATATATATATATATATATATATATATATATATATATATATATATATATATATATATATATATATATATATGAAGTAAATTGCGATCAGTAAATGCAAACCTCGTTCCAACCATATCCTTTCAGTGTTAGAGGTTGCACAGTTTGAATAAATTGCGATAAAACACAATCCATCCAATTCCACCACCATCGAAATGATGACCCACCTGTACCACCATACCGAGAAGAAAGTCAAAACTTACCCTCCCCGCCACAGTGATACGACAGAGGTACATGCCGTATCACTGTGGCGGGGAGGGTAAGTTTTGACTTTCTTCTCGGTATGGTGGTACAGGTGGGCCATTATTTCGATGGTGGTGGAATTGGATGGATTGTGTTTTATCGCAATTTATTCAAACTGTGCAACCTCTAACACTGAAAGGATATGGTTGGAAAGAGGTTTGCATTTACTGATCGCAATTTACTTCATTTATACACGGAGTTGCATATAGTTGTACGTTTGCTGAATGTGATTTCAGCACTACAACGGCATAATGTGGATATATCCACTGCTATTGCATCTCAAACGGAGGAATCCGTGAAAGCCGCATAAACATATATATATATATATATATATATATATATATATATATATATATATATATATATGTATATATATATATATATATATATATATATATATATATATATATATATATATATATATATATATTCCTCCTTCCTTGTCAGAGTCATTCCAAGGTTCTTTTTTCAAATAGGAACCCCTATTTTTTATTGCAGAAACAAAAAGTAGGGAAAATTCGCCGTCCAATGATGTAAACATGTCATATACTTTTTGACATCTAGAGAAAGTTAATGGCACTTTTGATAAAAAAAAAACGTATAAAATCTTTGAATTTTTTTAATGACAAGAAACATTAGTTTCTTTATGTTGTAAATGCTTAACGTTAAGGGCTTGAAACTGACCTTGGAATTATGCTGCAACGTAATTTCAAGGTCAACTTTTTTTTTTCGAATGGGAACCCCTTTTTGACCGACGAGTGCAACTGACCTTGTTAGCAAACATTACTTTTGTATAAAGAAAAGTGCTGTGAACTCCAAGACAATTAATAACCTTCGAGTCCGAAAAATAACGACAGTGCTGTTTCGTCCTCATCTGAGAGTTATCACACCATTGCATCCGGTACAATCCATCAATTCGGAGTCGTGCTCTATCTACTATTTTCAAGCCGAGAAAATAGAAGGTAAGAAATGGCAGCGACATCTCGACGGATTACTCAATAACCTAAGAGTAACACCCACTAACACTGTTGTATAAAATTACCATATGATGGCGTGGCGGTTCAATAAAAATAGAAATATATCAAATTCATGACACGATCAAATCTAGAGCAAACAGGTGAAAAACAAATTGTGAAATACATTCGAATAAGTCTCGGTGTCTTACTATTTGATATAAATTAATGACGTCACAATGCATACTATGGATTGCTGGGAAGAATCCTTACTTGATTATAATAAAACTTTGCTTGGATAGACTAAATGGTCACTAAAACTTAATATCTATATTTCAACGTACGGTAAAAATTCTCATCTTTTCTAATGAAATTTTGCAGGCACATGCTTTTAATTAACCCCAAAGCAGACTTGCGGCGAAATTGTAAAATAAAACTAATAACTTCTGCGAGATCCTAGTATAATGCTTGACCTACATGCACGTAGCCGTTTTTTTACAGGTGTGTTTTTGATGGGATCTACTGAACTTAACCTCTTCCTGGCAACACACAATAAGGTTATTCTTGCGTGAATACCAGGACGCAAGGATATCCTAGGCAATGAAAATGTGGAAGATAAACCTACCACATTTATTGGTCGAGGACCAGTATTTGGCATCGCCAAAACCGCTATTCGTGTATGATTAGCCAACATGTAGACTGTTACAGCTTCACACGCGATTCTTCCTGAAGATCTGTACTAAGAAGGCAAACTAATGAATAGGCTCTTAAACCTGATTAACGCAACCAAGTTGTTTACACAGAAGAGATTTAACAGGTCACACAAAAAACCTTCGGGCTGCAGTGTAAGGGCTTCTCAACCCTAGACTGCTACATCAGTCAATTAATCAAGTCATCTAGTGATATACTCGAATATTAAGAAGAATGAGCTCTGTAGGATCCTTTCCGTTTTATTAGGTCCTAGGTGGCCTAGGTTGCTTTTCACACAAATTTCTGGATAGTTTAGGCGGTCGCAAGTTGATCAGCCTTTTGCATAGCTTTACACAGGTATTCGTTAATGCCCAAGTCCTCGATATTATGCAGCAGTTTCGCTCCCCATAATCTACGTATTTGCATCTCCAGGTCTGTGTATTTGGCGAACTTATTATATTAGCTCCTCAGACTTATTGTTAAGGAATAAAAGGAATTATGGTCTTTTGTGAACATCCTACTGGTCAGTATAGATTGAACTCGCTATTTTTTGATAGAAGACGGTAGTTGTAATATGGCACATTGTTGGTTTGCAAAGTGTAAACTTCTCTGCAACACTTGGTGGGGTATCGCGTGTTTCCTAGTACCCTGTTGCAGTAGATGCTTGGCATCATCCTATTTTGGAGAACTTCTAGACCATTTCGAACATTTGTTCCAGTTGAATTCTGGTGGAAACCATCAATTTAACATCATTAATATACAGGATGTGATTTCATCTTATTACCTCTTCGTGATTGTCTCCAAACCTAAAGCCATATCTAGTGGAGTTTAAACGTTGTGATAGTGGGTTGACTGAACGCCGGAACCATAATGGACCTTGCAATATATGTACCCTGTTCGTAATGAGATTGCATTTATCATGTTGTTGCTTCTCCATTTAAAGCTGCTAGCCACTCATATGGTACTGAGTCAAAGGCCTTTTGGTAGTCAACAGAGCTGATGAAGGGATTGTTATTGTTCTTATTACAAAGACAAGTTACTTTGGATCCTAAGGAATTATTTTCTTTGTTTCGATTAACGTAAAAAGCTAAGTTTGTTAAATAAACATTGTAAAAGTAATGATATATTTTATCTAACATTTGGGTAATATGTACAACAAATATATTTTGAAGTTTTCCGTGAAAATGTCTAATATCCCCTTTTTATGAAAGTTTAGAGAATCCCGCTCTCTGTCTCTCTCTTTTGTCATTTTTATCTAGACAAGTTATTACGTTTGCAGGATTAGTATTAATTAAATATTATATAAATACTAATAAACAAGAAAATGGTATTAGCACAAATTAGCTAACAGCTAATCAACTAATCAACATTTGAAGAGATTTTGTTAGTCAAATAAACATACTTGTCAAGAGTCCCATTGATTTTCTGATATGCTGAATATTTTACATTCGGATTCATTTTACCTATATTTTTATCATTTAACGGTTTAATCGCTTTCTTGCAGGAATATCAACATTATTAATGAGTTTTTATTTTATAAGTGCCCATGGTTTTAGGGGGGAGGCCGATGTCTGGGCTAACCAACCCAATCCAAGAGGTATGTATGTGTTTCAAATTTTTTATCGCCTTATCGCAAAAACATTTTAAAACTATGCAAAATTAAAAAATAGTTTGTTTTTTAGTTTTTGTTATTATATTGTTTATACAAATTTTGATTTGCGTTTCATTTTTTTTAAGTTTAATTAGATGGGTGCTTACAGGTATTTTCTATAACTGTGTAATTTGACGAAATAAATTTATGATGCAATATAAAATAATTTTTAATGTATTTTTTACTTTTTAGCGACTTTCTTTAAGTCAATTTAATTTTTTCCTAAATATAATTTATTCTTTTTAGTTTCAAAAGGAGAAGGAATTTTGTTTAGATACGTTTAAAAGAGGCAGAAACGCGATAAAGTGCGCCAACCAATAATTAGATTTTCACCTCTTTGCAAAATAGTCCTCTTATCGACATCTTTTTTTTTTAGTTTTTAGTCTCCTGACAACCTTTCGAGAATATAGTCTACAATATATTTAAAAACTGTATCAAAATATTTCACTTTTATCAAAAGTTGTGCATGAAAAATTGGCTAATTAACAATTTTTTTCTAATTTTTAACATTCTTACAATAAACTTTCTCTGGAAATATTTTTATGGGACCTTTTTAGAGAACACTTTAGAACATGCTGAAAGCTGCTTCAAAATAAATCACTACTATTAGAAGTTAGATGCGAATAAAATGGTTTAAAACTTATCCTTTTTTGAAGACGATTAAAAATATCACCAACAACGGTTCTGGTCCATAAGCACCCGCTTGCTTTAGGCTTGTTTCCTCTCATGCCCTGGTACCCTGGCTAAAAACAATATATTTTTATTTCCTAGCTTATTTGATCTCCTACCGACTTATTATGACTTTTAGAATGAATTGTGATTTTCTTGTTACTAATTATCCTCTTTTTTATTTTCTCTGCCACAGTACTGGATGGTGTTGCTAATATGCCGGCGAAGTTACGACATAAATACAAGTTAATTTTCGATCTCTAAAAATTCTTAAGGCGTGTTTCGTCCTGACATTGGTGGCGGACTCGTCGGTGGGTTCCACGGATACATGTCCCAGACACCTTTGTTCACCTACTCAGTTATTTTTGGATCTTATATTTGAAGTCGTTCCTTGACGGGATCTATAGGTAAGAGGTTGCGCCTATAGGCGGTCGTTCATACAACAATGGCTATATTAGCCATTGGAATACTGTGGGAAGTCTACCTATATGTATCTATATTTTTGTCCCTGATATTGTGTCAATATTCCTGCGCTTACATGTTCAGTTTTGACGCCAACTGTGTACCATATTATTTCCAAATTACTGGGTATCTATTCTCGTTTTTGAGAGATAAAAAGTGGGCGTGGTTCTCTTGAAAACATCTAAGAATCTATTCTGTCATGAAACCTCGCTCACTTCCTATTAAGACGATTGTTTTTTGCAGAACAAGAATAGGTACCCTGGTAACATTTTCACTCATTGGTTGAGCTAGTATGGGTATTGTAAATTCCTTACCAAGATTGTACGTTAAAGTGGAATTCTCCATGGGCATACCCAGTATCTTATCCTTCTTGATATCTTTGCAGTTTGATTTATTCCTCCCCATGTTTTTTAATTATGGCTTCAGATAGTCCACCATAATATTGCTCCGTAGATTATGATGAGTCTAATCATCCTTGTGTAAGTTCATTAGATCATTATTGATATTTTAGTCGAGATTTTCCTGCGCATTTTTTACACCTTCCCATGGCTATATCAGTCTCATGTGTGACTCTCTGAACTTAGCTATTCAGTGTAAGTTTCTGGCCATTTTGATATGCTTATTATTGATATTATTACGGTTCAATAATGGACTAAGCATTGGTACTCAACCGAATTGTCATTTGTGGTTCATACATGAAGTTTAAGGCCTTGACTGAAGGAAAGAACACAACAAATTTTTGAATCACAACAACTTACGTATTTTCCAGGTGTAACTAGGTCATTGTCATGTAAAATTTCCAATAAAAAAGACGCAAGGTAAATGCTAACTGATAAATAATCTGTCCCGTAAAATTGGATGTAAATAAGTTTTCTTTATCTCTTCGTAATTCAATATGATATTTAGGTCATGTTTTAAATATGTAACGTAATTTATCGCCGATTTACCATGTACTTATAATAATGTTAGTAAAATTGTTCTTTTTTGGGAATACTTTATTTGCTATTTTTAAAAAAATAAATTAGGGGAAAAGGCTTTTTAAAAGCCTTTAAATTTCGTCATGTCGATCTGTACGTTACAGTCTCGTAACTTCATGGTTTTGTTCCTTATGATACAACTTTGCAGGTTTATACTGGTAATTAATTCAAAAACAGACATGCAGCGAAAATGCAGAACCAGAATTTAGAGTACCATGCGTTAGTGGTTCCATATCATTTCGGTCGAAATTGATTTAGAAAAATCGAAGATGACACTAAAAATAATACAGACCAAAAATGTATTTTGACTGATTTTCTGCAAATCTGGAAGGGGGGGGGGTTAATTTTCGGGATCGCACATTACGAATCTAAAATAATCTTTTTTAAATTAAATGTAGCTGATCCAGCCTAAAAATTTTACATTTCCCGATTTTTTGTAAAATCGGTTCCGATTTCTTCAGATTGGTATTTGGGAATTTTTGAAGTCGGAGATTACGAATTTAAAGTTTCTTAAAATTCAATATAGCAGACTAAAAATTTTACATTTTTTCTATTTCGACCAAAACTGTTTTTTTTTGGGCGTAATATACGACTTAAAAATTTTTTCCTTGAAATTAAATATGGACAAACTATTTTCCAAATTCTTCCACGATTGGGTATTTTAGGTTTTCGGGAGCGTAGGTTAGAAAAAAATTGTAATAATAAGAAAAATTTTAAAATTCCGGTTAGGTTTTACAAATTTTTTGATTTTAGCAGATTTATCGCATTTACTGCATTCAGAAAATTATTTTTTTCGTAGGTGTCATTTTGTATTCTGTGGTAGTACCAGTATTTTGTTGCTGTGGGATTTTTGGAAATATTTTGTCATTGATGGTTCTTAAAAGAAAAGAGTTAATTGGTTCTGTTTATACTTATCTTGCAGGTAAAATTTGCTTTTAATTTTAAGATAAACTGAACAATTTTTGCATAAAATAATAAAATATTTATAAATGACCGTAACCGTGAAGGAAAAGTAATTTTGGCATAAATGCATCACTGATTTATTTTCGAACCATAATTAGGGTTAGACCTTCCTGAAGGTTACCAAATAATAGTAATAATCTCTCGTTGCTAAATGTCTTTCATTAGTAAACAAGTTGATTCAATACAAATTACACTGTAAAGGGCGAGATTCAGTTCATTTAGTCCCAAGGCACTAGATGTCTCTTCTACTACCTAATTTTTTGATTGGCGTGAAACCGAGTTAGCCTACTAATTATTTAAGATCTACTATGGCAATACTATGTGAAGTAGTGAAGTCTTCTTGTACCTCTTTACAGTCTAGGCGCCCAGAGGGATTTCGTTATGTAACTTTAACTAGTACCAAATAATAGTATGTAATAAAATCTTCAAAATGAGCATACTGGTTAATACAAAATTCGTTTTGTTTTTGTTTTTGAAAAAAAAAGGGGCGTGAATTTGAGGTCGTTAACATAATTATTAACAATGTTACGGTGTTAGACACATTTAAATTATTAATAACAAATTTCCTGATCATTTCATCGAAAATATTGTTAAAAAAACAACAAATTAAGAGATTTTTTTCTTTGTACACCGCTTTGATGTTCTCTATTCAGTTTTAGCATCAGTTGACCTAAGCATGTCAGTAGTTTTACTCATTGGTGGCATCAGTAGAGGAGTGATGTGGGATCATGGTTGGATGAATTACGATGCTTTAGTTGGATTACCTCTTGGTAACGTTTTAAATACTTTAGGCGTATTAGCCATAGGAGGGCTTACAGTGGGTAAGTTGTTTTTAATGTACTGTTAAATTGGGGGAAAATGCCTTTATATACAGAGTGTAAAATAATACAATAAACTTCTAAATAAGAAAATCAAGGTCATAAGAATCTAGCCTCGTACAGTTTCGTGATAAACAGACCAAACTAATGTGTAATAATAATTAAAAATTAAATTTTGAAAGTTATTTTTACAGTTTGTTTAATACCTTACAAATAATGTTGGCATTACATGTATACGTTTCTAACAATACAACAATCTTCAAGAGGGTGTATCAAAGAGACCATAAAAGGCATTCGTTTCCAGTATTTAACAATGGAGTTGTTACCGATTAGTTTAAACAGCTCGGTTTGTCCCTCTTTGGAGAATAAGTTTCCAGTTGGGATCTAATTCTTGAGTCAGAAAACACATTTATCAAGTGTAGCCAATCACGATCGTCAATCGTAGTGACATTATTTGAGGGAAGTGTTTTTTAGTTCAAGAATATTGGCCTTCGTTTCGCCACAGGTTTGTGGAATGACTGTGAACTGTTCCTTACACTTGTTCATCTGTTTTCAGAAAAGCTTCTTTCAGATTTATTCTGGAAACAGGATGGCGAAAGAGTTCAAACAATTCAGTCCTCGTATCTATTTTGGGAATTAGAAAAAAGTTATTGAATTGTGTAATTTTTAGATCGTGTAATTTACCTATGGAATCCAGTTCAATGTACGAAGCCAAAATTTTGTCGACCTTATATGGCAAAAAGGGTGATGTTCATAAGCGTTTTGATATCCCTTTTTTTCAATTTGCCCTATTGTTTTATATATACTTGGTTGCCTGATGGAACGTTGACAACAACAAGGTTTTTTGATTCCAAGTAAGTTTAGGAATAAAACGTACTACATTTTTTTTAGTTCCTACATGTACGATTACCAACTGGGTGGAACAACCAAAATAAAAATAAACCCGAATACCGGATATTACCGAATCTAATTGTGACTTTCAAAAAAATCAATTTTTTGTTACATTTTGTTGCAATAAAACATTTCGAAATGTATTGTATGAATTTTAAGTTGATTCGATGAAAACGACGTATTTCGGCCCGTTCTTTAATAAAATTGTAAATGTTATCAAAATAAATTATCAAAAAACTAAAATCTCTCAAACCACTCCATAGACTGATTAGTAAAAGAAAAGAAAATTAGTACTCAGAGACGGATCGTGATTGTTTAAATAGGTAGTGCCAAAACGTGGGACCTAAAGAAAGCGCACGAACAAAGTTCTTTAATAAACTAACCTTATTTTTAGTTATAGCTTCAAATAACACGATTTTTAGTAATAAAATACAAACCCATACTGACGTAGAACAATTAATATAATGTTACTACCTCGATAAATACACAATAAATAATTAAAAATAAACTCAAAGGATTAAAAATACCTACAAATTCCGCCAATATTTGTAGGTTCCCAAAATTTTAAATTTGTATATACACTCACCATTTTGTACAGAATATAATTATGAAAATTAAATTTAACGTGTTTTTATAATTTTAGGCGTTAAAAAAAATTAAAATAATATTTTTAATATTAATAATATATTTTTTAAAGTTTTCCTTAGTATTTTTTTTGTATTCTTTTTGATACTAATCTAAATCTTATTTTCATGTTATTTTATCGCCTCCGTGGCGCAATCGGCTAGCGCGTTCGGCTGTTAACCGAAAGGTTGGTGGTTCGAGCCCACCCGGGGGCGCAACTTTTTTTTATTTACGGTTTTTTTCTTGATGTAATATTGTTATTTATTTTTTAGATTTTATAGGGCCTTTAATTGGATAACTTTATTCCTTTTTGCTGTAATACCAGCAATTATTCTGTTACTAGGAAACGGATTTTTAATTATGTCTTTACGAAAAGCAAGAAAAATTAATAAAAAATCAAATACATGCAGAACTAAAATTTGTAAAAGGAGGGTAAGTAAACTGCATTTCTTCTATAAAAGTATTTCTCTCAATCTTTTTATGCGAATCGCATTTTATTAGGTATTAATTTGACGCCAACTTCAAAAATTTCAATTTCACGAAAAAGTTTATATTATTTTTTGCTTTTTTGTGTGTCTTTAGAAGTCGGCCCAATTTTTTTTTAAGTTTTATTTACTATTTTTTTGCAACTTTAATTATTATATATTTTTATTTTTAGGACCATACCAACCTGACTATCACCTTAGTAGTAATAATAATATTTTTTCTTGTCACCAGTATTCCTGAAAATTTAGTCTCTAGAACAGCTGCAATAAACTTACTTTTTCAAGGAGACCATGACCGAGCCAATAACGTAACATTGGAATCTTTCAGACAAATTTATACACTTCTTGGTGCCATCGATGTCAATGCAAATTTTATATTTTATTATACATTTTGTCCAGCTTTCTGTAAAGTACTGAAGAATATATTTAAGGGCAAAAAGAAAAATCACGTTTCGAAGAGTTTACAGGTATGATGTATACCATACATACCAAAATTAAAAAAAAAAAAAAAAAAACTATAAATTTCTGTTCCTTTTGAACTTGTATTTAAATAATTTATGTAGTAACAATGCTAACAACATAGGTGAGAAAAATTATATCATAATGATTTGGGTTCTCATTCTAAAACCCGTATGGATCAAAGCATACAATTTTTACAGGATTATATGGATATGAATCTTAGTAAGAGCCGTTTTACACACACAAGAACTATATCCAAAATTTATCTCATAAATCTGTTGAAAATTTTCGTAAAACTAATTTGCTGTTTTACACATCAAAGAATTATTGTTAACATTTTGGTGAAAACTTTCGGTATAAAAATATAGAACGTGTTCTATATTTTTATGACTAAAATGCGGAAAGTGCGTGAGAATCGACGCAGAATAAAATTTGTGAATTGACAACCCGCGTTTGATAACCAACCTAATCTCAATATTTACTCATTGTTTCTTGCACAAAATATCCCTTATTTTGTGGTTTTTTGATTATATATGTTTGGAAACTTTCATATTTATGATATTTAAAGGTTATCCTCAGATTATATCTTCCTTTTAACTGCTTGAACGTCACATGTTATGAAAATGCGAATGAGCATCAAACACGCACTTATAAAGTATATGTACTGATCGTCAAATAAACAGAAAATGTCCGGACCATGCTATGCGCCATTTTGGGTAAGGTGAAGTTATAATAACAGTGAATACGCTGTCGCCACTGAAAAATTATAACGACTAAACGTAATCGTTTACCTCCCACTGACGAGGTTTGAAGTAATTTGCATACCTTTCCGAAATTTCATCGACATAAGTAGTTGAACGAAACGAATGGTAGAAAGAGATAAAATGACAGTATTACGTTATAACCTTACCCAACTTATCCAATTTGTGTCAATTGATTGTTATTGTGGATGTCTGTCATACTATTGGTCGGACATAAAAATAAATTAAAAATTTTTATTATATTTTTGGTTGTTAAAAATAACTAGTCCTTAAAAAAAGCAATATGTTGACGAACCGTTTCTTCAAAACGATTTATTTTTTGAAAAAACAGTTGAAATGTTAATTAGGTAGTACCCCGTTATTTTCAGTATTTTCTAGTTAAAATTTCCTTAGAAAGTTGAATGTTTCGAAAATTTCAAGTAAATTTGAAATTATAGACATACAAAATTCTGTTCATATCTCAATAGTATGAGCATGCTGTTTAAAAATTGTTTTTCTATGGCTAGTTCTAATTATGGATTTAACATAAACACTTGTGTCCCTATATCCCCAAACGGTCGAACTTTGAAACAGTTAAGTGTAACATAATTGTTTTCATCAACACAACTTATAAAAAATTTGAGAAGTAACAATTTGTACGATATTTAAAACTTTTATTTAAATAAGTAACATTCAATTTTATATTCAAATAATGTTAAATGCAACATTTTAGTTCCTTAGACTGTGTTAAAAACTATACTACACTACAACTAAATAAATATTATTGATTATAATTTATTAGGACATATAAATTTGAACCCTACAAGCCAACGAACGAGGTCCTTCAGAATAAAAAGTTTATTTATAACACGTTTGGTCTTCAAGCCCCTACCTACAAATCTTCACAAAATAATAAAAAAAGTATATTAAAGGTTGAATAGTATCATTAATGGGGGGGGGGGGGGGGTCTTCAAGCTGGCCTATGGTTCCGGCCCCTGGTCGTACACAGTTCCTCTATCACCGGTCAAGTTTTAGGTTTTCTTTCAAACTTACTTGTCAGGACAGGAAGTCTTGCAATAATCGGCTACATGTTTAGTGAATTCATACAATAATTGATTGGTGGACATCTAGGACGATGGATTTTAGTAATACTACATAGAGCAGTGGTTTCTACCGTTTCAAGTTTTATGAGTGCTGGCTTCCTGCAATTACTGTATATAGGAGGTATGTATTCCTATTAAAGTCAGTACATTGCTTTGTATATATGAGTTGTTTTTCTCGATATGCCTTTTTCTTTGTATATTAGACTCCTAAGGTATTTGGCCCTTTGTATACATGTTTGTTTAACAGTTCCAAAGTGTCAATTTAAGATAATTTTGTGGTCTATATTTACACCTAAATATATGACTGATGGCGTGGTGCATATTACTTGGTTATTAAGTTATTTAAAATAAATTTAGTCCAAGGAAAAACAAAGATTATTTCACAATAATAACAACAATGACACTATTTTTTGACTTTTGACGGTTAATTTGACGTGCCAAAATATCACTTTTACCCAAAATGGCGCAAAGCATACTCCGGACATTTTTCGTTGGACAGCTCCATTACCACCTGTCATCCATTTACTTTCAGAAATCCGTGGCATCAAAAAAATTATTACCAAAATTATATTCAGATTTCTTCTACGTATCAAACAGAGTGGTATTTTATTGTAAAAATTATCTCCAAAGAATTTTCGGCAAAAATTTGCTGACAATTTTTGTTATAATTTTCGGAATAATTCTTGTGTGTGTAAATAAAACGGTTCTAAGAAATAATAAATTTTATGTCTCCCACTGAACGAAGAAGAAAGTTATGAGGGTAAAAAGCAGTAATTAAAAAAAATTAACAATGCGGCGGGCGCCTGTCCATTTCATTCCGAAATTAGCTAGAATACTTTCACGTTAATTTTTTTTCTGGTAATATTATCCGTATATCTCCGTGCTTACATTTTTAAAAGTGAAATTTCTTATTATCAATGTATTTTAGGTCAATGTTTTTGTCTTAAATTCACATGGAGCAAGCTCGAACAAACTAGCCACGATGGATACAAACCTGGACAAAAAAGTAAAGGAAAAAGTCTTAGAAATATCTAGGAAGAGCATTGAATCTGCATTTTCGTTTAATTTGGGTGAAATTGAAAAAGATAAATGTCACGTCGTAGAAAATAGTAACTACGGTATCGGCGGAGAATATGTCGATTTAGATGAGTTTACTCCACCATTTAGTACTATTATAGAAGAGTCTTCCAGTTATAACAGAGATTCAGATATACTAATTACAACGAATTAAAATTGGAACAATTGTTGGTACTGTTGTAACGGGAATGTTGTGTTATATGAAAATGTATCTTTTCCATGTTTAATTGTTTATAACCTCATCGTAAGTGATCTATTTTAAATTTCAATTTTAATTAACACTCTTACAGTAAAAGTCAATTAGTGAAGTTTCGGCGGTTTTTCTTCAAATAAAGTCGAAAATTAAAACCAATTAAATCACTTATCACTTCGTCATCAGTAATAGAAAAGTAATTTTGTTAGGAGATAAAACTTTTTCCATTGCTAATAAATTCGTTTTTATGCCGGAGTCATTTCATCAAGCGAAAAATTAGTTTTAAATTTAATCAATTTATTTTGAGGAAAATGTGGGTTGACAGTAATAATAAAATAAATCAAATCGGTCAAGTGGCCTACGCACTGAGGGTTCCGTACGGACATTATGAATTGCAACGAAATATATATAATATATATATATATATATATATATATATATATATATATATATATATATATATATATACATATATATATATATATATATATACATATATATATATATATATATATATATATATATATATATATATATATATATATATATATATATATATATATACATATATATATATATATATATATACATATATATATATATATATATATATATATATATATATATATATATATATATATATATATATATATATTTATATACAAGTTCAGTAAGAATATGTCACTCTCGATAGTATACAGGAAGCCTCAAAATAAATCTGGTGTTTAATATAACGCAGATATAGTATCCGAAAGAGGTACTCAGTGATTCATTTTTTGAGCTGTAGCTTTTGAGTATACTTTTATATTTTAATGAAAGTTTGGCATGTTATATAGCCGATAAAGATTGACGAATCTATGTCATAAACAACCTTAGATATTTTCCAGACAGTCGGCAATGGACTCGCCATTTAACTCGTACGCCCAAAATTTTGACAGATGTCAGTTTTCAGAGCTAAAACTTAATTTTTAAGAGCCTTGAGACAATTATTTAAAAAGAGGTACTTCCCATTTATTATTAAATTAACCACTTTTACGATATACTTTTATCTTTTCGCATACACTTGATTATAAATCTGGGGTATTGGTCGACGTTTCGATATTTATTAAATGATCTTCAGGACTCTAAAATATATGTTCTCTTTTAACAGCACATTCGAATTATACAATATGAATATAGGTTTTAAATTATAAAATATAATGAAGTAATAATATTATTTTTTGCGTTATTCTAATTATTTTTTAAGTTTTCTTTTAAATTATATTACAAAATTCAACATTCCTGCCGACATTCCTCGAAATTTATATTTTATATAGCAGCTGTTTCCTGCGAATGTTGCTCTCGGTTCGATACAACTCCACTGACGAAACCATAAGGTGGTCAAAACGCGTTTGGAGAGAGGACCAGTGTTGTATTTGCAGGAAATAAACTGTTTGTATATATTATTTCCTCATCTCTGCCTGAAAGGAGAATAACATATAGCCAAGAACACACAATTTTAAAACAATTATCAATTTTAATTAGAAAAAAGCAATGCATATCTATAATACTAGATCTCTTGTGAACACAAAATTATTTTGTGAATCTAATCGATAACAAAAATAAAATAGCTCTAGCTGAACATTGCGAGACCTGGCAACATCAATTAATTTTAACCAGCTGTCCATACCTTCTAAGCACAGTAACTTGAAAATAACACTTATGAGCGAAACGATTGAAATAAGAAAACATAAAAATAATATCAACCTGAAACATATTTTCCTATAATAAATTTTAAACGTCATCCTATAAATTAAATTTATAACACTTGATTTCCTTCAGTATTTAACACACAAAAAATGGAAAAAAGCGCAAAAAAAATCTCTAGGTTAAAAATATTCAGATATTAATGGTCAAATACGAGTATGATTTGATACTTTATAAAGTTCTGATCCGTTCTTCCCTAGTTATAAAAATAAAATTAAAATTATCTTGTACCGTCTATCCTAAAAATAATTTCATCTGTACACGGAGGAGCTAGCAGTATGTAAGTACTGTATTGCTTTTACAAATTTATGTACTTAAAATTGATATTTGTACTCTTTTAGAGTTGTGTAAAAATCTTTTGTATTTTATGTAATATAAAATAAGAAAAAAAATTAAAAATAATAAAAACACAAAAAAATATTTCAGTTGAAATAAATACTTATTTTAGATTCCTGAGGATGATCTCATACACATAGAAATTGATCTTCTAAGTCAGTTTTATTATAAACAAACAAACAAACCCTAGTTTTATATTTTTAATTCATTAAAAAAGTTTAATATACACTTCCAGACACCCCGTATTAGAGCCATCTTTTTTTTTTTAAATAGATAGTTAAAAAAATTGTGCACACATCTTGGAGACGTTTGCTCAGTCTATTTTTTTACTGATTGGCCACCAATTCTTAGTAAAAGCCAAAAACATTTGGATCCTTATCTTTTCACTCTATCCAATAGAGTTTAATTCTATTTCTTATATCCTATTTCCGCACTCTATTCATTTTAGAAACTCTTACAGATATTCAATATTTTCAGATCGGCATTTAACACCTACACTTCACAGTCATAAGTCAGTACTAACTTCAATATCAGTTCATTAATTTGGTTTTTCGTTACCTATGATATGTACTTATTCCACCATACAGAGTTTAAACTGCCAAATATCGTTTTACTTGCTTATAGTCTTTTCTAGATTTCAGCTCTTTCTCCGTCATTAATAATTTTTGTACACAAATATATAAAGTCTTGTATTTGTTTGATCCTGATGCCGTATTCCATTATAATATTAAAGTCTGTAGTAGCGTTACGGCTAAATATTCAGTTTTGCTGCATAAGTTCTGGATGAAAAGCATCTGGGGCGAATACTGCCCGGTCGTTCGTGAAACTGATAATGGTGGTAACCGTTGATAGAAAAATCTATCCTCTACTTAAGACCTTTGTAGAGGTAAATGGCATCATCATCTCAACATCTCTTAATCATTTGGCGAGGGACTGAACCGTAAGCTCTTTTTTTGGTCAATTGGTTCTAATTTTTCATTTAATAATTTTCTAAATAATAGGTTCATTAAACTAGTAATGCTTCGGCTTTCTTCCTTAATAGGAGATACCAGATGTGATGCTTTCAATTGATTTCGAATTTAGTACATCGTTTGATAGCGTTCATTAGATTAGCTGTCCTTCATATTTGATTAGTCTTGATACCATTCTACCAGGTCCTGCGGTCCGATCATTTTTGATTGACCATATTAAACATTATATTAAAAAAAGAACAGACCGTGTGCTTGTAGCAGCAGTATTTAAATCTCGAGGGGATAATTCGCATTACTAACGGTGCTTTTATTTTATTCAAAATAGTAGTATTTGCCATCTTAATAACATTTAATATTAATTTTATTCCCACGATATTCTTCTCGTAAAAATTCAATATTTCAATTGACATTTCTAAAATGAACTGTTCTTATAAAATTTTTTTAAAATAACCTATTTTATCAAAAGGAAAAAAAAAATAGAAATAATCGTTAATTCTGAACACGAGTGTAGAATGTTTGTCATAAGAACACTGTATTTTTGCTAGGTTTTTCTTTGTTTTGAGTGTGGCCACAGTGTATGCTATAATGTTGAATTTTAATTATATCTATTGTAAAAAAATTGATTCTTGTTTTTCCTGTAAAGCTTTAAGGAAATTTTGAAATAAAATGAAACGTTGGTAACAATAAGGGTTTTCCTTAACCTTCCTGGTTCTATCCACAAATCAAAAACACGCCTAAGACTGACAGAACTGCAAAATTTTTTAACGGCGTTAAAAAAAATAAGTTAGGAATTCGACACATACATATACATATATTTTCTTATTTTTTTCTAAAATGTTTACTTACTTATAACTTTTGATACAATGAAGATATTTTCATGCATTTTTCAATATTTTATAAACAGTACTTTCAAGGATATTTCGTAAAAATATTTACAAGGTACGTTTACGCACAGACGTAAAAAACTGAAAAAAAAATGTTTTGATCTCTGCACAAGGAGTTCCATAAAAATATGTGCAGGGTAGATTGACTGCAATTTATAATGCAGTTAATTTAATAATTGTACAGAACATAGTTTATACGATAAGCTACATTAACTTTTTGATTTAAAAAAATCAAAATAGCGGATTCAAGATGGAGTTAGTCTTATCTTATATATATATATATATATATATATATATATATATATATATATATATATATATATATATACATATGTTTAACATGTGTTTATGCGGCTTTCACGGATTCCTCCGTGTGAGATGCAATAGCAGTGGATATATCCACATTATGCCGTTGTAGTACTGAAATCACATTCAGCAAACGTACAACCATATGCAGCCAGGTGCGTGTCGGTTCCCTGATGAGTCTAGTAGAGACGAAACATGTACCTTTGCCGTATCACTGTGGCGGGGAGGGTAAGTTTTGCCTTTCTTCTCGGTATGGTGGTATCGGTAAGCCATCATCTCGTTGGTGGTGGATTAGGATAAATTGTGTTCCTTAGCAATTTGTTCAAACTGTGCAACCTCTAACACGGAGAGGATATGGTTGGAACGAAATTTGCATTTACTGTTCGCATTTTACTTCATATATATATATATATATATATATATATATATATATATATATATATATATATATATATATATATATATATATATATATATATATATTTCATTTTACATGTCGACTATTTTGTGTTGCCTGATATCGATTATTTCTTTCGCTAGGAACCGAGGTATCGACAGTTGTTGTTTTCTATTAAATCTCATAATTCAACCTCATTTCTTGCACTGAGGAAAAAAATAAACAGCTAAAGGGATTTTTTAAATGTACTTTATACAATTATTAAATTAAATTTATAAACATATTGGTAAAAAAATGAGATTTCGGAGGGAACATCAACAACTGTTAGATATTTGTTAAAGAAACGCCGAGTTAATCACTAACTGCGTTGATGAAAAAAACCTTGACCTTGGCAGTGAATTAAAATAAATGGTTAGTGGATATCATACAATTTAAACTAATGTTTTTCATTTGGATACTATGATACCCGAAAACGTCCGAAGTATAGGCGATAGAAACATAAAATGCCAACAAACTCTATTATCACTTTCACCGATAGAGATTGAGAGTAAAAAATTATTTGTAGAATTCTACATAACACGGAATCCTACTTAAGCGTCAAATCTTTCTCTAAATCTAGAAATTAAGAATGGCTTAACATTAATAGGTCGTCTTGAATTAAATTTGATATCTGGGTGTTTGGACTTATAATCAATATTTGGGGGTTTTCAGAATTGTTGAGATTGAATTTTTGGTTTAGTCTTTGAAAATGCTGAATGAAATTTTCAACATAGTTTATTTTAAAGAGATTAAGACTTAAGAATAACGAAAGCTAAAATATTTATTAGTGAACTTTAAATTTTTTTAAAGGCTTTTTTATATAATTTATTGTGTTAAATTTCTTGAGTCATGAATAGCTACTTTGTTTTTTTTTTTAAATGGTTTTATATTTTATATTTCTTTCTTTAAGTGCTTTTAGGTTGTGAGAATATATTATATAAAGATAATATAATGAACCTCATATAAGAAAGTGTTCTCTCCATCTTTCTGTTACCCATGGCATCCTTACGATATATTGCTTAAACTTTTTTTGAAGTGGTAAATGGGATATAAGATTATGTGTCGACCATAAAAGGTTTTCAAGAAATATAATAAAAAAATCAGATTCGTCTTGTAAGAAATGGTTCAACCTGGTAATTTAAACGGCATAAAAAATAGTAACGTGTTTTGGAAAAGAGTCAAAATTTAAAAAAATGCTTGAGTTATTTTTTCTAGATCCTTAGAGACGTTCCTTAATATCTCTAAATAATTTTTATAATTTTATCATGTATGTCTGTTCGTCCGTCTGTATATCACAGTATTATAACTTTGCCATTTTTCCAATTTTTGTAATGAAGTTTAAGAGAAATTGTTTTTTCGCTTACTCCGTCGTGATAGGCCTTCAAAAATAGAATTCATTATGTTATATAACAATTTTAATTTACTAAAACGTGGTTTTCTAACTTTCATTGTTATGTTTTTGTGTGATTCTATTACGTTTTGATTAAATTCAATTTTTATTTTATCTTTTAATGACTGAATACTTTTTAAGAGAGACTTCATTACCGCACCTGTGAGAGATTCTCTGGAACAGGTTTCTAGTATAAATGGTATGTTGATTGTCTGGGTTTTTGATAATCCGTAATGATATGGCGGTTTACTATACTGTAGTGTAAGCGCCGATCTCAATTAGTCGGGTAGATGGTCTTTATTTTTTTTAGCGTTCCACAGATTTTTATCTTTATTGATTTGGTTAGATTAATTCAGAAAAAAATCCCGCAGAAAAAAGGCCTATCATAAAATATTCAGTTATGTATATTCCTGAATTTTTTCCCCTTGGCCGGTTTTAGTAATTTTAAATCTGTCTACACTACATATGTACACATACATAACAAAATCTTATAGGGAAAACTCAAAAATAATTAAGTCATTTCAACTTTAGCAATAATGTTGCTATGTAGATGCAACCTCTGAAAGAATATATGTTTCAATTCTTGTTCTCACATGCAATTAGAACAAAATATAACTGTTGCATTTCCTTTGTCTACTGAATTTTGACAGATCCATTTTTAAGAATTTTCTTTAAGGTCAACCCCTCTTTTTTCGAGATATTTTGAGTCGAGTTCTTCATGTTTATCATAGTAGATTTTATTTTTCACATGTATTGATCAGAATGGAATGGAAATGTTTTTATTAGAGGTGGAGTTGGTTGTTGATGCCATTTTAGGTTTTCTAGTTTGTTTTAGTGTTTCTGTGTTATATTTTCATTTAATTTGTGGTCTATGGTGTCTATTTTGTGAAAAATTAGCTATCGTAGCTTCCTTGATTTTTTCGTAGCTCTCCCTTTAGAAGAAGAACTTTTGTCATTGATGATAATTTATTTCGGGTGGTATTATTACTTTGTTGGGATTGTTAAGAATAGGAGATGTTCTTTTGATGAAAATAAACATATTATAGATATATATACTATTAATTGTATATCAACAATATTTCTTTTTAATAATCGCAGTGAGACAAAGTCTAAAGGGTATATTATTTACTATTTCTCTTCTATCATATTTAATGTTTCTAGATAAATTTATTTTCTCTTTGCCTTTAAAAGAGTGCTTGAAAGCACGTGTTTTATAATTATTTTACCTCGAGGATATGCGCAAACACGTGTACAAATAAAAGCAACAGGTTGCAAAAATGAAACAATTTTACGGAATCTGAACTTCGAAATATTTGGCGAATTCAGTGTTTCGCAGTCATTTCAACAAGGCGGTTGCTAGCGTAAAATTTTCTGGTTGGTTTCCGTACTCGACAAAGACGCGAATCGCTAAAACACCAACCGAATATGTATTTTATGTTGGTGTTGATTTAACTTGGTTTTTGACGGATCCATCCCACTGCTGAATTTAGCGTAAGTTAGTTATTTTATTTAAATAAGCAACTTTTCAAGTATAAAGGATTAAAAAAGAGGCTTGGACAAGTCAATTTTATAAACTGTAATTATGATGAATTATACCAATATAAGCGAAAAGTATCGTAAATTTATTTAATATCAATGGTATAACTGGCTACATTAGGAAAACTACTGGTGTTTTCAAATTCTAGTAGAATGGTATATAAAGTTTTTAAAATTATTCTATATATTGTTATCTTAAATTTTTTTTTCAATTTATGTACGGACATAATATTTTTATAATTTATTATGCGTTCAAATAAGTAGGAATCATTATAGGAATTTCGTCTGTATTACAGATATTTATTTGAAAATTTCCCCGATTTTTGGACATTTACAAAAATATTGAATCTCTCAATACCTTACTAATTCTTTTATGTCGATTAATTTAGAAAAAATACCTAAGAAAAAAGGTATATCATAAAATATTCCATTATGTCTACTTCTGAATTTTTTGCTTTTAGTCAGTTTCAGAAACCTACAAATTTAGTCATATACATGGTGTTATGAAATATGTAATATTAGGTCTGGGTAATATCAAATGAGGTCTACAATACAAATACAAGGTGTTCAATTATGAACACTTATAGCTTGCGATTTCTGCTTACCTATGCTACTTTTTTGTTAAACAAAAGATGTAAGAAATAAAATTTTTTAGCTTTCTCTACTGTTAAGATACGGGGTTTCATTCTTCTGATATGTGTCAGTGTCAGTGTATTGTGACAATAATTTAATGTTTATTTTCGAGTTTATATATATTTATATAGAGTTATAAACGGCCACATATTTATTCAAATCTAGAATATACAAATATGATGTTTGTTATGGGTTTTGTGATGGGAATGTTACAGTTGCCATTGAAGAATATCATATCTGCATTTTAGAAAATCGGGTAAAAATTATTTATCCGAGTTTACAATAAACTGTGCGAAACTGGAACCTTTTCCAGTGCTAACATAAAAACTGAACGAGCTATTGGACAAAGTTTAGAAGAAGTAGAAAATATTATGGTACCAGCTTACGAAGAGTAGCTACTCTGTTGGGTATTCCATAGAAAAGAGTAATTAACACATTCCACGAGCAAGGACCACAATCATACCATAACAGTACAGCATATGCAGTATCCACAACCAGAAGATTATGCGATTTTGTGACTGGATGAATAATAATCATCGTGTTGTATACCACATACTATTTATCGATGAAGCAACATTTACCCGGGACGGCATCAATGACCTTATTTCTAACGCAGCGTTTCGATCCGATCGAACCGATCCGATATAGTTTTATCCACTTGAAATTCATGTAATAAAGTCCTAATTGTAATTTCTATCAAATGCAACATTTCAACTACTAGTAAGAAATTAAAAATGTGAAAATTTTTGAAAAGCTTGAAAAAATTGAAATCAAGCTGTCAAATAACAACTTTAATCTATAATTCAGAATCTGATGCCTTTAGGAAAAAAAAATAAGTACATTTTTCATTATTTCACGAATTTACTAAGATACCGAAGGGGGCTTGTAAAAGGAATATTTTCAATTTTGCCCTGTATCTTAAAAACAAGTGGGGTTAGAAGAATTTTGTTTATTACATCTTTAGTTTAACAACAAAGTAGAACAGATTCTGTAATAATAATAAAAATACTCAAGTGTCAAAACTTGAACATCTTGTTTTTCTTCTTCTTCTTCCTTCTTCAATATAGGTGAACTGCCTGTTTCCTTTCGTCGTCTCTTTGCCTATTACAATGCTAAGTTGTCACTCCATCGTTTTTCGACCACCTAACGGTAATTTGTCGCGTGCAATTCTGACTATTCTTCTGTCGTCCATTCTACTGATGTGCTCGTTCCATTCCCTTTTTCTACCAAATACTCACTTATTAACGTGTTCTACCTTGCATCTTCTTCTTATATTTTTACTTCTCTCTCTGTCCAAGAGCGTTCTCCAGTTATTCTACGAAGTACTCTCATTTCGGTTGCCTCTAGTAGTTGTTTAGTTTTCGCTGTATCAGGTCAAGTTTCTGCAATATATGTCATAGTTGGTCTCACCATTGCCTTGTAAATTCTTGATTTAGTTTCTATTTTAATATTTTTATTCCTCCATATTGTGTCATTTAAACATCCTGCTATTCTTGTTGCCCTAGTTGACGCCATAAGCTGAGATTTCTATGCCTTAAATATTATTTCTTGCTGGATAACTTTACCTTCAACTTCCAGTTTGCACCTTAATGGTGTTTTTGACGTTGTCATGCATTGCAGTTGAATCGATGTAATAGTCGCTGTAGATCGTCTTCACTCTCAACCACCAGTACGTCATCGGCGTAGCAGAGAACAATAATTTCCTGGTCGCCCAGGAATATTTTGTTCACATATAAAATAAATTGTTCAATAACGTATAGGGAAAACTCAAAAATAATTAAGTCAGTTACACTTTAGCAGTAGAGTTGTCATGTACACGCAATCTCTGGAGAAGCATACTGATTGAATTCTGCTCTTCTGTTGCAAGAATCGTTAAAACAAAATATAATATATGTGTGAAACGTGTGTGGTCGGCTTTAAAATCTGCCCCATATAGTCATTATTTAGCTGAAATTTTAATATATTGAAATTAGACATTATTACTTATGAAAATGTATATCCTGCATTTTACACATTAACAACTAAAAATCGGAAATTTTATTGCTACTTCTTTTCCTCTTAAATTGAGCAATGATTTAATCGATTATACAATCAATCGGTTTGTTAGTGCCCCAGAGGGACACTCGCAATCTTGAAAGTTTGGCTGTAAAATTTCGTACTTTATGGCTACCAATCGACCCTTACTAGATTGCGTAACATTTAATAGGTTGCCAGATGTGGATGCAATTCACTGTTCTTATGGATAATTTATACATAACTCACGATTGAATTTTATTATTTGTCGGGAAGCCCAGTGGGTTTTCGTAGCCGATAAAAGGATATGGCTTCACAAAAGTTCTTAATAATGATTACGAATATCGAGAGTAGACTTTAACATAAGTTCGGTTTAGAGTTTCAATTCTGTTACATAAGTCTTCCCTGTCAACTACTTAATAGTATGAAAAGTATATTGTTAAACTTTTCATTAGTAAACATGTTTCGGTACCGTAACTTTTTAAATTAAAACTTTTTCGATACACCGTTCTTTATATTCTTAGTGCCGATGCCGTAACGGCGTAAACATACCAATTGCGTACATAAGTTTTAATTTGTTTTATATTTTAAACTGTCCTATTCATTACGTAATTTGGTTTTTAATAAACTGGGATTTTTTTATGATTAAAATTTAAAAAAAAAATAATGTTTCAAACAATTTGAGAAAAACAATTCTTAAACTTAAATTGAAATCATAAATTGATTATTTATCATCATTTGCATTTTCGTTGTAAAATTTTAATAGAAATTCCAAGTGCATAGAACCAAATATACTAAACATACGTTCCACCGAAGTTGAAGAAGTAACTAAACACAGGAACTGCCTTATTACTGGTAACTGTTTTGCAATTTCAGGCTTTTTGTTTTGTAAGTGTTTCCATTGTTCAACAGTATCTGAAATAGTTGCATTTGTTCTTTGTCAAATATTAGGCGCCACTGCTCAAGGTTTTAAAATATTTAGATATTCTTCTGTTGGACATTTAAATCCAATATTGGATATTTTTTGGTATACAGTGGAATGAATTCTTTTTTGTTTTCCTTATAGATTTTTAATATTATATCTCACGGAAAGACATACATCTCTAGACACTCACCAACGCTATTTCAACGCACATTGCTTGGAACAAATAATGCTTTGCCCCTCGTTTGGCTGAATTTAGCTCGAGCTAGATGATTGTTACGGAAATATTTGGTTATTTGAATAATGGGTTCTTTAATATCTTTTATTTTTAAGTCCTTGAATAGCAAATTCAAAAGATGTCATAACTTTATAACTGGTCCTTTCTTCAATACTTGATGAATGAATGAAACAAAGGTGGCGATCTCGATCGATACACGAATCGAATCCATGTAACCTCGTTAATTGAACTTACCTCACTGGTTCCGAAATATCTCTGCCTTACTCTATGGAGTCCTGGGCACTCTCTGAGGATATGGTCAACAGTTTCATTCTCCAGACATCATTCTTTATCACAGAAAAAAACTAAGCTCCATTTTAATAATACGCGCAATGCTCAACAAAACCGTGGGATATCGCTTACCCGCATGTGTATTCCGAAACTAAAAAGAAAAGTAGAGAACAACATCTCATACTCAGTGAATTCGTGTCTGCGCCACGTAAAATACGTAGGTGATATACCCATATTTACTCTTATATTACCTTTTATTACCTCTCCCCTTATATTACCTTTTATTACAAGAATATATATATATTTTTTAAGTTAAAAATGTGAAGAAAATGATGTAAAAGAAAAATCGATAAAAACTTGAATGAAAAAATTCGAAATCTCAGTCAAATTTGATCGAAATTTATTTTTTTTGCAAATCTCGTTCTAACGAGTGAAATGTCAGCTCCCTTTTCTCTGAAGCAGTGCCTATACCTATATCTACTCAGAAGAAAGTTATGGAAAAAACTCTAAAAAAAATAAAAATTTCGAATTTTTGATTTTTTTCTTTGTTTTTTACATTTATCTTGCACAAAAGGTATTTTTTGATGTTTGAAGAAGACCTTTCGTTAGGAAACTTAATTTTTTACAAAACAAATTGTAATATATGTATATATAAAAAATGTATAGTATAGTTTTTGAATTATTTTTGATAAACTGAAAAAGTGCCATTTTTACCCCATTCTCAAAAAGGCACCCCTGAATTTAGTAGGATTTTGTGATTTTATCACATTTGAGTACCAGAGGAACGTATTCAATAATCAAAATGCTGTTACTAATTTGTTCCTTATTGCCTGTATTTTTTTCCTTAATAACCTATTTAAAAAAATCAAATTCAACCCAGCCCTGAAAAATTCTCATTCTTGTGTTTAGTTTCCCGTCATTCTCTTTACGTCATCACTCCATTTTGTTGAAGGATTACCTCTGTTTCCCTTTTCTGTTCTCGGTCTCTACTTTATCAGTCGTTTCGTTCAACTGTTATTTGTCATTTTGGCTCTATGTCTTGCCCATCTCTACTTAAAATGTACGCTATGTTGAATGACATCAATTGCCTTCGTTCTTAGTCGTAGTCTTATTGTATTCGGTATTTTGTCTCTCCTCGTTATTTTTGACATCATACTTGTGATTATATTTATGTCTTAACTGTAATAATTTTAGTCAAATTTTTCAAATGGAAAGTTTGTTTCTTACCTCAATTACTTAATTTGTCATTAAAGCTACAAATTTATTTATTAATTTTTTTTTTACCATTGGCAACTGTCTTTATCCTCATAAGAAAAACAAGGTACACCAAATATACTTCTAGAATCTATTTTTGATGTTTTCTTAAAATTTTATTGCCAGAGTCACTAACAAGGTTTAAGACTTAAACCCGATTAAGTTGCTATGGGAGCTGAATCTTCTGGTTAGCCAGTTTTTTTTATGATATGGTTTAATTTATATTAGATATGTCAAAAAATAAATGCATATATAGGAATATTAAGGTTAAAAGCTTAGATATATAGCCTTAATGAATTGATAATAGCAATAGTCTCTCGAAATAAAACAAAATTTTCCATTTTTGTCGGCTCTACTGTCAACTTAGACCAGTTCTAAAGTTAGACCATCTTAGTGAATTAGGGGGTTAAAATCTTATTAGCAATGACAAAGTCCAAAAATATTTTAAGTTTTCTCTCCATCTTAAAAGACATTTAAATAATACACGGAATTTGTATTAAGTACAATGAACTGTTACACTTGAGAGATCGAAAAGTTCCAGGCTTTACATATCTATTTCTGGAAACTTAGGAAACTTTAAGATTGCGTAATCTAAAATGAGTGTTTGTACAGTTAAAGTTTTATGAAGTTACTATCGGTCGTAAGATTACTTATACCTACATATATGTATAAAAAAGTTTTAGGGAGGCGTGTTTAAAACAAAAATAATTTTTTATACTGGAATAAAATGATATATTTTTTTTAGTCTTGCTAATTTACGTAGAATGTATTCAATTCGGTGCCGTAGTAGCTGAAGGGGTTTTATTTTAAATTAATTTTAGATCATAACTTCTTAACTTTTATTGGGCCATCATCCACTTTGCAACAAAAAATAAATCCAACCCTCGTAGTAATTCTTCCTTATATTAAAATATTGTATTAAAAATTAAAACCCTATTAAATGTTTAAGCTAGATTACGTGAATCGTTATAGTCCGGAAGCTCAGTGGGTTTTTGTAGCCGATGAAGACACATGGTTCGACCAAAGTTTTTTATATGTATTTTGATCATTTGACTACGAATATAGAGGGTAAATTCCCAAAAAATTGTTAGGTAATTTGTTATAAACAAAAAATGTTAATAATTAAAAAAATTATTTTTCTTTTGTAAATTAAAAATATTTTCGGATTCTTTGGTTGATTCTAACCAAAAAGTATCTCTTGTCATTTTTCCATCTGGCGCATAGTTGGAGTTAAAAATTGTTAAACGTTGGAAAAATAACATTTTTTTCCACTTTCCAACATGAATAACTTTGGATAAAATCAAAGATTATTATAGCTAACGCTATATAATAATCTTTGACAAAATGAATGTTTTCAAATTTTACGACCAGAAATTGATAGCACAAGTCAGAAACTATAAGATGAGATTAATCGCAATACGAAAAGGTAATATTTTTATTGCTCTCTAACGCTATAAACACATAGCGTTTCATCAATTATACCGTACGCGCCGCCGTGTATGAAGGGAAGTGGAAGTCTACTTACAAACGCTCAGCTAGTGCATATAATTCATTATAGCTTTCACTGATCGTTGCATTAAAATTTAAACACACGCTGAGAACTGAGTAACGAGACGAACCGCACTTGAAAATGCCAAATGAGATTTTGGCGAAACGTCGTGAAAACGATTTTTTGAACGAACGAATTGAAACCCGGAATAACCAAACTATTCATTCTACCATCTGTGAAAACCTACGATATAACATATATATATATATATATATATATATATATATATATATATATATATATATATATATATATATATATATATATAGTTCTATACTGGTGCTATTTCAAAGTCGATAGTATGTCCGGTGCTTTGGTGATGTTAAAATAGAGCTGAGATTGTTTGTTTTTTAGGCTATTTTTATGTTCTTGAATTCTTGCTGATATGCGCCTCTTTGTTTATCCTATATATGTTTGCTGACAATCTGCACATGGAATACTATAAATGCCATGATTTTCAAGGTTGGTCTTATCTTTGGGATTTCCCAGGATTTTGGCTATTGTTTTTTGTAGTTTAAATATGGGCTGTATGTCGTGTTTTCTTAAAATTCTTCCGATTCTGTTCGTTATTCCTTTTATGTATGGGATTATGGCTTTGTTCCTTGTTTGATCTTGGTCTTTGGTTTTTGTTGTTGCCTTCTCTTGTCTTTTTATGACTTTCTGTATATCTGATTGTGAGAAACCATTCCGTTCTAGAGCTGTTGAAATGTGTCTTATTTCGTCTTGTTTTGTGTCGAATTCTGTTAGTCGAAAAGATCTTGATATTAGTGTGTTGACTACTGCCTGCTTTTTAGAGGGATGATGATGTGCCTCTGCATTGAGATATCGGTCAGTATGTGTGGGTTCCCGATATACGCTAAAACCTAGGGTGTTGTTGGGTTTTCTAGTTAATAACAGGTCCAAAAAAGGAAATTTGTTTTCTTGCTCGATTCCTAGCGTGAATTGGATTCTATGGTGGATATTATTCAGGTATATGAGGAAATCGTCCAGGTGTACTTTCCATGTTTCCAAAATTTCGGTTTTAATAATGCTTTTTGCAGTGCCTCTTGTTCAAAATATATCATAAAAAGTTTGGCTATAACTGGTGAAAGTGTGGTGTAATAATTTTTATAGCTAGATGCATTACGAAGGTTTAAAACTTAGACCCGATCTAGTTGCTTTGGAAATTAGATTTTCTAGATGACCAGTTTTGTTTTTCTTATGATATTGTTTTGATTGTATTTTAAAGGTTCAAAACTTGCTTGACGTATTGTTACCCTTGTCAATTTAAATTCCCTACTGTCAATCTAGACCGGTTTTAAAGTTAAACCATGTTAGTGAATTAGAGGGTTAGTATTCTTAAAACCAAGTTTGTGTCTTATTTGTTCATGTTTGTTAAGGCTGTCGACTCGTTTTTGGTATATTTGTGTCCATTTGTACTGTTTTACAAATAGTGTGTAGTCATGTCTGTGCATTTTTTGGGCAATTTAGGTAAGGTACTGCATATATTATATTGGATTTCTTCGTTTCTTTCCAAAGATGTATATAATAATTTTAGTAGATTGTGTGATTTATAGCATACCACTATGTTATGCGTAGCTAAAATGTATTTCAATTTCTCTGACAATTGACTCTAACTAACTACGTTTTTCCGTTTCTTTGTTTTATTATAATGTGTATTTCTGACTTTTTTAAGGGCTTCAGTCCTAAATTCAGGAGAAGTTAGTGCTATTACTCTGTCTTCTAATCCGATTATTACATTATTTTTTTGATTGTTAGGGTGGTGAGAATTAAAATTTAAGCAGCGGCCTGACCATGTGTTTGTATACACCTAGATTTGCATAGTGTTGTTGCTTAGAAGACACAGGTATATACAAATTTTTTTATTTTTCAAAAAAAAACAATTTTTCTGACCATTTTTCGGGAATTCACCCTCGATATTCGTAATCAGGGGGTCAAAATACATATAAAAAGTTGTTATTATTTATAAATTTGCACTTATCACACGCGGGTAAAACTAAAACCAATTATAGAGCTAAATTTTATTTTTAAAAACTTTTGGGACAACAATATGATGGAAAATTTTAAAGTATGTATTAGAAGTTTCTTGAATATTCCGCCGCCCACCTTGACTACGTTAACGCCCCCAGTTGCCCCTGGACCCGCTGCCTCCCTTGAAAGGCTTCAAACGCCTACTGAGCGGTGGTATCGCCCCTGTTGGGAATCTATGATTTAGCCTCTTAATCAAGAGTTTTGGGATTTTTCTATAGGGGAGTAAAAAATCTTAACATTTTCTTTTAAATCTTTTTATTTAAAAAAGTACTGATACTACCTAAACTTAACATTTAAATTCTACTTAACATATTAGATTAGTCAATTCCAATATCTGATCTAGTTAATACAGTCACAAAATCATTAGCAATTATGCTAATTTAGTAATTTAAATCACAACGAAAAAGTTTTTGCCATTTTGGAAAACATTTAAGTAATTTTTTATTGAATATTTTTTAAACAAATATTTCGATTTATAATCTAGTTGAGAAGTATTAAAAATCTCTTTTGATATCAAATGGGAGATTTTATTTCTAAAAATAACATATTGAAAATCCCTATTAATCTTTTTTGATTGATGATAAAATCATCACGATGAACAAAAATAGTATTTAATTTCGATTGTTTTAGTAGTTGTAAACTGAACTTAGTCAGGGGATATTTGGATAAGTTTCTCTGCATGTGATGCGGAATTTCTTCTAAAACTCTAGAAAAGTCTGCCTTTAAAACTTATTAATTAAAAATAGAAATGTGTATACACGATGTCATAAATACCATTTATTACATCCTTATTTCAATAATTAATTTAAGAAATTAAATACAAAACTTTTTTTGGCTTCACTTAAATTTTTATGTAGTGAATAAATATAAAAGACCTAAAAATTATTAAGAATACATGGAAAATTTTAGGTGTTAGAATTTCTAGGTAATCAGTTACTAAAGTATCTGATTTCACAAAAAAAAAACAATTTTTCAAGTTATTAACAATTTTTTTGTTTATAATATATTACTTGACCATTTTTTGGGAGTCCACCTTCGATATTTATACTCAGGAGATCAAAATACATATAAAAAATTGTGATAAAGCCATGCCTCTTCATCAGCTACAAAAACCCACTGCTCTTATCGAGTATATATGCTTTGTACGTATACCTTATTTATCAAAGGTAAAAATTTGCTTAAAAAAAATTTTGTATTTAACATTTATTCTTTTCTCAGTTTTTTAGTTTCTGAGATAAGGGGATTGTGAATCTTACTTCAGACTAAAATTATAACAAAAAACATAATTATGACATTGTCTCGTCAAAATTTGTTTATATCCATAACGACGTAAAAAAATTTTAGATAATAATTTTTGCATGTCAAGCTAAATATTAATTTAAAAGTCTTGCAAATTTAAACTTTCTCCCTATTGACATCTCAAAGAAAGAACGTTCCCTGTAGTCGTTTGTAAAGTTTTTAATAAAACGACTTTGTTTAATAGTATACCAGAAGATAATCAATTTTAACAAAACATAAACCAGACAGCTTTCTTCCCTGCACTGTCACGATTAAATTAAAAGAAAAATCAAGAATCGGGTGTATAGGGTAGTGTAAACTATTTTCAACGACAGAAAAAAGTTTTGTATAGGATGTAAAAAAGAGTGTAATAAATTTCTAGAGTAAAACAAGGAAAAAAACTTTCTATAAATATAGACTCGAAAATCCATATTTAAAAAGATACGGTCTCTCAAATACAAGTAAAAAAGCATTATTTATTTTTTATAGCTCGTAAAGGGGTCGTTTTGGTGCGGGATGTTTTGTATGAAAATTTTTTTCAAAATTTTATTTTGATCAAAGCCCACAATTTTAGGTAAAAAAGAAAATATTCTTTTGAATTCATAGGCCCAACCGTTTGCGAGATATTAGAAGTTGATAATTTCATTACACGATGTTTTGAATTGTCAGATTGTTTGTTAGCGGTTTTTAGGCATCGGACATGTCCACTTCACCCCAAAATCCGTAGTGTTGAGTGCTATACCAAGAAAGTTATAAATGAAGAAACTAAAACGAATGAACGGCACGGACAAGAAATTACGGAGCTCAAAGTTTCTGGTGATGATTCTTCGCAATGGCGTGAAAAATTACGATGACAACTTGGAGGTCAACGCTATGAAAGAAAAAATCGATGATAAATGCGGCAACTACATAGAAGACGACGATTCTATAAAGTTGAGAGGGTGTTCATCATTTACAAATAAAAGTGGATGTCACTACGACAAGAAAAGAATGGGCATGCAGCTTCGTAAAACAAGAAAAAAACGCATAAGCGTTATTTTGAGGAATCATATAAATTAAAGATTTATTATAATATTTGGAAAAAAAAATCGTTGAAGATTTTATTTTTAAAAGCGTATAGATTTTCTAAATTTTATTTTTTTCTTCACTTCGTTTAGGTTCAGGAAGAAACTATGAATGTAAATAATGGAGAAAATAGTGGAATGTTCAATACTCCAGGAGTTAAAATTTCCGGCAATTCGTAACTCTCTTTCAGACCTTTCAAAAATATATTACCATATGCAACTTTTACTATTTTTTACACCCTGTACAGTACAATTTTGTCAAGTCTTATGTGTTATTTTCTCCGTGGGTGTACTATTAATATGGTAAATTTTCTAAATTTAATGCAGTCAAAAATTGAGTCTTGAAAATGAGATTCACTAAAAGTATAAATATTGATTCACATATTAAATATAATAATACTCAATTTTTTGTTGCTATAAATGTCATTTTTTACAGCTAGACAAAGGAGAAACACTATAAATATTTGTTTAAAAAGGCCAATTTTCTGTTAATAATTATATGCGGAGGAAGAATTTTAAGTCAGTATATATATATATATATATATATATATATATATATATATATATATATATATATATATATATATATATATATATATATATATTTAAAACGTGTTGCGAAGTAGTAGATATCTGTTGGACTTCCATTGTCTTTATTTTTTGTTGAATATCACCACATTTTGATTAGTACTTATCTTTCGCCACTTTGCAAGTAAATCTGAACAAATTCCTAAGGTACATAACTATTTATACAAATTATACATCTTTTTATTCTGTAAGTAATTGTAATATTAAAAGTAAATTGTAACAAACCTCATAGATCCAATATTAACTCTTTGCAAATGTAACGAGAACTTAATGAAAGACCATATTAAGCTTAACAGTGAATCGATACTTAATAAATCTGGTGGGTAACGTTCTAGAATAATGAGGAAATAGGACAAGGATCGAAAACCAGTGCTGAATATCCCCTGTGTTAGAGGCATTTGAGAAAAAGTTAGAGAAATAAGAAAACGATATAACATCAACGTTGTTTTCAATTCAAATAACTCTCTGAGAAGTAAGTTTACTAGGGTCAAACTAATAACTCAAAGGGACATAAAGAAATGTGTGTATCAGATAACATGTGAATGTGGCTACTTATAATTTGGCGAAGCAAAAAAACTTCTCGAAGTACCGGTCAAAAAACATCAGAAGAACACATCTCGTGGAGAAACAGGAAAATCTGGTGTTACCAATCACGCCTGGACTCATAGATATCACATAAAATTGTCTGAAGCTAGCATCCTATATCGAGCTCAACATTGGAAAATAGGGAAACTCAAAGAAGCCGCGGTTATACATCAGAACCCGAATTATTTTAGTAAACCATCTTTAAATATAAGAAAAACGTGGAGCCACTATTTAGTCAGTATAAACTAAAATTAAATAAAGAATAAATGGAACTGTAGCGTATCACACATAATTGCGTGCATCTCGATCACACTGTTTTTAGTATAAATAGTCTATACAACTAAACTATAAAACCAATGTAAGTCCATCAGATATCTAACTACTTTGCAAGAAACGTCGTTGTGTATGACCTTCAAATAATCAATAAATAATGTGTGCTTCCAATCCGAAGCATTTCCAGATATATACTTAATAGTTCTTTTTTCTTAAAAATCTTTCAAACAAATCACGGAAAAGTAACAATATAAATAACGATATTCAAAAAAAATATATATATATATATTTTATATTACTTTTTACCATTCCTTATGATAATTACACTGTGTCCTTAGTACAGCAAGAAGTACTATTAACCATTCAGCTTTTCAACTCTGGTTAAATTCGTACAGCCAAATTATTTTACTACTAACAATACTAATTTTGGTCAGCAGTTTCAGAGGTGCCGCGCTTATTTCTAGCAATGAACTGTTTTTCACTTTAACAAGTTCTTCATTATCGAAAAAATGTAATATTTATATTTTGAAAATTCACTATAAACACATTCCAGGATTCTGGAAACACCACGCAGGCCACAAAGCTTCGGCTTTAATTCCTTTCATAACAAGTCTTTCTCTATGCGTATTAAGTCTTGTATATACGTCTTCTTGGATAGTAAACGTTGTTGTATCTAATTGTGGATCAGTCCACACTCTTTCGGCAAACGCCGCTGCTCGAGGCCAAAGGCGAGCATCCAGAGATGATTCGTCAACTTGTTCGGTCCACAGACAAACCTCGCCACCTAAAACAAATAAATATGACAGTAAACACACAAAGTCATTAACCATTTTGTACTAAAAAAAATAGTTTTTTTTTACATACTTTAAATGAGAAATATAAAGTTTTAATGAGGAAACAATAGTAAAAACAAAATTAATGTTAAATGTTACGAAAATTAAATATATTTACTTCATAAAATTGTTATAAAACAATTGAGTCGACTTTAAAAATCCTCTAAAAAGCGAAATATAACCATATAAATTTATAAAAGTTACTCTCTAATTCACTAACATGGTTTAACTTTAAAACCGGTCTAGATTGACAGTAGATAATTTAAACTGACAAGGATAACAATACGTCAAGCAAGTTTTGAACCTTTAAAATACAATTAAAACAATATCATAAGAAAAACCAAACCGGTCATCTAGAAAATCTAATTTCCCAGGCAATTAGATCGGGTCTAAGTCTTAAACTTTCTGAGTGAATCTGGAAGATTGTGGTAAGAGTAAATCTATTTTTCTGCCGTGTTTAAATAGTTGCTAATATAATACATACAGTGTATTTTCTGTAAATACGACTCTGGTCCATGCTCTATACCCATTTCGACCACCTTATGGTCTTGGCAGTGGAGTTGTATCGAACCGAGAGCAACATTCACAAGAAACAATTGTCTATATGACATATAAATTCCTACATATAGCGGTAGAATATTAAAATTTACCGACTTCCACAAATTCGGTACGTTCTGTTGTATGAACGATCGCATATAGGTGCAACATCTTACCTATAGATCCCGTCAAGGAATGACTTCAAATATAAGATCTAAAAATAATTAAGTACGTGAACAAGGGTGTCTGGCAAAGGCATCGGTGGAACAAGACGAAACATGCCTTAAAAATTTTAAGTGATTGAAAATTTGCTTGTACTTATGTCGTAACATCGCCGGCATATTTGCAACAGTCCTTATTAACAATAACTCTAAAGCATTATGCTGTCCCCTCCAAAACGAATTTTATGGGATGCTAGCTAAAGTACCATTCTCTAGCATTTGATAAACGTGGTGTCGTCTATCGGGAATCCAAATATGAATTCTAGTCTGATTCGTGACTAGAATATTTTTCTAATTTTCGATATTTCACTGATTATATGTTCTCGCAAACTATAACCAACGAGTTTTGTTTTTTTTTTGAAACTGTTAATTTAAAACTATTTTAAAATGTATTCTATAACTTTGTCCATGAGTAAATATTTTTTGTTTATCTCTATGTATTTTTTTTGAATTAATTTTATAATGTGACGTATGTTTCTTTAGCGGTCACATTTACTACTTAAATTTTATTCGTGGGATATGTACGTCATATATGTATATGCGGCACAAAAGCGAGAATTAAATCTATTCAGAGATGACGACATAGATTTTATTTATTCAAAGTATTTCTAAAATTAGCAACGAAAAGATCGAGCGAATTGCAAAGGGTCTGTCGCATGTCTGCTGGTAACAAGTGTTGGTGTTAATATTTAAAATAAACATCCGGTTTATCGATCTCACATTTATACTGCTCCAATTTAGGCCGTTATTTTTTAGGACAAAGAAATTATATGAAAAAAATCGACTCCTTTTTGGTGGAATGTCAAAAAATATTGAAATAACCATTTACTTATTAGTTCCAAGTCTTCGAGGTGGTACCAAAAAAAATCCAGGATAGATTGATTACAAGAGTATTTAAAACTAAAAAAAAATAACAAAATTTGTTTGCTAACGACCTTTTTACCGACTTCACCTTTTGATAAGAACAGGATATTTTAATAAAATTTTCTACACGTTCTCATAAAAATATGTTCAAGATAGGTTTATTGCAAGAGGGTTAAAAAACAAAAGGAAATGTTAGTTATCTCAATTAAATTTGTCCCCTTTTTATTTTCTTTTAAAAGCCCTTCGTGCCTTCGTGCTATATTATTATTAGGGCTACCCATTTTAAAAACTAATTTAAACTGAAAAAATAAACATAATTTGTTTTAAAGAAATTAAACTAATACAAGTATATATATCCAAAACAATTTGACGTTTCGCCCTCTATTTAAAGCATTTTCAATTTTTTTTATATAATGAAAACAATTCATATAAGAACATGTGTAGAATTTAAAAAACAAACAACACTTTAAAACACTAATAAAGAACGAAAGCTTTCACGGCTTTGGTTAAGTTGAATATCATGGTTCTTGGGTTTAGACCGTGTCAAACTGGAATTATTATCCAACATTTCGTCTACGATTACACGAGGCATCTTCAGGGATCTTTAGTCCACAAGGTCAGAACAAATTCAGTATTCTGATCTTGTGGAGTAAAGATCCCTGAAGATGTCTCGTGCAATCGTAGACGAAACGTCGGATAATAATTACAGTTTGACACGGTCTAAACCCAAGAATCATAATTTTCCACTTTAAAACACTATTAAAATTTTCTTAAAATATATTTAATTTTACTAGTACGCACCTTGACATTTACGTCGTCTAGTCAGGTACTGAGGATACAAGGAATGCGAATTTATTTTCTTTTTTATATTCCTTTTTAAATTTTATAATACCCAAAAAACCGAAAAAACGCATACATTTTATGTTTAAGAGGATATTCAATTTTTGATGTTTATTAATAGGATCGAATTTTTGTTTAAATTAGGTAAGCCGTTACATTTAATTTTTATTATTATTAAAGTTAAATAACTTTCTTATTTTAAATGAAATACCTTGTATTTAATATCGAATTTATATTCTAATTTTAACGGTTTTTTAAAACTATTAAGGTTTTCGTAGTTATTTTTCATATTTTTTACTAATATAGCATTTTTATTTTAGACGTAGATTTCCTGCAGTTTATTTTTGAAAAATAGGCTTTGGCTGACCTGAAGTCAAAACTCATCATATAGAGAAAATTTTTGACAAATAATTTAGTGATATTTCTTATTAGTTAACCATCATCGTTGTTCGAGGTTATTTAAAAACCTTAATTATCCAAAATGAGAATCTACCTCCAAAAAGACAAGATTGATATGATTTTAGTAAGTGGGAATTCCTTGCTAGCATCAAGATATTATGCTCAAAAATATCCTAATAGACGTCGTCCCGACAAGCGTTCATTAGAAAATTTGCTGCATGTTTTCAAAGAAAATATTATATCGTTCTCTATATATGAACCGACGCAAGGGTAGTGCGCCGCCTTTACAAAGTTAATCATTGATCATTATTCAATTATTCTAGTTGATAGATAAATTACTTACCCAAAATTTGTTTCTTATCAAGACGCAACTGCTGCCAAGGTCGATGATTATAAACAGTTTGCCAAGGTCTGTAAGGGTCACAGGCTGCCTCTCCAGTTTCTCGCCACCTCCCAAAGCCACAGTCTAAATACCACGCGTCTACGTGGGATATAATCACTTTGTAACCATCCGCTATAAGATCTGGCGTATCAGGCCACTGGCTAGCACCCCAGCTTTGAACAGATATTTGATTCTGAAAAAGACGATTTAATTTAAGATGACAAATGGTATATACATATATTTAAAATTTCCGTCATCTAGGTGCAATTAATAACTACAGGCTCAACAAAATATAAAAACTATGAAGATATATGTCAGAAAGAATGTAATTTCGACTTATAAGCAAGCGGAATTAGCATCTGGAAAAATTTATTTCTAGTAGACTTTTTATTACGCAGAAATCTTCAGAATGATAATAATAATTATGTAGTATCATATGTCTCATTTTCTTTTTTGGGGAAAATTTTTTATTTTTCAATTAAGATGCGAGAAAATAGTTTTTTCGAGTTCGAGGAAAAGCTATTATTTTTTAGTAAAAAAGTTTCAAATAAAAGTCGTGCGCATTAAAAATACCTACAAAATGAGCTAAGGTCCATCCAAATCGGATAATTTGTTTGTTAGTTATTGCAAAAAAACCTGCTATAATGGCTGTTTTTTCATTTGTTAATAAACAATAGAAAAAATATTGTATTAACTTTATATTACACCGAAAGGGGTCTCTTGTTGCATACAATAAGTATGCAAAATTTCAAGTTAAAATATTTAATAGTTTTTTGAGAGCAAATTTTATGTTTTGTTGATTGCTTATTCTCAGCGATATAGATATCGTACAGTGATCTGCAGGTGTGCAAATGAAAGCTCAAGACCTAAATTAATTGTTGAAACATATAAACAAAGTTGTGGTTGATTTTTTCGTTATAAACAAATAAAATAACTCTTCGACAATTGTTGATATCGAAATGCCGATACGTGGACGTGATAGGTGAGATTGTGGAGTATATTTCGAAAAACAATAGAAGCTGAGATAGAATTTTTTGTTTCAAAAAACTGCTGCGGAGTTGTTTATTAATATTAAGGGATTATTAAAATAGGAACTCATAGGGAGATGGTTAAACTATTCTATGTAACTCATTTATTTCAAAATTGGTGATGTTGCAATAGTTTAAAGTTGCACCTACCCAAAGATCCTTGAAACTTTTTTACTGAAAAAAATAGCTTTTCCTTGAACTCGAAAAAACTGTTTTTTCACATTTTAATTGTTAAATAAAAAATTTTCCCCAAAAAAGAAAATGAGACATAACATACTACATAATTACTATTATCAGTTTGAAGGTTTCTACGTAATCAGAAGCTTACTAACAATAAATTTCAAAATCACCTCATATGAGGCTAACTTCGCTGGCCTATCAGGATGATACTCTCTGAGATTTGTTATATTTTTAATATAATTTTTCCCTCTACAGAAACATATCCTACTGATCTATATTTTGTGTTTATATTCACATTCTATTTAGATATTAATTTTTCTTCATATTTGAGTAATGTTAAAATATTTATATTATTCCAGCATTACATTTCACAACAGTAATTTAACTTCTGAAAATATAAAAACTGTCTAAAAGATAAACTGTTTTTGCGGTAGCTTTGTAATTTCGACTTTTTTTCGCAGGCTTTCAACGCTTTTCCGTTGACCTATAATTTATCTTTAAAAAGAGTTGGGGAACAAAGATAAGTAGACCGTAATTTTAAATTATTCTAAATAGCCAGTCAGTCCTGTAATTAAGAAATGTTGTTTAACTTTAAAAAATACAATTATCTTTGAAGAAAAGCGGGAGCAAACAAATCTACTTGTTTCAAAATTATTTTGGTCCTTTATATAATTACTAACTATAATTATTTTAACCAATGAAAACTTTTGTTGAATGATTAAATTTATTCCTAGAAAATTCTTAAAATAAAATATTTTTTTTGCCATCCTGAAAGCTAATAATATTAAATAAAATCTATGTGTTGAACATTTTTCATAAACGAGTACGTTTACCAGACGACAACTCGATCCACACACACTGTAGTTTTCTCTCTTTCCACTTTATTATTATTCTATCTTTTATATTAGCATTTTCCAAACAGTGGTTCGCAAATCTTTAGGGGCTCGCGAAAAAAAAAAATTCTAATGGTGGAATTTTAAACTCAACATCGCAACAGGCAACAATCTATAACGCGACGAGTTACAGTTATATATATATATATATATATATATATATATATATATATATATATATATATTAAAAATAAAAATAAACAATTTCATGGTCTATGTATTTGAAAAAGTTATTTTATTCTCCTTACGACCATTAAACAAGGGGGCAGACAGTGTATTCTTTGCGAATTCCACTCTGGTTCTCTCTTCATTCTAGTTTCGACCACCTAATGGTCTCATCAGTGGAGGTGTAACTTACCGAGAGCAAAATGCACAGAAAACAACTGTCTACCTAAAATCCCCATATCGTAAAATATCGGCCGGATATTACCCGTAGAACTTGATGCCGAACTGTTATCTTAGATAGTACAAACGAACATCTAAATATACTCCGGAGCGCTAGGAAATTGAACTTTTTCACCAACCATGAACCCACCAGTGTTGGCTTTGAGGTTATAGCGAGTCTTCATTCTGTTGTTTTGTAATTGTAATTTTTGACAGATTTCTTCGTGTAAGACCTGAAGCTGCTTATTGAGTTGGTTGGTATAGTCTTCCCAAGTCACTGTCAGATAAAGAGAAAATATCCTGATTTCTTCGTAAAAGATCTTCCATTTTTGCTTTCTGTTTCCTAGTTTCCACTGACATACAATTTCAGTTAATCTTTCTTTATTCTATTTTTTTTACCTGAACTAACCTCTATATATGAAAATATTTTTCGATATGATCAATGATTATTTTGAAAAAAAATGAAATAAATTGGTCTCTTTATTTGGCTGTGTGCACTGATGGTGCAAAATCAATGATCGGAACATTTTCTGGTCTTATGGTGCGGGTAAAAAAGATCAACAAGAATATTGAATGGATTCATTACAGAATTCATAGACAAGCACTGGCATGCAAGAGCATTCCTGCAGATTTTTTCAGTACTTTAAACGACGCTGTAAACATTGTAAATTTTATTAAATAGCGTAGTACAAACTCTTCTCTATTTTGTGTGGATTGTGAGGACTTTGGTAGCCTCCACGTTTCTTAACTGCTTCCTATTTAAGTTATGTAACTTTCTCTCGCCAATGTATTGACCAGCTTATTTGACTTGAAGTCTGAAGTTGAAGCACTTTTTCTTGATCATCCATTTCATTTGTCCTCTTGTGTATATGATATTGTTTGGCTGCAAAAACTTGTCTTTACAAGGCACAGGAATCATTATTTTCAATATGCATGATAGAATACCAGCTCTGCTAAACGAATTCAATTTTTGGATTCAATGTCTGCAAGTGAATGAGTACGAATGTTTTGAAAATAAAATTCAACTTGATAAAAATATTAAAAGGGATATTACTGAACATCTCAAATAATTTCAATTAATGTTCAGGGACTATTTTCCTAATTAACCGATTATATATGGAACGAACATCTAGATACGTAATTCTTTTCATGGAGATATAACTTCCGATACTTTTTTAACTTTACCGAGAAAAGAAAAGGTCATTTACTTATCTTCTGACAATTCTCTAAAAACTATTTCTAAAGATCACTCTTTAATTGATTTTTAGCTCACCGTGTTTTGGTGAAAAAAACCATTTAAGTTTTATTGCCCTTTTGTACAATATAACCTGAAAGATACGTACAGAAACAGGTTAAATGCAGAACCTGATCTAAAACTGAAACTCTCAAACATCGAATCAAATTTTGAATTTCTTTGTTCCACCAAACAGACATAAATATCTCATTGAATGTATTTTTCAAGATTAGTATTCATTTTGTATATTAATTCTTTTTTTGTAGGTTAAGAAGCAATTACTCTATTTTTAACAATGTTTATCGGAGAATGTTTTACGCTTATGTCTTAGTTTTTCTTTATCAACTGTTATTCAATTAGGAAAATAAATTTTAATAATCCAATTTTACTGTTTTATTTATTGTTCTTAATGACTACAAAGGGGGTTCGCCAATTTATACCTGTTTTTAGATGAGAATTACAAGAAGAAAAAGGTTGGGTGCCTCTGTTCTATATGGTTTTACAGAATTACTTGATCTGATAAAAGATCTCCGTTAGAAACAAAGTCAATTACGAATAAATAATAAATTCTATATAAACTTGCTGTCATACCTTCAAAAATTGCGATGAAAGAAATTATCAATAAAAACGGCAAAGGAGGCACTATCGTGCCTCAAATTTAATATTAAAATATTAACTTGAAGTGAGGTGCGGTTGGAAATCAATGAATATCATGGGCAAATCTCATCTTAAGCTATTAAACTGGTATAATAAATAAAAGCGTAAACGTAGGATAATTGTTTTTTAATCACTTTGTAATCTAAAGCTGTTCTTTTATACTTTTTCCTTTTAACCTAGCATTTATCTTTGGAAAGGATTAGAAAGCCAAGAATAGTAGACAATAATTTAAAATTAGCCTACCGAGAGAGTTTCATAATTGAGAAATGTGGCTAACTTCCTTAATTATTTAAAAGTCGAATTGAATTTTAAAGGTTAACTTCAACTGAAATTTATTTTTGACTTATTAAGAATTGTTCGGGTCTTCAAAAGAGTTACATGCCAATTTTCCTTACATAGAAAAAAAAAAATTAAATACATTACGCCTATTCTGATTAAAATTTATTTTGTTTTACATAGTGTGTGCAATAATTAGTAGTCTCGTAATACTCTTGAATAGTGAACAGAAAGCACTTTACTTGAGGACAAACGTATTTATCAACATGAGCCAAAAAGTGAATTTGCCATTTTAAATTTTTTTCCAATCTTGCCCAATAGTAATTGTGCTCTGATAAACAAGGGAGGATGTTCGAAAAATTGAAGCATAATAGGAAATCATCACCATCTGATTTTTCTGAAAATTAATTGTAAAAATCTTTTTGGTTTAAAAAATATAAGGAAGGCGTTTTATCTAAAAAATAAAGTTAATTGCAAATAATGTCTTTTTTGGTACTTACTTTGTCAAGATATTTTGCAATGTACGGTCTCTTACTAAGGTTGCTAGACCACACAATGACATGAGGCATTTTTTCACCTCCATTAGCTTGTTGTAACCTTGCCAAGGCTTTTGTCGTGAACTCGCCCCATAGGTCATGTAGGTCGGTATAGTTACTAGGAGTGTTTCCTTTTTGTAAGTGTTGTGCCCAACATTCTAGATTGACTTCATCTCCTCCTAGATGAAATATTTCTTTTTCGCCGCTAAGATCTAGAAGATCCCTGAAAAAATTAAAATTTTTAATAATTTGATACATACAAACTTGTTATAAATGATTGTTTTGAGCGTTTTCCTTATACAGATAAATTATTTGGACGTCTGGCAACAACTTAACATGTGCAGATTTTCTATAATCACACAGTAGAAAAAAAGAATATATAATAAGGCTTATATGTGAGCAATATATATTAAAATTTTCCGTATGGAGCTATGTTTAAAATTAATTAAAATTTATGCGAGGCACTAAATAACTGGAATCCTATTCAATAAATCGAAAAAAGAACACACTAGTTATCGAGTGTTTATTATTTCGGCGTTCGCGTTTCTTTTGTTTTCACTTGGTGGTTATAAAAAAATATAATTTTAAATCTAGGCTTAGATTTAGTAGTATGTGTGTTTTGGTTTTGTTACTAAAAACCTTTTTATTTGCCGCTATGACTACAAACAATTTGTCTGCAAAATTTAAATAAATTTAGAAGTAGGGAAAGTCTGTGCGGGTGTGAGAAAACACTAAAACTGTTTTGTTGTGTACGAGTGTTGTTTGAAGTGACGAAACTTGGCCACAAAAAGGAACAGGTAATCTTGTTTATAAATGGGATAAAATAAAGAGTTATAAAATAACTTAGCTTTATACGAATATTGTTTCGTTTATCTATGCTTTTTAAAAATAATAAAAAGACAGTTAATTCTTTCTTGCAGTGACTATAAGTAAGATAATTGTTGTTAATGTTACAAACCGCCACTAGGTAGTCTGAGGTAGTTAAAAATTTTGAGAAGTCGAGATGAATTTTTTTTTATTTCATTTTATTCCTAGATACTCTTTCGTCACTAAATATTAATTCAGCACTATATAGATATTTCATAATTTTTTGTTGCCAAGTTTTTTCAGTATTTTATATTTGATTTGTCAGGTGAATATTTAATACCAACTTTATATTGGTTTATTTAGTTTTTTTTTATATATTTTGATTTGATTTTTTTTGACATAACGCGGAAATTTTACATTGTATTTTTTTTTTAGTTTTCCAATAGTAGGATTTAAAAATTTGAAAAATTCTAGTTAAAAGTACTTGGTAAATATTTTTAAATAAAACTGACAGGGTTAATTTGGGTTACTAATTAATAATATAGAAAAAAAAAATTGTTGTAATGTTTTAATTTGCTTTTATATAAAAATTTAATCCTATTAAAACGTGTGCCGACACACTTTATTTGTTTTTAGGAAAGACAAATATTTAAATACAAAGAACGGTTTCTCTGCAAAGTAAGAAAAGACTAACATGTCAGCTCTTGTCTTGAAGCTACAGATAATTGACGTAAAAATGTTCAACATGAATATTTTTGAAACTTTCTCATAATATCACGGCAAAAAGGTTCTCATTAAAATGTAAATAACGATACCAAAAAAGGGTTGTTTAAAATATACCTTAGAAAAGTGATAGAAGGGCTATCGGAGAGTTTTAAATAATTCATAACCTCAAACCAATCAGTTTTCATCTTATTCATATTTGTATAAAATTTGGGATAACAGCGAAAAGACACAATTAAGAAAATAATTTAAAATAAGGGTAGACAGCAAAAAACATGTCGCTTTAAATACTTAAAAATCAAATTAAAAGCTGATCAGATGCGTGTCGAGCACGTATTATGTTAGGAGTTCGGTAGCAGTTTTTTAGTTTTTAAACTTCTGTAATTATGTTAATTATAGGTTAAGTAAAAAAAGCAGTTCTAATAGCGTTACTTGGGACAGGAAAGGAATATGTAAATGTGGTCACGCGCTTCTTGGTTTCGGGTGCACCGGAGAATTTTATTTAAATAAAATATTGGAGATACCGAAAACATGGATATTACAAAGGTTTAGTAAGAAATCTCTTTATAGGTTGATGCAAAAAGTAATAAATTGAAACCTATAAAACAAGAAATAATTACAAAAATTCTTTAACAGGTCGAAATTTTGGTTGTCGTTAAGCAAAAAATCCACCCTCGATATTCATAATCAGGGGGTGAAAACACATAAAAAACTTTGGTGAAAACAATCTTGCCTTGGATAATATTCTATAAAATATTTTTCATTTCGCCAACATATTCCAAATTCCGACGTTTGATTGTTATTACGATTTCTGGTTGAAATATCATTCTATTTAACTCTTTCACATTGGTGATATGTTCTGGCTACGATATTCTTAGAATGCGCAAGTATATCCACATTTTGAACACTTGAAACCTTCTTCCCTATCAGCCGTCATAGTCCATCTTTCAATCCCTTTTCTTGAGTTCTATGCTGAGTCTTTAAAGTACAGCAGAGACGTCATATTCTGCCTGACACCACTTGTAAATCAGCTAGTTTATCGCATCGTTGGCCTAATGAAGTAATGCCATCGAGCATCTCCTTCATTATTGCCTCCGAATGTAAATTAAACAAACGTGGTGACAACATAGACTCCTGCTTTACTCCTCGAATTATCTCCACAGCTCGAGACAGATGATTATCGACTCTTACAGTTGATTTCTGATTCTAGTAAAGATGGATGTCCATGAAGTCTATACCCACTTTATTTACGATGTTGACTAGTTGACATCGCGACATTTTTGTTTAAGCACCTACATAGAAGATAGTGCTTCTTTTGCAACAGAACTTTTTCTCCAACCGAACTGTCCGCACTTGTCCAGTGCTTTTTTTGCAAATTTTGCCTCAAATTCGTCTTTGTCTTTTGCAATTACACTAAAACCAATCTTGGAAGGAATAAGCACTATATTTTTTGAAACATATTTTGTACTCTTTCGAATCATGACCCAAGTATAATTTCGTTTCGTGATATATATTTTATTTGGAAAACGTAAATCTGTTTGCTCATTTCCTTACATAAAAGTTTAACAATTCAAAACAAACTTATGTCAAGATATAATTCAACACATTATAATTTGTAAATTCTAGTCAGATTTACATTTCCAATACTTCATTGTTATTCCGTTGGCTTGCAAATATTTTCCAATCTTTCCATTTCGTTTTAATATTTTTCCTGAAAAGTCCTTTTCCACTTAAGGTTTGCACAGACGTGATATTTTCGTGTCATTCTAGCATTTAAAAATGCCAAGTTATTATTATGTCGGTAAAGGTAAAAACGACTTGAACTGTCGACATTTCGATATTTAAATCGTCTTGTTTAGATAACTTACATAAATATTACTCAGCACTTATTTGATAAACTCTTAAATCCACCTAGTGATGGATTTTCAGGAACACAATTACATTTTTATCTATATATCTTATAGAACAATCAATTAAGGTGATTCAAGATTAAAATAAGTGGCATGTGTAACAAATTTTTTTTTTTTTCTTTTTTAATGCATTTTATAAAAACTCGTGTCTAAAAGTTTATTTTTAAAGTACTTACATTTATTTCGCAGATTTAAATGAATGATAATTAAAATAGAAACTAAATCAAAAATATACCTAATACAGAAATAGAGATCGAATAATTTTCACTTGGTAATTTTTGATACAAAAATAGATGCATATGACGCTCTATATCCCGATATCATAACTAGCGCTGATGCAGGATGTTTAGAAATGTTTTTTTGCTTGGAAATGCCAGTTCAAATAAAGCTAATGCCAGATGTGTCGAGATTGCTTTGCTAAATTGAAAATATATCAAGTCAAAAATAAAAATTAGATATAAAAATACTTCTATAGAGAACTATATAAAGTGAACAAAGGACATCAATAAATGAAATTTCAGAATCACAAATTCCTAAAATAAAAAACCAAAATTTAGGAAAATTACTAGAGATAATACTGGAAGAACTTAAACTTTATCTTACAATTAGAGAAATGAAAAATAATAAAGCTTCCGGTGAGGATCAAATCTTAATTGAAGGCGAATATCAGCTGAGGATTATGGTTTCTCTTTTTAATCTCTGCTGGAATAATAGCAAATGGAATAATTCGGTGACGGTCCTCATTCCTAAAAAAAATTATATAACCAACCTTGAAAACTATAGATCAATCAGTTTGCTCTCTCATTTCGATAAACTCTTAAACAACGAACAAAAGTTGAGTAATTGAAATGAAGATGGATAGCTTATATAGCCCAAATCGATTATAATAGAAGGTGTAAGAAAGGACAAGAGGAGTAGGGGCTGACAGCCGACCAGATGAAGCAATGACATCGAACTATTGGCAGGTTTGGTCAAGTTGGTGGGTTAACATAGCTCAAGGCAGAAACCAATGGAAGTTGTTAGAGGAGGTAGTGAATGAGAACGGCTGGTGGATGATATTTAGTTAATATCATATGATAGGACATATTGCTCTTGAAATAAATCACTGCTTGCAATCTTATAGCATAAGGCTTCTTTTAGTTGGTTGATAAATATAGTCTCTTATATACATGTAGCTGAATGTGTACTATTTCTGCAATGTTCTTCTAGTGGGACAAAACACGGCTTATTTAATTAAAAGAAAAATCTGTCATCAACTACCGTAACATATCATAGGACCTGATCCAAATACTAATGGTCTTCGTATTCTAAATTTTCTGATCCACTTTCTTTATTCCCATCTAGATTGTTTCCAGGTAAAGTTTTAAGTGATGCACACGGTGTCTAGTTTTCGAAATACTATAAAAATTGTTATCCTAATCTATTCTGGAAAAATGCTATCTAACTATGTCGATAACGAAAATTTCATTATTTTCATATTTACCCCATAGTTTTATAAAAAAGAAATGCATTTCTTATCGCGGATATCGGAAACATATTGAAATTTATTATTTAGTGAAATGAGCATTTAAAATATTTAAATACTAATTCCAATTGCATCATATGCTAAAGTGTAAGAAATGTATTTTTTCTCGTATACCTATTTTGAATTCAATGTGTAAGTTGCAGTGGCGGAAATTGAATTTGTTAGATTTTAGAAAGTTATGTATTTGGGCCGCATAAGATCACATAAGAACGTTTTTTACAGGTATGTGATTAATAATAATAATAATAAGATGGCTTTAATGTAATATTAAAAAAAATTATTACAAAAGGCGAAGTTGAGGCGTAGGTCTTCAACTTAACCTGAAAAACGCCTAATCATCATACGAAAATATAGAGCTATGCTACATTAAAACTAATCAATTTTTCAAAATGAAACTTGGCTGGTAGGGTGATGGTACATTTGTGACGTATGTCTACAATGTGCATATCATTACAAAATTAAATTTTTTTATATCAATATTTAGAAAGTTGTTTAACTATAACTTTATTAATAAAATGCAAGAGAACGTAAGTATTAAATATCTCACACTTTTATAGAAATATCACTTTCTCTTCTCCTTTCGCCTCCAATCAAACGAACTCAGCAGTTTTGAATAAGCTTAATGCGATGTGCATCTGAACTCAATACACATATAAGTTATGTCAGCAGTTAAAATGCGATAACACACGAGAGTCTAAAAGTATTTTTGAAGGATTTTCATTGAAAACATTCCCCTGACTATAAATAAAATTGACGTTACAAAAGGCTTTTTTTAATACAATTGTTTATGTGTTCAGAACACAAGCCCACATTTTCTTTCTGGGGTTTATATTACGACAGTGCAAGTGTGAAGCCTTTAATACAACATTTAAATCTTCATTTATTTTGTATCCATGATCTTATTGGGCTAGAAGGATCATTTGAGGGTCGTCAGCATAAAAATGAGCATTTCAAAATTTCAAAGAAGTTATCATTTGCGACGTATATAAGGAGAAGAAAACAGGCCCCAAAATTGACCCCTGAGCAATGCCATGCAACAAATCATTCAGTTCTGATATTCAACATAACCCTTTGGCTTCTATTTTTTAATTATTCTTTATTTAAATCAAAGAACTCTTCCCGAAAACCCAGATACTTCAAAATAGACACCAAGAAGTGTGATTTATTTTATCGAAAGCTTTAGATTAACCTAACAGGACTAGCGCCATAAATTTGCCTAGTTCAGCGGCTTGAAAAATATCGTCTGTAATTTTGAGCAATGCATGTCGTAATCCAGACTGTGGTTTCAGGCAAAATAGTACACCGGTTCACTTATTCTTTAATTTCGCTATCCAGAATTTTTTCAGTTATTTTAGATAATGTAGGTCTCTTAATTCGCTAGGTGTGTTAACTTTTAGTAAAGGAATTACGTACGATTTTTTCATATATCAGGAAATGCGAGCGTCTCAATACAGTAATGCAATATAGGGGCAGCAGTTATTGTTCTTGTTGAGTTTGTTAGTTCCGAAATTTAAATGATAAATTTAAAAATGTTTTCATTAATTGCTAAGCATTTTTATTCCAAAAATACTTTTAATTAAACTTCGAAATATTACTGGATTAATTTTATTCACCCTAGTCTCGAAAATTGCCAAGCAAGCTTGAGAAAAATTTATAAAATTATTAATTATTTCCAGTATTGTATTCCTTCTAGAATTTCAAATTTTCAAAATAATCTTAATGATTTTATAGATGCTGAGAAACATAGACGACAGAAATACGAGATATTTTCGTTCATCGGTTCTGACATCATTTAATATAATAAGAAATAAGATCCGATATTGCCCAAATTATTTCGCTGTTTTTCAGTTGCAATAATACTTTAAAAATACATCTCTTATATTTGTATATTTTCTAATTGGCGAAAAAATATATTTTCTAATGAGACACACATTTTTATTTGACTAAGCTAAGGAGTGGTAGTATTTTTTTTACACGCTCATATCAAAAGCAAAAAAATAACACTTCTGTCAGATGTGTAAAATAACTTTTTCTGTTGTTAAAATAATCTAACTGGTTGTTCCATAAGATATATCAACAAAAACTCAAGAGAGGGAGAGAGAGAGAGAGAAAGAAGATTATAAATGGCTTGTAATCAGCTTTTAATCACCTTGGTGACTTGGTCGTAAACTTAGCTGAGTATTTCAAGGGAGTATCGTTTGCTAATGATGTTAGTTTAGAGTAGGAATCTCCAAACTACGGCCCGCGAGCCAATACCGGCCATGCGACTGATCAAATTGTGTGAGTGGAAGACTCTTATATAATTTCAACAATGGTGACTAAATATATTTCATTAAAAATATCGCTACAGGCAAGGTTTCCTATAGCAGAATTAAAAAGATTTTGAAACATCTTGATATAGTTAGCAAGTGCATCCGAATTTGAAAAAGAGCCTCAAAATTTCTTTTAAAGCTTCCACAGCTTCAATTGCGAAATCTACTAGAAATGGAGTTTCAGTTTCAAGATATCACTACTATATATTTGGCATATGTAACGCACAGCAAGCGCATCGGCTACCTCCTCCGCAATAAAATATCCTTGACACATGTCTGTAAGTACCAATCGAAATGGCGAATGGAGCCAAGTACCTTCGCGCCCGGCGCAATAGATATTTTACTGGCGCCGGTGAGTTCCAATATGAAAATTTTGGGCCTAATTCAAAATTGCTATATGTTAGTATGATGAGTTAGCTAGGTCTTGGCCCTTGGAACCCAGTGTGGCCCTTAGGCTATAAAGTTTTGGTATACCCCAGCTGTAATGTGACCTGAGTATATAGGAGACTGCTTTTACGTTCCTGTTCAAAATTATTATAGTTCTGGGGATGCTATTGTGATATTCCTTATAATTTATATATATATATATATATATATATATATATATATATATATATATATATATATATATATATATATATATATATATATATATATATATATATTATTTTACTTTCCTTACGATCTTTGAGAAAGAGAGCAGACAGTAAATTCTCTGTGGATTCCGTTTTGGTTCTGTTTCCATATTAGTTTCGACCATCTGATGGTCTCGTTAGTGGATCTTTAAGAACCGATAGCAAAATGCACAAAAAATAATTGCCTATTTAAAATCCTTATTTCGTAGTAGGCATTTTCTGTGCATTTTGCTATCGGTTCGTTAAAGCTTCACTGACAATACTATTAGGTGGTCGAAACTAGTATGGAGAGAAAACCAGAATGGAATCAACAGAGAATATACTTTCTGCCCTCTTTCTCAACAGTCGTAAGGAGTATAAAATTTTTTTTCCAAATACATATATTTCTTTATGTTACATTTTAGTACCGCCTTATTAATACTTGTTGGATTTTGCTGTTAAATAAAAATTTAAATATAGTAAATAAGAGAACGAAATCGTGGGAAGCGAAGTAATAATCATTGTTTTTCTGGTTTGACAGTTGATTCTGAAGTAGGTAGGAAATTATCTTTTTTTCTATTTTTCGTAATAACTATTTTAGTCATTGAACCTACGATAAGTGATATAAAGTAGTGGCAGCCAACGCACACCTATTTTTATTAGAAAAATATTAAATAAAATGTAGAAGTCGCTGGCTTGCGAGATATTTTCAACTCATCAAAGTGGCATTTAGAGCTAAAAATAAATAAATAATTGCTAAAAAACAGTTTTCCTTAATTTTAAATCCTTAATTTTGGTACATTTAAGAATAAAATCTTATATGTGGGTAATTGTATCCTATCTGTTTTATTTTTGAAAATTTCTTCTTGCAAACTAAAAGTTTTTTTTTGTGAAAGTAGAATAAACATCAAATAAAAAATTAAACATTTAGACTAGAACAAGGGTTAGAACTAATGTAACTTAATCATACCTAAATTTACCTACTAAAAGGAAAATCAGCTAAATGAGAATGTTTGAAATAATTGATACTAAAAATAATGTTAAGAGCAGGCAAGTTTTAGCTACGTCTGTTTTGAAACTTTTACTCAGAAAATAATAAATGGGGTAGTAATGGAAAGAAAACTCAACGAGCTTAAAAATGATGAGCCACTTGACCACCTCTTATTTAAGATTTTAATGGTTACATCTTCTCCTCCCACGGGGTTGAACCACGAAGGCTGGATATATATATATATATATATATATATATATATATATATATATATATATATATATATTTTAAATTTCCTCTCTTGAAAATAAAATTGACGTGCCTTTTCGATTTTTTATTTTGTTTACTGGTGAGTAGGTATTAGGAGTGGGAAGTTTTCAAATTGATACCCTTTATATATATATATATATATATATATATATATATATATATATATATATATATATATATATATATGTACTTGTATTTACAAAGAAATTAATTTTATAGTCTACTAGTGGTCACACTTTACTTGATACAATAGATGTAAGACATAATGAATGTGCGACTACACGTGCCATATTAAGTTGTGTTGTGTAAGAAGGACAATTACTTTTCTACACGATTTAAATTATACACAATGAGTTTCATCTAGACGGTTCTTGGCGTGGTCAGGTTTTAATTTTCTGTTGTTTTTGGTTATATAATCAGAGTAGAAAAATGTGTTTGAAAAAAGTTTACAACTTTTGAGAAAATAAGTTAAATATAACACGTGGAATGACTTTAATGTTTCCCCATTTACAATACATTTATACCTTACTGGATATTAGGTTTAATGACTTGCCTGTATAATTTCTCCAACACGTCATACACGTTTGGATTTTCTGGATTTAATTGACCACATGGTGGTTCTCCGCAGTACAGACTCCAAGGCCGTTCATTTACACATACTGCTAAATCTCCCAAATCTGTAAAAAAATAACTAGTAATTTAAAAACTTGTTAAATATTTGGCTGCAGTAAGGTCTACAAAAAGCTGCTAAACAAAATTATCGAATATGCCACCAATTAGACACTGTAATGAAGCTGAAGTGGCACGAAATGAAACTATTTATAAGTAACGAAGAACACAGATAAAAATATATCGCAGGATGTTTCAGGAGAGGTCAATTTATAATATCGAATATTTTAAAAAGGTATTATGAGACTGAAAATTTCGTACGAAGATCCGATCAAGGTAGTAAAAAGTGGATAATAGATAGTGATGACCATTCTTAATGCCATAGAAAATTGCAATATGAACTTCACGAATGTTACAAATGAGCTAATAAAAATAAAAAAAATCAATAATAGTCCAAAAATAGCCAGATGAAGATAAAAAAAACAGGTTTAAAGAGAAGGCCGATTGGCAAAAACACAAAAAATAACATACTAGTGGGAAAGTGAACACGAGAAAGACTACCAAAGCGCTGAAGTCAGGGCGCGATCGCCTACTTATATGGGAAAGTATATAAAAAGAAGAAGAAGAAGATCAAATCTTCGATGATCTTGTCCATGCGTGCAGTTGTAACATGTTATAAGACATACATATATACTATACATACATACATAAATCGTTTAATGATTAAGAAGTATGTGGAAAGTATGTTCACTTTAATTACCTATAATAATGTTATATTTTTAAACTTTTCTTGATGAAATCAATGTTACTGGTTAAAATTTAATGTTTTAATAAACCGCTATTAAAAATTAATTTTCAAAGAGACAAAAGAATGGAGGGTTGGTTGAGCCTGAGACAAATGGAATAACATCTTTAGAAACCTTAAACTGTTTGTTATTGTTATTAAGCTTATTTACAGGAATTAAAATATTTATTTTCTTTTGTCAGATATAATTAAAATTTTAAATGCATATTTAAAAGAGCAACAATAACAGAACATTCGGAATAAAATAGTAGGTATTAAAAAAATACGTCATCTGTCTATTAGAATCAGAAATACGGTAAATATATATATATATATATATATATATATATATATATATATATATATATATATATATATATATATATATATATATATGTAGGCTAAATAAGGGTAAGTTACAATTATGTTTCATATACCTAAGACAAGATTGAGATTTTTAACTAGAATTGAAATTTTAGACCAGAATTTAAAAGGCATGTCTGCCTTGCCTAGAAGAGTAGTGTGAGTAACACACTGAAGTGTGTTTTAATCTCGTGGAGAAAAGATGCCTCGTACAATCGTGGGCAAAACGTCGTATAATAATTCCAATTTGACACGGTCTAAATCCAAGAACCATGATTTTCAGTAACAATAATTTTATGGAAAAAGATTTATTTTTTCTGATGGGGCAACATTCACTTTAAATGGCTATGTCAATAGACAAAATTGAGCAACTGAAAATCCTCATTGTTTCACAGCAATTAACAACCAAAATCCTCAAAAAGTGACCGTGTGGTGTAGTATAGTTGACGGAAGAGTCCTAGGTCCTGATTTCTGTGATGGTACATTCACTTCAAAATGACCTTACTCCTGGATTAATAACTTTGTATCCAGACTTACAAGAACCCGATATGTTCCAGCGTGACCTTTTTTTCCAACAAGATGAATCGCCGCCCCATTGCGCTGCCCCTGTCAGTGCTTATTTTTACGAGGTTTCTTCCAATCGTTGGATAGGCAGAAGAGGCACAATTGAGTAGCCAGATATGACCCCCTTGATTATTTCTTGTGGGGATACTTAAAAACTAAAGTATACTTGGCTTAGCCCGACAATTTGGTAGTTCTAAAAGTTCAAATATGCCAAGAAGTACGAGACATAATCGCAGATGTCATTGACAATATTCAAAAAGAATTTATTCAGCGACTTTGCTATCGTCAGTTTGTTAACGAAGCCCAGTTTGAACATTTAATTGAGATTCTATCAAAATGTCTATTTTTATATATTTTGAAGTTTTACAGTAATTTTTGTTGGTAATTTCCTTATGTAACCAACATCGATATTTACCTTGTCGTATGTAAAAAAACTGTGATCCTTCCTGATTCTGACGTCATCTTCTAGATAGCTTTTATGTTAACTGACTTTTTATGTATTTATTTGACGTTGATTTAAAACAAATTATTGGAGGTAAAAATTTATAAATTTTTTTTAATTAGTTTCATTCCTTGTTTAGAGTCCTTAGATAATTAAGAACCCTTATAATTTCATCATATATGTTCTTTCGTCCATAACGGTCCGTACAACAACAACTACAAGGTTTAAGGTGACTTTTTCTCTGACTTACTTTCTTGTGGTCCCCATGTCCATCCATTTCCCGCATGTGCTGGTATGTCCACCTCCAAAATCGTTCGAATTCCCCTTATTCTACCAAATTCAACTAATGCTTTTACTTCATCAGGAGAATACGTTTCTTGTGGACTGTAGGAACCAGTTTTAGCAAGTTGTGGTATGTTCGGTAGCACCAATGGAAAACTTTGAGAATCGCTTATGTGCCAATGAAACACATTTAATTTACTAGCTGCCATTGCAACCTGAAAAGACAAGTTTTGGTTCTTAATTGGTTTTAAAATATCTATTACCTGCTTATAGATATTGATGTTTTATTTTGTCACTCACCAGTACTCTCTTAAGGCTTTCAATTGACATAAAATTTCTGGCAGTGTCAACCATAAGGCCTCTATATGGAAAGGCTGGAGCGTCTTGAACTGTTGCTCCTTTTAGAACTTTTAGTGCACCCGAAGAACTTTCATATTCATCCCACCTGTAAAAAACAATATTGCCGCAAAAATTACATAACTCTTGTGCACGTGCAAAATAAACCAGTTATTTTAGTGTTCTTAATAACTTACCAAATTAGTTGGGATAAAGTTTCTAAGCCATGCCTTGCGCCAAAATAAGTATTCGCAGTAATATTAGCAACGATCTCACCATTTCGTAATTTTAACGCTAGATTATAACTCTCGTCGGTAGTTAATTTTAACCTCACAGTCTCACTATGTACCACAATTACACGCACTATAAATTTATTGAGATCAGTCTTTTCTTTAAGGTAACTGTTATTACGCACTAAACTAAGTACACTGTCATTAAAGGCAGATAAGGCTTCTTCTAACAGGCCTTTCGCTGGGCCATTGATCAAGGGCTCGAAGGAGAACTGATTGTGATTAAAGGATGCTGCTTTGCTACCTGGAAAAGAAGAAAACATTATAATTATTTATATTAAATATTTAGTTTGGGATAAAAGGAAAGTCATTAACAGATATATTTAGTGAAAAATAAGGTCCAAGCCCTAGAAAAATCACGAAATATACGTCAAAAACCATATAGATCAAATCACGTTTATCGAAAAGTTGGCCAAAGGTGCGTTAGCTGGATAGGTATTAGTTGGGATGAACGGAAATCGTGAAAGGAACTGGACATATGACTGGTGACTTTTAAATTGAAAATATCCTGTAAGATTTTGTTTTGCCATATTGCATACGAAATGTTCGTATAAATGAATGATAACAATCATCTACATATAGCTGGTATAGTAACTAACAACTCGATGAGGTAAAAATTCAAAAATCAGATTTTCCACCATAAAGTATGTGCTTAAATCCAATAAAGCTTATGTAAGATCAGCTTAAAAGTAGTTTAGAACCAACAAATTCAATTCCAGATACAATAAAAGAGCTTCCTTTTGCAGCACAATTTGAATGGAATGTAATTCCTATATTCATTTATACATATAAATAAAATTGAAATATCTATCTGTCTGTCTGGGCAAATCTTCGAAACAGTTGAACCGATTTCGATGAAATTTTACAGACATGAAGAAGGGGTTATCAGAAGTAATATATGCTACTTTTTTCTGCCCGTCTGTCTGTCTGCACGAAGTAATTTTCGAAAAGGTTGAACCGATTTCGATGAAATCTACGAATTAACTGAATCAATTTCGATGAAACTTTCCAGACACAAAGAGGAGATTATCAGGAATGACAAAAGATTTTTTTTTAAATAGAAAACTCGCACAACTCAACAAAGTTTCATTATACAAGTTGCATGCAGACGATATCGTGGGTAAAATCTGGTTCTAAATATAAACAAATCGCCTGTAGAATGCAATATTGTAAAGAAAATGAACATAAAAGTGATTTAATAATAACTAATGAATCTATGATTTATATCAAAATCCAAAATCATTAACACATCCGCTCTCATTGCATCTCGAGTGCCTTTCGTTATCATTAGAAAAAATTTATCAAAAAATAAGTTGGTATTATCTAGTTTGACGCACAGAGCATCGAAAAAATGCGATAATTTCTAGCTATGTATCATCATAATGGTATTTCTTTCCATATCATTTTAGTAAGCTTTTTCTTACTTCGAATTATTTATTGGGATGAATTTAATACATTCTAATTATTATATTTTAAAATATCTTCACTTGTTGATTATGTCTCAAAGTTTTTTAAATAGGGAAAGTTTTTTTTGAACATATGCCTTCTCCACATTTTACCATTTTCCCTGTTTTCCGCTTTTGCCAACCATATTTTTTTCTAGGATTTTTTTGATGTCGTGGTATAACCTGGTATCGGGCTTCTTTTCTCTCCACGGTTGTTTTTTTGTATCTATTTTCACACTTACGATGCCCCTTTGCTCACGGTATTGTTTGCTTCTAGCTTGTTCATGGTCCTTTTAGCAAGTGCCCATTTCCACACCATATGTCAATACCAAACTTATACAATGCCTCAATATTTTCACTTTAACGAAGGTTTTAAGTCTTTTGTTCTATATGTTTTAATCAATCTAATGCTGTTCAGGTCAGTCTGCATATCAGACCAAACTTATCAAAATGGCCTCGCAGTTGACAGTGTTCTGTCAACAACTCGCAGTTCAGTCTTTCTTGGGGAGATAAGCTCCCTAGTAAGCCATGTGTTAGGTCCACTTATATGTCCGTGACATACTTCATTGTAGATGGCTCTTTGCACGATTAAATAAATTTGCTTTTCAGCAACAATTATAATTCCCTTTTAAAAGCGGTAACACAGGTCTACAAAAAATGGAATTATGATTTCAGCTGGGGTTATTTCTGAAGTAATTTGCTACGTAGAATCCAAATCCGAGGTCAGAATTGGCTCATCACATCAGGATTTTAAGATTTTTGAAATTATGAACCCGAAAAAATTTTTTTTTACTGTTTTGATGCACAAAGTTTTTGGTTTTTTTTTTTAGTTGCATCATTTGATACAACTTTTATCCTCCAAAATAAGCTATTGAGCAGTCACCTACGATTTCTTCCTGCAAAGTTACGACCATTTTAAATATAAGTTAGTACGTTTTCAAAGACCAATACCCTTTTTTGCAAATTTCGATCTGTCATTTTAAATCCACCATCTTAAAAATAAAAATTTCTATTTTATGGCGAAATATTGGTAATTAGCGACTCCGAAAAACCTCAAGTGAAATTTTAGATACTAATATAATTTTTTGTAAATCTTGATGCGCCATTATAAATCCGCCATCTTAAAAACGAAAATTTTAATTCGTGTTCGTACTCAGCAAGTCCACAAACCACCAAGTATAAATTTTCGGAGGAAGTAGAAAAATGTATGCCTCAAAGGATTAATGTGAAAGTTCATGAAGCTGTAAGGATATATTTCCTAACTTAAAATGGCTGTAACTTTGCAGGAAAAATCGAAGAGGAACTCTAAATAGATTATTTTGAAGGGTAAGAGTAGTATTAAATGATGCAACTAGAAAAAAAAAACAAAAAAAATTTTGTGCATCCTGTATATAATTTCAAACGAAGCCAACCTAATCTCTGGCTCGAGGAGGAAATATTCGCTATTAACTATGCTCTTATTTTAATTAAAACACTAAAACTAAAATATTAGTTTTTTAATATATATCTTTAATTTTTCTTCAGAAGCAGCACTAATGTTTTTCAGGATTTTCTTTTCATATAAACTTAATATGTGAAGACTAAACTGTTCTTCCCAGTACAAATGTTTAGATGGCCTAATTCATTAAAATTTATTTTTTCAAAGAGAAATTATCAAATTCTAGAAATCATCGCTGATTTTGCTGAAGAGTGTATGTTCTTAAATTCGACAACATTTTCTTTTGAGACCTAATTTTGCCTATCAGTGTATAAGTAAACTAAAACGTAAATACAAGATATGAAATAAAAAGTACTTATTAACCTTTATTTTTTAGATAATGTTTTTATATAAATGGAATTTTTAGGTCACGTAAAAAACCTACGCAAATCAATTGTTTAAGTTACAAGGGCGTAGATTCATTTATAATCTAAACTTTTGACAGATAAGTGATTTTCAATCAGCATCCGGGTATTAAATGTTATATTGGTAGGTATGTGTTACACTTTTTCACAAAAAGTATTTTTTATTTAAAATCGGTTAATCACGCAAAATTTAAACTCGTTGTTCGGTTTTCATTACATTTTCCTGTGCGGAGAGCGGAAATTTTTTTTTACCTTATCGGGGTTCTACTAAAAAGAATTTTGTATAAGTTTACAAAAAGTGATATATGGTAAGAAATTCTTTAGAATAATTATAGAATGAGTTAATTTAGGTAAAAGAGGAAGTCACTGCATATTTAGGGTAGGTCATTACTTCATCAGGAGTGTGTCAAAATTAAAACAAACTGCATTTTAATCGTAAATTGTTGCCATAAATTCACATAAAGATTTTTAGGCCAATCAGTAGTCAGATTTTGTTATGTTTTTCATTCTCTGCTATGATTCATTAATTTGTTTCATTTTTTGTTTATAAAAACAAAACCAATGAAGCAATCTCGATTGTGTGGGCAAATGAATTATAGAGAATAAAAATACTGATAAAATGAGACCTGGGTCGATTCAATCGGATCGTTAATATCGGAGAAAAACCGAAAAAATCTGAAATTTCAGCGTTTTTCAAAAATTCATATCTCCGCCATTTTTCAAATGGTAGCGCTGGTTCTTCGCGAAATAATAGTAAATTTTATGTTCTTTATGACTGAAAAAAACTAGGCGCTGTCAATTCATTAGTTTTCGATCATTTGCCATTTAGAATTTTTAATGCAGTTTTTTAGCGCATCTCAATGCGTTATGGATGGTCTGATTTTAAATTTTGTAAAATGATAATAAAAATAAAAATACCAGTTTTATATTGCACGTTTATATTAATTGTTATTAAATAATGCTTATATATCGGTAGAAATTGTTACTTATTATTATGGATGTTTGTTTTTAATTACGTTTATTGTTATGTGAATAATTATTTATGTAGAGGTAGTTTTCGTATTTTTCTCCTCCTCCACAGTTTTTGTGAATCAGGTGTATAGAACAATTGATATGTGGTGCATAACAATGTAAAAAAATGCAAGCTTTGCAACTGTTATTTTATTTCTTTAGAAAAACGACTAGAAATTTTAACTGTAATGTACTTACCCAGTGTCACAGGGCCAGTAGGCTGCGGCCAAAGCTGCGTGGATCCACACAGCATGCTGCATGTGGCCAGTGACATAATCTTTACGTTTTCTGTAATGTGTCGGCGCTCGCAACGTTGGTTTATGCACTGCCATACCCATTGTGGAGGATGAGATTTCCTGTAAAAAATACGTCACTTAATAATAATTAAGTTTGACTTTGTTTACTTTATAGAAATTACGTATTGTGGAATTTAACTTTATACTTCTCCTATAGTCAATTTTAAAGAACATGGCTCTAAAAATGTTTAAAAAATGCTTAATAAAGCAAATTTATATACCTTTTAAATAATTGCGGTAGAATGTTGTCGAAAAATACGCAATACCGATATATTGTATGCTTTTTTAGATATTACATATTTAGATACTAATATCTATACAAAATATCGTTTCTGGTGTCATTCATATAAAAGTCATCTTTGCGATAATGTTGCAAAAAATAACCTTTTTTCCTAAAAATATATACTTAAAATAACAACCAAGCGATATATCAACGGATAAGGACAAACTAACAATAATCCCATAAATTTTATGTATTCCATAAATTTTCAGAGTTGAGAAAAAGCCTACCATAAAAAAAAGAAAGAAAAATGTATTTTTATCGTAGTGCGAAAATAAACTTACCCTTATTTAGAAGCTTTCCAATATTATAGCTAGTCTTTTTTGAACCGTGAATATAGAAAAGTGATGGATACATCATAAAATATGAACTTCTAAACAAACAGAAAGAATTTAGATTTTTTTAATAATAAATCAAAAAACTAGTCATGTGCGTATTAGATCCGCGTTATGTTAGGTTTCCGGTGGCAATTATTGGGGTTGTTCTGCAATTTCATTGCACGTCTCTGTCTTTAAGTTAATAGAAATAAGTTCCTGCAAAATTTTATCGTTAAAACTGGATTGAAATATCAGAGAATAAATTCTAAACATTTTTTTTTATCTTATAATTAGTAAGAAAGCGTTGTTGTGTCGATTTTTTGTTTCCTGTCCTGTGCTAATCTTCTTATTGCTCTACATATTAGGACCTCTCTGCTTCTTCCCTGATTTTCTCTGCCCATTTTTTTCTGGCTCTATCTCTCCCCTCTCTTTCCTGCATTCACTTTTCAAACACTGTTTTGTTAAGTCTATCCTCAGATATTCGGTACGTATAACCAAACCATCTCAACTGTCCCTTTTTAATTTGTCAAGAAAATAAAAATGGCATAAATCTAACGAGTTGGCCAAGGTTGGTGTCGAATAGGCGATGTTGTCGATTTGTATCGGGAAATTGTGTGTTTTCGCTTGGATGTAAAGCCAAAGAAGGTAAAATTACTTAAAAAAAATTTTATGCATATAATCCCCGACTTCAAACATTTTATTTAGTTTTAAGCAACCTAAAATAAACATTAATTCAACAAGAACAAGAATTTGTTCAAGTACCACAAGTTTGTTTTTTGGATAATTGGAAGGATGAACCTGCAAAATTTAATCGCAGAAAATGAAGAGGTACCGACGGATTATATGAGCTGATTACTAAACCCTAAAAATTAAAAAAAAAAATATATTAAACCCTTCAATTTGGCTTTGAGAACCATATTGGACAAGTGTTTTGAAAAAAATGTAAAACAGCAAACATAAATTATTTTTAACTCTCTGTACAGCAACAAAAAAAGATTGTATGCTTCTATTCAACTGAAAATAATTCGAACTAGATTCAATGTTTTTGTAAAAAATAACATTGATAAATCAGAATATTTTGTGTGTCTTAATGAAAGTTTGCTTTATGGTATTAATAAAATACTAAAATTTCATTTTGGTTTTCGACCTTTTCCTAAATGTTGGAAAACGCCGTTCAAAGTCTTTAATTGTTACAATTAGGCAATAAAGGAATTAGCATAGAGTACTACTTTTGACAGGATCATTTACTTTAGGTAAGATATTAAATGCATAGATGATGATGATGCTGATGGTGATGATGATGATGATGATGATGATGATGATGATGATGATAAACAGGGCCTACCTTGCTCGACTGTTATGAGTTATTTAAACTAACATCAAAATTATTTTAATTGTGGTTGTTTCCAAATTAAAAAAAAAAGAAAACCTCCAAGTTTATGAAGACCGCATAGCAGTTGTTCATATTGTTAGTTTTATCTGCAATTTCGTTGAATGTTTGTCTTGGGAACTATAAGTGAGGAAATAAATTAATTATTCTATAATAACTCAGAATAGTAACTTAAACCATTGTTATTAGTTATATATGAAGGTGAATTAATTTTTCCTTATCCTATATTAAAATATAAATAACAATAAAGATGTTTGTAACCAAGGCATATAGATTTCTTTATACTACTTTTTTATCCGTAGTACATAAAATTTTACCGGTTTAAAGACAGGCAAATATTTAAATATCTTCTCAGATATTCCGTTTACGCTAAGATATATCAGGATTACTTTGCAGACAACCATCTATTTCATATAACATGCCCCAAACATGACTGAATAATGAATAATAACTGGGCCTTGCAAACCAAAACGTGATCTCGGATAAATTAATTCAAATTTATTAGACATGGCATCTGTATTAGATATATTTCCTCAGTTAAATATTTAATGTGTTGTATTTAATCCGTTATCAAACGTTACGAGTATACTGGAAATCGGCTTTAGATTTGTTACAAATCGAATTTATTATCAGAAGTGGAAACTGACATGTTGATTTCACATACAACAAAGAAAATTTTAAGGGGAAACAAATTCAGAGAAATTTATTCAGAATTACAAGAAGCAGGACTTACTTCCATTTGCAATTTGTATTGATGTTAGAGTGCATTTTTTAGGCTATTAATATGACGCTTAATATGTAAAGTCAGTGCTGCATGTCAAAATGTTAATCTGCATCGCGCTGAAGAATTTATAGATGTAGCGTTATGTAAAAACTGTATAACCGTTAATGCATTGACAACACTGCGTTTTTTGGTAATAAATGATCCAAATAAACAGCCCTTAAAGTTTCAGCTTGATGCAGATACATCACATATTCCAGGTGTTAGTATTCGTCATCAGACTGGGTGTGTGCTGGCAGTACTAACTTTTTGTGTCAAGTATCATTTTAATAACCTAAAATTGAGGCTAACGAGACATTAAAATCTCTTGCCAACTCTCGGGTCGGTTAGGCGATATTTTTAATATCAATACGCTTGAGTTTTTGCTATGTCTGGAATTCTTTGTAATTTATAATTTAAATATATTAAAAATTTAACGTTTTTATATCGGGGAATGACTCTATTGTCACTTTTCTTTTAGCAAATGAAAATTATCGAACAAAGGCTATTTTCAAGTCAAAAGCATATTCGCTGTTAGACGGTGAAGCCAATTCTCTAATTTTTATGTGCTTTGTAGGTTTCTTTATGATTTCAAATTGTAGAGATTGTGAAGCTGGTAAAGCTTAAAGTTAAAAGGAAATTTAAAGGCATTTATAATTGCGTTCACTTCCTACTTTAAAGGTTTTGTGCAATTAAAAGTAATTATGTTAAACTTGATATAGAACTATGTTTAAGCTGTAGGAAAAATAATAATTTTCAAGTGTTATATCATATATTCTTTTATTTATTTGAGTGAGTAAAAAAGTATATCTGATTATTTATTATTAAAAACATATTTTTTTTTAAACTAAATCGACTTTAAAAGTTGTATTGAGTAGTAAAAACTAAATTTTATTAATTAACTTAGCTTAAGCAGCAGTGAAATTACAAAAATCATTAAAAAAAATATAACGAAATTTTAAATTAGATTGTAAGGAAAATTATTAATTGTTATGAAAAAACTTAAGAAAATGAGGTCAATTTAACATAAATAGAACATAAATACTAAAAAATAAGCAAAATTTGTTTGAAAATCTTGTTTTCAAATAATTATCACTTGGATTCTTAATTTCCCGATTAACTGAACTAGCGGCAATATGCGTCACCGTCTTAATAATTTCCAGCAGAAAATATTTTTCTAGCAAAATGAATTTTCTTGGGATTTCTCTTTAATTTCCTTATTTGAAGACATTAAATTACTTTATGTTATATAAAGAATTATTTTTTTTTTATATTTTATATCAAAAGGAATATAATGCGATTTCAGTATTTTACCTGTGTTTATTGAATTTTTACTGTATTATCTGAATAAAATTTTATGGGTTTAGATTTTCTAGAATTTACACTCGTAGTTAAAGTAGAGCCATAAAGTGTTGCTGCTCATTTGGATTAAAAAAAATATAAATGTAAACTTATGATTCCTAGCTAATTTTATTGATGTATTATCTTCACTATCTTAGTAATGTTTCACACCATTTTGATAAACTTTAAATAACATTTAGAATGACAATATTGATAATTAGGAAAATTAGTGAACAGAAGTTCGACAAAAATAAATTTTGTATTAAACAATATTTTATTTTATTTATTTATATTGGGTTTATAATTATAAAATGCTACAGTATTCAACATAATTGCAACAAATGATACATTTAAGAGTTACAGTAGCTAGAAGTATTAATTAGTATTCAGTTGATTCAATCAAATTTTGAAAAATATTTTCCGGAAGACTGGTCCTTTGATTCTATTTAGCAACGATTGTTTTCTGGGAAACGTTTGTGTACGAATACGACGTTCTACATCTTCCTTCAGATTTCCCATATGTATAAGGTCTGAATATTGTACCAACCACTACAAAACTTAAAGGTTATTTTCCTGAAATTACTCCTGAACGACTCGTGAAGAGTGCATTAGTTTGTTATCCTGTTATACTATATTTTGCATTAAATCACCGCAGGCAAATGGATCCTTGGTATAGTTTAGAAATCTAGCTACAGCTTGAGGAGGTGTATCAATAATACAGGGCCTCTGAGCTAGAAGGGCGAACTGGACTCTCGTAGACGCCGAGTGAGCTTTGAAAATATATATAAATATATGTATATATTATTGTTTTTGACTTCCTAAAAAAATTTAATACAGGGTCTATTCCGAGCCATCTGTGTTATTAATAAAATTTACAAACATTTTTTCCTAAACATTAAATAACATAAACTCCGAAACCGTAAAAATATAATTTTCTTTTATGTAATTCACTTACACAATATTATATTGATATCAGAACATGACACATAAAATTTGAGTGCAAGTTTTATATCTTTAGTTATTTCCATGAAACCGGAAATAATAATATTTTATAACTTTCCCGAGCATTAAAGTTATGTGAAATCTTATTTCAAATCTTGCATCTGCATAGATACATTTTTAATCTTTCCTGGGACACATTTACTATGTTCATTTAAAAAAACTGAAGATCTTGATAAGAATTGCAATTAATTTAACATCAAAATCATTTTAATAATGACCGCGATGTCCATTACTTTTGCCTTAGTTAAGAGTGTCTTTGTGTAGCTTACAGGTATTTTCTAAAAATTTTAAATTTGTTGTCGACTTTTAAAAAGTGCCAAGTAAAAGAATAAATCTACATTATTGAATCGATTCTAATTTATAATTTATTTTTTACGATCAATTAAATTTTTTTTCAAATAATCTATTTCATTTTTCTAGATTTAATTAGTTTTAAAAAATAATAATGTTTAAATCATGAGTGTGAAAAATTAAAAAGAATAAGTAATTTAATAAAGTTATATAAAGGAGTATATTTATTAAAAGAAAACATTATCAGTTAATAGAGGTAGCTGATACTTGATAGAAATTCGTTGTAACTAATGATAATAATACAATGGTTATAAATTTCCACTATTTTTATTTAAAAAACTATGACCATTGTTTCGACATGAAGTGTCTTCTTCAGATCGTAAACAATAACTAAAGTGTGAAGTAAGCCTACCTAAATTTCTGTAACACAAATTGAGTTATAAAATTACATAATTATACAAAAGATATTTTATCATCGAAAATCCCAAATAAGGGTAGAATGTTTACTAGTTCCATAATGGGGGATCATTCAAATCTAATTGATCATTTAACAATACATCTTTTATTTATTAATTTCAATAATTTACAAAAAAATAAAGTTTTAGGGATTTATTTTGTATATGTAAAAGTCTCAAAATTTTCATCAAAATTATGATTTGCTGAATTCAAACGTAAGGTATAATCAAATGTATTCTGTTTTATAATAAAATTTGTCGGTATTCTTGTACCTATTTTTTGAAAGATCTCCCTGTTTGATATATATATTTTTATGCAAGTGCTGCAATTAAATCGGTAAACGCCTGATTTTGAATTTTTTCTTTGCTGAAATTATTTTGTGTTCTGAATGCGATTTTATTCCTTGTTTAGTTAAATGTTTATAGATTTTTTGTGTTAATTTGCCAGTGTAAGTTAATTTATTTTCTTTCGTTATTTTAAACAGTAGGAAAAAGCAAATTTAAAACTTTCTTTTTTTTTTAATCAAAATTTCAGTAAGAAATAAAGAAATCTATCTACCGTATTTAAATAATTGTTATATATGTAATTCTCTTTTCAGGCAGAGAAAAGGAAAAATACACAGAAACAGTTTATTTCCTGCAAATATCGCTCTGGTCCTCTCTCCATACGCGTCTCAACCACCTTATGATCTCATCGGTGTATCGGACCGAGAGCAATATTCGCAGGAAATAACTGATATATGAAATATAAATTTCAAGATATGTTGGTGGGATATTGCAACCTGCCACCTACCGACCTCAATGTCAGACTGAAAAATATTGCCAGTTGAACGACATCTATGAATCACTGAAGTGGTGAAAAGTTTTTAAAAAAATCAAAATTTCAGAAATAAAGAAATCTATTTACCGTATTTAAATAGTTGTTATATATTCTCCTTTCAAACAGAGAAAAGGAAAAATATATACAAACAGTTTATTTCCTGCAAATACCGCTCTGGTCCTTTCTCTATACGCGTTTCGACCACCTTATTATCTCGTCAGTTTAGCTGCATCGGACCGAAAGCAACATTCGCAGGAAATAACTGACATATGAAATATCAATTCCAAAGTATGTCAGTAGGATATTGCAACCTGTTCGATAGATAGATTTCTTTATTTCTTACTTAAATTTTGATTTTTTAACAAACTTCTCACTACTCCAGTGATTCATAGATGTCGTTCGACTGGCGATATTTTTCAGTCGGACATCGAGGTCGGTAGGGAGCAGGTTGTAATATCCTACCGACATAATTTGAAATGTTGCTCTCGGTCCGATACAGCTCCACTGACGACATCATAAGGTGGTCGAAAGGCGTATAGAGAGATGACCATAGTTATATTTGCAGGAAATAAACTGTTTGTATATATTTTTCCTTTTCTCTCCTAAAAGGAAAATTACATATATAACAACTAAATTTAAAACATATTTTAATTCTTTTTTTATTAAATAGTGTATTGTGTGTGTCGAAAAAATTGTCATGGTTTTTTACATATTAAAAATAAAAATAGTGGAAATTTATAAACATTGTGTTATTACCATTAGAACACATTTTCATCAAAACTTGTTTCAATATTCACAGACCATTAGAAAATTACACAATCTTTTGATGTTTGATATATTATGTTTCTTGCTTGAAATTCTGTATAGCATGGATACTTTTTATGACGTACCCATTAAATTAATTGTATCATTCTGCATTTTCTGTTTATGAAATAAAAGCTTATTTAATTAGATTTTTCATAATTTGAAGTAAAATCTCTGTATCCCGCGGCGGATTTAAGTTCGACTGAGCTCTACGCACCGTCTGATATGACGCATTTTTTGCTTTATAGTGGTAATTATTTAAAAAAAAAACATCTAATTTACGAATATTAAAAATATTTTATTTTCAGATCTATTAATTTAGATATAAGAATAAATTTCTTAAAATTTATCATTAATAAATTTTGTTATGACTGACTAATCATCTACCACACAAACTTCTTTTTTACTTCCGCTTGCGCCAAAACATTAATTATATCCACATAATCAATTTCCTGCACCAATTCTGCTTCAATAGACAACAATGCAAGTGCATTATCCATACTTGCACGCAAATAGCTTTTCACTCTTTTCAGGGTAGAGAAAGATCTTTCTCCAGTCTATATTAGGATAAACATCACAAACTTTACATGAATGTAAAAAAATATATATATTTATTGTGGAGCGCACATTTTCATCATTTTCTAATAATTGCTTCAGTTGATAATGCAAGTGAATGCATTCATTACATAATGTCTCGTCCAAATCGTTTGGGTACTTATTAACTTGAATTTTTAATTTACTGGTATAAATTTCTGAAAAATTATCAAAGAAATTGACGTTAACGTCAAGCAGCCATATACGGTTTTAAGTTAGACTAATTGTGGGCTTATAATATCCAAAATGTGGTAATAAATATTAATATGAAAATTTTCCTGTTCAGAAAAAGGTCCTTTTTTATTTTTCTTGACTCATTTGGTTGAGGTTTCTGAATTTTTGTGATATTGTAAAAATTTTCAAAGTTTTTGAAAAGTAGCTAAAAAATCGACTATTTGAGATTGCCGGTCACTTGCACAAGTCCCTATTAAATTCAGCGCAAGAAAATTAATATGCCAAAGAATTAATTATTTTTAATTCAACTGAAACCCTGATATACAGATATAAGATTGATTACGGCATTATGTCGAGACCAGTTCTTAAAATTGCATTATTGATTCGACGAATTAAATATGAAAAAAAATTGTAAAATCTTAAATTTTTAATGAAATATTGATTTTATAGACAAAAATAGGTACAGTCTCACATCTAAAATATTACCAAATAGATTTTTAATATCTGTAAATTTATCTAATTTTCATTTAAAATTGAAAAAAAAAACTTAGGAGTTATTTTGGGGCACCCTACATATAGTGAGACTAATCTCATTTTAAATAAAAAAAAATTAAGTATATTTCTATCATCTATTGTAAAAACGATTCAGTTTTAGAAGTAAAAATATAGTGTGTTTAAAGAAAATTCTGAAGAAACTTTTGTTTACCAATTTAATAATTACTTATTTTTGTCTAATACTTTAACAATTATTTTAAAAATTTTACTTAAATTTGTTTATAAATACACAGCAAAACTAAATTAAATGGATTTTTAAATTATAATCGTTCTTGCAAATATGCAGCCTCTAAAATTTTCTTGCCTTTAAAATTTTGACGCTCCTAAAATTTTGTCGCTCTAGGTTTTACGGATTTTAGCCTAAATTCACCACTGCCTGTATCGGTAGAAAAGATGTTCTTTTAACTCCATAGTGTAATTTTGTGGATCGATACTATCTTAAGAATATACAATAAAATAAACGGGAAAGTGGTTTTTGCTCTGCTATATAGTTTAGCTGATTTACTACCATTAATGTACATACTATTTATTTAGGAAAGTAATTCAGTTATTATTTGATACCCAAAGGAATGTCGCATTCCAAACTAACAAGCTGTAACTACTTTGAAGTTTCTAAGTCAAAATCCTTTTCAGCAAAGTAATGTTACTTGGTTAAATTGTTTTAAATTTTGAAGTAGTAGCTATTTTTACTTAATTTTCCTTTTAATATTAGATACTACTTGAAATCGAACGATAAAATTTTTTGATTTTCTTCAAAATGATAATTTGAATAAAATCTTGATGTATACAGTAATTAAAATAATACCTGTCTAGTTAGTTAAAATATCCGGATAGTTTCATCAGTTCCGCATGTACCATTTCTAGGTTACATTATCTATTATTTAAAGTACTTCCACAGCTCGAACAAAGCATTCCTCAGCTACGTACAAAAGGTGAATGATATATATTTAGATTGCGAAGAGGTATAAAAACAGATATTCGTACTTAGGTAAATAATGTATGCGTCACCGTGTATGAAGGGACGTAGAAATCTACTTAAGGCGCTCACCTAATGCATATAATCTATTATATAGAATTAGCTGTTCGCTGATCATTGAATTAATATTTTAAACATTATATATATATATATATATATATATATATATATATATATATATATATATATATATATATATATATATATAACTAATAAAATACAATATCGTCTTGTAATAAGTAAAATTTGAAAATATTTATTTAATCAAAAATAATTCATTGTGGCAAAAGATCATCAGCTACGAAAATTCACTGGGCTCCCGGACTAGTAAGATTCCTGTGAATTTTTTACTGTCGTTTTAGGCCTTTCTCTTGTCAACGAAAAACATCTACTTACCTATTCGAACTATAGACGTGCTTGTAGGTCAGAACTAAAGCGTGAAGTGGTTGAGAGGATTGTTGCCAATATAAGTAGATGAAGAGGAACAGGCAAAGCACAGTAGCGACCATCAAAGCGCGGCGCAGTTCTCCCTGCTTCATACTTTCGTGGCCCTGTAATAAGAAGATTATGTTAGGATTTGTTGGGATTTTTAAAATGGCTATTTGGATTTCGTGGTTTTCAAAGCTAAAAATCCATCCGTGATTCTTTGAAATGTTTTTTATAATACGGATAATATTTAAAAATAAATGTTTTTTAAGAGTCCCGTTTTTAAGCACGTTTGCTTGGTCGTGTTAACTTAAATCGTATAAATTTTTTAAACCTTTTCACACAGAATCTAAAGTTGTTCCCGCTTTATTGTTTATATAGTAATAATTTTAGGTAGCAGATACGTCGAGACAAAAATAATCGGACAAAAAAGTATATTAAATAATTCACATTTTCCATTATAACCTATTGTCATTAACCGATGCAATGTTATTTTCAAAGGTCTTGAAGATGAATCTAGGTTAGGTCGATTAACATTTGAAAGTATAAAGTTGAGCGTTGAAGGTGATTGACACTTTAGGTGAGGGATTATATTTCTTACAAATAATGTAAGATTGAATCGTCAAAAAATGTTTTTAATTGTTCAGCTAATGTATAAACTTAAATTTTCGATATTTCTCTTCAAAAAAATTTAATAATATTTGATAATAAAAATATCTTTATTTGATAATCTTTATTCCTGTTAAAAAAATCTATAAGGCCATAAGAAAGATTACCATGATGGCGAGATTTTCTATCATCACTATAACAACAAAATTAGCCAAAAAGAAAAACCATAGAACAAATAAAAAATTGACAGAAAGGCTCTTTAATTTCTTGGGTTGCTTAAACTTAATATAAACCCTTAGAATTCTTCGGTTGATCAGATCAGGAAAATTGACTAGTTGTGTAAGCAAAGATTCAAAAAATGTTTTTAATTATTTTACATTTTATTTTAATTTATGTTCAGCAATTTACTCATAATCGCAAGACGAATAAAACTGTTTATTAAAGTTGAATTATTAAGAAATAAGTTATATATTTTTTAGTTCTTTGCCACCATTGTCCACAATTTAAGAACTTATATTTGGATTTAAGACAGAATACCATTAAATTATTAAAAAAGTTTAAAATCAACTATTTAGCTAAAATACTGTGTTCAGCTGAAAATAAAAATAAAATACCATGGTAAATTGTCAATGACTTGTTCATACATAAAGCTACAAATTTTTAAAATAAAGAAACTGCAAATATGGACAATATTCCGTTCTGATTCTAAAAGAAATGGAGTTTTAATATCGTAGCTCCTTAATCTGTACAGGCTAGCTGTCGAGAGGAATTGTAAGTAGTATACATGGTATATTGTTTCTTAGGAATAATTTCTAAAAATGTACTCATTTGATCAGAGAGAACACACTTATAATATAAGAGGTAACTTTTCAAATTATGATAATCCTATCCAATCGCTTCTCTTAACTGAAAGACATAATCTCTTAAGGTTAAATACAATCCCACATAAAATGCGTTGTTTGATTATATAATATTGACGATTCAAGAACATCTTATTGTTAAAAATTCAAATGATTAGTGAGATTTATGCAAATTTAAAAAAAAATCACTATTATTGCTTCCATAAATTATTTGGGTATTATTATAAGAACACACAATGGACGATTGTATAGCAATGACAATCCAATTTTTTATTTTATAACGATGGAGTATTCCTGTAATAATTAAATTTTTGTTGTACTTATTGCTAGTACTGAAATGTCAGCTTTTTATTTGATTAGTCGACCTCCCACAGGCAACAGTGAAACTAAATAAAATTGTTATTCACAACTTTAATATTTGTGTACATGGTTCACTGTATGCGTTTTTCCTTATCCCAATGAAAAGTAATAAGCGTTTCACGGATCTCCATACGTATGAGAATCCCCCCGACTAATAAATTACTCAAATGATTTTAATGTAAAGGGTTGTTGTCCTACGAGATCAATATAAAGTGTGGGAACCAATAATGAAATATGTCTCCACGCATAACATGCCAATTTTCTAGTTTAATTCTTTGTCTACACTTTAATTTACTGAGTAGGTAAATATTCTATATTACGTGGTATAAGCAACATAAGTAATTACTTAAAAAATGAATCGAAAGTTTATTATTTGAGGCTAAAAATCGACCTTAAAAAATTGCACTAAAAAGAAAAAAATAAATGAATAACTTTGATATTGCATTTATTTTATTAATTATGAATTTACTTACTACCTCACATTTTTTGGACTCAGCGGCGTTGTAGTTGAACGGACGATTTTCAAATTAATTTTAGATGGAGGCACTCTTAACGGACATGAGTTCCATATCAAATTTGTTTTTTTTTAAATAGCTTTTGATCTGTATTTTATTTCTTTTGCTTTAGTTAAACGTTTCTATATATAATATATATATATATATATATATATATATATATATATATATATATATATATATATATATATATATTATTTTATAAGAGAAAAGCGATACGTTTAAAATTAAAACCAAAAATTAATATCCATAAAACAAAAAGGCTGTCATTCATGTATAAACACTAACTAATTTGTAAACCCAGAAGGAAATTTTAATCCACGTTGATCACTTTACACGGAGCGAATTTTCTCGTCAGTGGGAATTACCAGTGCAGCAGCTTACATGGGAAGATCTTACGGATAAAATTTGTTAAATAATTCCAAACCAAAAATCGGAATACAAACCTTCTTCTATATTATTAATACTGTCTTATAATCTCAACGATAGCTTAACAAGAACTTCAATTTTAAAATAGATTAAAAAAAAACATTAATTTCTTTATTAGAACTTTTTATTAAAATTTACATCATATTTATATACATATTTTTGATTTTTGTTGCATTTATTTTTGCCTTTACTAAGAGAGTCTTTGCAGTCGTTTTCAAGTATATCCTTTAAATTTTAAATATGGAGCAGACTATAAAGTACCAAATTCAGTATTTACCTTCCTTGCAAATCATCTTATCTTGGGTGTATTTTAATTGTACTCTTTTTAAGAATTCCTTAAAACATTAAAAATAACAAACACGTAGAATTGATAACTTCTTTCTTTTTTTGAAGTCGATAAAAAATAGTTGGTAAACTTCAACATCAAACCCACCTTATATACTCTGAAAATAGCGACTATAATAATATAAAAATGTGTGACCCAAAACTATAAATCTGTCTTTTCGAAGTAAATTAAATATAAACAACAATGAAGCCAAACAAAAAGTTACTTGTGCAGAAAACTCAAACGGAAGAAACGTGGGAACGCTAAAAATAAACATTTATTTGCCATTTGATTGTCTTATTTACGTCCTCTATATCGAGTAAAGTAATATGGAAGAATAAGTCTAGATACATGTAGTACGTATGCACTTACATTTTACATAACGTAATTCAAAAGTTCTTAAATTAAATTATTTAACTTCCGAAGTTACAGAGTTCAAGCACAATTGACATTTATATTAAATTTTCTCTGTATGCCTGCAGTTTTGCAATAAACTACACAACACAGAAGTTATATTACGCTGGGCGCGGTTAGTGAAAACTCGAGGTTAGTTGAGTGTCGAACACCGTGGTTCAGACCCCACGTTACACGGTAGGTCCCGTACACTACAAAATTCCATGGGTTGATGTGACGTTAATTAATAACTACTGCTATTACTACTACTATAAATGGTTTGGTTCAAGATTGCTTGTGTTTCTGTAATGTGAAAATTGCAAGGTAATCTCATATTAAGATAAAGCAAGTACTGCTCTCTATTTAGTCTGGGAGCTCAGTGGGTTTTGCGTGTTAGTAGTTAGGTGTTTCATTTAGTAATGTTTCGATATTTTATCAGCGCCATCTTGGATTTACTGAACCAATTTTAGCCATAATAATATGGAGTCACTGCATCAACTTCTTGAACATAATGCAAAAAATTTCATTGAAATACATATATAAAAAATGCATAGCGGTTAAATTTCGAATCTCCTTCTTTCAGAAGTCAATTAAAAACTGATAAAATTCGTTAGCGAACTTTTCAAGCGACTATATTCGCACATACGTTGACAAAATTTTGAGCAGGTTTTAAGAGGTTTTCTGATAAAATACATGGGAAATAAGTTTATTGCTAGAGGTTTACCAACTGAGTGAGAAACTTTTATCGACTTACAGAAGAAAAACTCACAAGGAGGTCTTGTTAAAATATTTTCGCTGTAGGTTTTTTCAAAGAGATTAAAAGCTGAAAAAACGAAAAAAAAAACGCTGGTTCGGGAATCTTATTTGTTCCTTTTTACCTTATCTCAATGAAAATTCGTTTCCAATTCACCTTCTTTTAAATGTTTTACGTGCATTCGTGTAACATTATTATTCAGGATATTTTTTAAGGACCTTCTGAGGTTTTAACAAATAAAATAAACTATTAAAAAAACCTAAAATTGACTTCAAAATTGCACAAAAAATAAAAAAAGGATTAGAAGCTATTTTATATTGCAATTAACTAAATGATTCTAAATTTATTATTTTTTTAAAGTTGACATCAAAGTTAAAATTTCTTAATAAAGCCAAAAAGAAATAGAACACAGTTTAAAAGCTGTGTAAATGATACAATAATCGACTTCAAAAAAGTGCCTACAATTGTTAAAGTATTTATTGCAATATAAAACAGTTTTTTTCTTTATATTGAATTATTGAAAATCAATTAAAACTACGTAATAATTTATTAAAGAGAAGTAGACTTTTATCATTTGTTACATAATTAATAATTATAATCTCCAAAAACTTCAGAAAGTCATTAAACCTACCGACAAAGAATATTTGTTATTACTAAGGACAAGGACTTACCGCAAGTTCTTACCTTGAAGTAATTCAGAAAATTGAGTTATTATTCACAAGACGGGAAAAGTCAATGCTAAAAAGTTTATCGTAGACCTGTAATTGAAGCGATATCAAAATTACGCTTAAATAATAAATAGATTCTGTCGCAATGCTAAGGCTCGTTAACAATACCATTTATATGTAATGTTGAGTTTTGTACTCGTATATGTAGAATAAGTTTGTAAAGTTTATTGCCAACTCGAAATTTCCAGCATTTTGGGTTGGTTTTCTGGAAAAAATAGGGATTTACTATTTAATATAAAAAAATTATAAAATAGATGTTTGAATACTTCCACAAATAATATCTTATCATCTCTTTTGTAATAATATAGGGTATCAATTTGAAAACTTCCCACCCTTCGTGAGCCATTTTCAGTAAATAATAATAAAAATCGTCAATTTTATTTTTAAGAGGGACAGTTTTAAAGCTTATTTGAAACCTTCATGATTCAACCCCCTGGGAGGGGTGATGTTAAACTTAAAATCTTTATTCAGAAAGGGAGTCAAGTGGTACATCGTTTCCATGTTCATTTAATTATCTTTCCAATAATATCATAATTTATTATTTTCGGAATAGAAGTCTCAAAGAAATGGCGTTGCAAACCAGACCTAATTAAAACTCACCTATACTGATATTTATTGTTTTTAGAATTAATTACTTCAAACATACTTATTCAAATGGTTTTCTTTTTAGTAGATAAATTTAGGTACGATTAAGTGACAAAGCTTGCATTTGCACGTCGACAGTTAAAATGAACAGTAAATGAGTTCAAGATATTTGATTTTAATAAAGTGAAGTATCTAAGGTAATCAATCAATCAAAAGTTTAATCCCCAATCCACAATTAAATACGGTAAAGGCAGCATTTTTCTGTGGGCTGGTTTCTCATGACTCTTTAATCATTGATAGATTTGTCTTTAAGAACATAATACGAAATGTATTAATATTTTATGTAGAATGGTAAAAGGTCTTTGTATTTTATTTTTCAATAAGATAACGATCTAAAGCATTATTTAAGGCTGTTGCACTCGTTCATAAATGTTTCCGCATGACGTTGTCGTCAAGTAATAAATAATAAAGATATAGCTCGCTAAATACAATCAGTTTTAATACGATTTCCCGCATAATATGCCATTTTTTTCGGTTCCTGCAACTTGAGGCATGTTTTCATACATTATGTCATGTTTAATATGATTTGCTTTCCCGTCTAATAAGCCATCTGCCACCTGCTACACTGAATAGCGACTGGTTAAAAGCTTTAGATGAAATGTAGATGGATAATACTGTTCATTGATAACTGCCCTGCTCATTTCAAAGATGTTAAGCTTTGTTTCTAATCTCTAAATTTGACCAGCAAGTTGCAATCGATGAAACAGGACATTATAAAAGTCGCTATCTGAAGGAAATCGAGGACCTTGTTTGCAAAAGACCACTGAATGTGGATGGTGCGTTATCATACAGCGCAATGGAAACCAATTAAGACCCAAATTACATATACGAAATTGATTTAAGAAAATAAGTTTTCAAAATAACGCAGATAATATCGTGTTGAATGAAATAGGATTTTTCTGGATATTCTTTCATTGATGTCAATGTTGCAAGTTACGAAGTCAGTTTAATCGAAGATCTTATTAAATATGCGAATATAACCTAGAAAGCATGATAAAAGTGATGATGACGATGTTGATGGAGAGAAATCAGCACTAAATTTGTCGTACGCTTTGGCTTTGTCAGCAATTGACGATTTAAGGAGTTATGTATCTTCTTTCGGTGATAGCGAAGACGCCCTTCAAAAGTTAAATAATATTGAAAATCTTGGAATTACTAATGCCCTAAAATATCTTTTTAAAACCAAATAAGTAATTATTTTAAGTAATATGGAAATAATTATTCTATATGTGTAGTGAGCTACTTTAAAAATATGATATTTATAACATAACTTTATAAATACACAAAATAGTTATGCATTTATGT